>CM038679.1:395080522-395653223 GCA_021605205.1 Aegilops longissima | reverse complement strand
GCCCCACACTTTATTGTATTGTAGTTAGATAGAGGGGGAGCTGTCATGTTAGTCATAGGTATTTATGTCATTATAACATGGCAAAAGGGATTTGAGTCACAATAATGGTGTCCAGCACAACACACCCCTCAAATAAAACTAAGCACCATAAATTTTTTTGACAACTAAACTGCTGGCTATATGATGTTGGTCATATATATTGTACGTATATAATGTGAAGAAACGAGTGGTAGTACTACAAACTACAAGATGAACTATAAGAAATACTAGCCTGTACGTACTGAAGAGTTAAAGTAACGAGAAGGAACATAACATACTTCTGCTGGGGGCTCAGCACAACACATGTAGCGACAGACCTCAAACAGTCTGATCTCTGTGCTCGGTGTCATCCTCGGATCAAGAATGCCGACACCGCACAAGACTCAAGGATTTATAACAGAGTAGCAATCACACACTTATTACAATCGAATGTCTCAAGAGAGAACTTAATGAAATAAAAATGGCTTAAGGCCATCTAAATACGATAACAACGGAAGGCTTGGAAGAATAAGCGAGTCCATCAACTCCAACGGCATCACTGAGTATAGAACCACGACCTAAGCACCTTACTCGTCGTTCGAAAAGTCTGCAACATGAAACGTTGCAGCCGAAAATGGGTCAAGACATGGAATATGCCGCAATGTAACACATAGAGAATATTGGAATAATAAGCCTATCTCGCATGCATATATGGCTGCCGGAAAGCTCTATGGTTACAGATTTTGCATAAAGCCAATTTTTCCCTACTGCAAAGGAATAAAATTTATTTAACTATCATGGTGGTTGTTAAACATTGAGAATGGTTGACAGCATCCTCAATCCCAATTAAAAGTACTCATTAACAAACCCAACAATATTAATTAGAAGTAACATGATGAGATTCACATGATATCCAAGTACTAGATACTCAAGATGTCCATAACCGGGACACGACTAACCATGATTAGTTTATACACTCTGCAGAGGTTTATGACTTTTCCCCACAAGACTCGATCGCCTCCGCTTGATTTCTACTGACTACATGGTGTTTGAGAGACGGATGACCGAGACATAGTCTTTCAGAAGCGCTAGCACCTTACATGTGGGTAGACCATACCAACCTACAACCCCTACATCAGCTAGCCTACCCGTAAGAGTTCCCACAACTTAATCAACTACGCCGGAGCCCATAATGGCTTGTGGCTGCACACGTAAGTTTCTAGCATGAATAATCTCATGATCCCTTTGAGCACGGGTGGCGGTCCAAGAAATACAGCAAGTCTCGATAGAAACCAGTGCCTCAATCCACCCAGATGTGTGTTTAAGTTGCCACCTTAAATAAACCATTAAATAACAATATCACATCTGTCATGGATACACTCACCCAATCCACGTCTACTAGCATAGCATGGCATAATAAGCAAACGTAGAAGTAACTCCCAAGGGTTTGATAATAAAACAGGTAATAGGTACTACCTCAACTACTTCCCAAAACCCACAATTTAATTAGATCCTAATCATGCAATGTTTGAGGATAGATCTAATGCATAAAACTGGGTAGTAGAAAAGGTATGATCAAAGTGTTACTTGCCTTGCTGATGATCCGCGAAACCTAGAGACTCGAAGTAACAGGTGGCGCACTCCGGGTATTCTATCGCAGACAAACAAACAAGCATACAATAAGTACTCATCTAATGCACAGGTAAAACTCAAATAGATCTAACCAGATAGTTCAACTTAAGAACTCCGGTTTGCAAAAAGAATCAAATCAAACGAAGCAACGAAAGTCAAACGGCGGAAGAAAACAACTTCGTTTTAATAATCTGGATCTAAGTCAAATTTTACAGAAGCAAAAACTTGTTTAAGTAGGTTATTCAGAAAGAGGGTTTCGAGACGAAACTCTAGGCGCTTGAATCGCCTGATTCCGATAAACGAGCGAAAAGTTATACTAAAATGAAAATCGGATCAAGAATCGCGATCAGAAAAATCATGAATTAAATCCGAGAAAAGAAAAACGACGAACTGGTTAACGAACGGACGTTCGTTAACTAAACTAATCTGACGAACGCGTTCATTAAAAATGAACGAACGAAAGAACATTCGCTATTTAACCTAAACCGAAAAAACCGAAACTAAAAAAACGAAAACTAAAAAAAACCAAAAAAACCCGAAGAAAAACCGCCCGGTTTTTTTAAAAAAACCGGCGGCATGCGGAACGAGGCGGCGGCAAACCTCGGCGAGGTCGGCGGTGGTCCGCGAGGGTCCGCGCGCGGCCGGGCGGCGGTGGCGGATCCGATGCGGCTAGGTTAGGGTTCGACGGGGTGGGACGGGCGGGTGGGGCTGGGCGCGGTGGCTCGGGTGGGGGGCGGGCGGGCGCTTATTTAAAGCGCCCGAGCGGAGTCCCGCTCGGGCATGGCCCAAAGGCGGTTCGTTTTTTTAAAAATAATTACGCGCAAAAAAAATAAAAAGAAGTACTAAACGGACTCCAAAAATCCCGAAATAAATTTTCCCCGGCTTCTAAAATCAAGCCGGACAAGATGAACTTTTATTTGGGGCCTAAATGCAAATTTTGAAAAACACGCATTTTTCCTAATTTCAAATAAAAAGGCGAAAAACTCCAAAATAAAATCTTATTTGATTCTATTATTAAATCTTCATTATTTCTTTATTTTGGGAAAGTCATTTTATTCCCTCTCTCATATTTTGATAGTAGAAATAATTGAAGATAAAATAATTAAAATCAAATGATCCTATTTTCAAAATTTAAGAAAACTCAAATATGAAAATAACGAAATCCCCAACTCTCTCCGTGGGTCCTTGAGTTGTGTAGAATTTCTAGGACCGAGCAAAAATGCAACGAAAAAATTATGATATGTAATGATGCTCTATGTATAACATTCCAAATTGAAAATTTGGGATGTTACAAACCTACCCCCTTAAGATGAATCTCGCCCTCGAGATTCGGGTTGGCTAGAAAATAGGTGAGGGTGGTCCTTAAGCAAATCTTCCTCTCGCTCCCAGGTGGCTTCATCCTCAGTGTGGTGGCTCCACTAAATTTTGCAAAACTTAATGACCTTGCTGCGGGTGACTCGGCTGGCATACTCCAGAATCTTAACTGGTTTCTCCTCATAGGTCAAATCATCATTCAACTGAATCGCTTCTAGTGGCACAGTATCTCTCAATGGTATATCAGCCATCTCTGAGTGACACTTCTTCAACTGAAAAACATGAAACACATCATGAACACCTGACAACTTCTCCCATGCGTTCCAAAACACGATAAGGTCCTACAAATCGGGGCGCTAACTTTCCTTTAACACCAAAACACTTAACTCCTCGAAGTGGCGATACACGAAGATAAACTCGCTCCGACTTCAGATTCATCTCCTTGCTTTGAATCCGCATAACTTTTCTGTCTTGATTGGGCTACCTTGAGCCTATCGTGAATCAACTTTACTTTCCGCTCGCACTCCTTAATCAAATCCGTCCAAACAATCTGGCGGTCTCCAACTTCATCCCACAACAACGGGTCCTGCACCTCCGTCTGCATAAGGCTTCGAAGGTGCCATCTTCGATCTGGTTTGGTAATCGTTGTTATAAGAAAACTCGTGATACGGCAAATTTTCGTCCCAACTGGATCCATAATCCAAGGCACAAGCTCTAAGCATATCCTCCAAAATATGGTTGACTCTCTCGGTTTGTCCATCATGCGTGGATGAAAAGCTGTGCTAAACTCCAGCCTGGTTCCCAAAGTTTCGCAACCGCTTCCGTAACTTTGAGGTGAATTGGGTTCCTCTATCTGATACGATACTCCTCGGAACTCCATGCAAGCATACAATCCTTGTCATGTATATCTTAGCCAATTTGGCACTGCTGTAGGTAGTCTTTACTGGAATGAAATGAGCTACCTTCGTCAAACGATCGACTACAACCCAAATCGAGTCATAGCCCGAACGAGTCTTGGGCAATCCCGTGATGAAATCCATACCTAGTTTATCCCACTTCCATTCGGGTATGGGCAATGGCTGTAACAATCCTGCTGGCTTCTGATGTTCTGCCTTCACCCTCGACATACATCACAAACCGCTACGCACTCGCAATGTCCTTCTTCATTCCGGTCCACCAGAAAGTATTCTTCAAATCCAAATACATCTTGGTATTTCCTGGGTGAATCGAATATGGTGAATCATGTGCCTCTTGTAGAATCAACTTCATGATCTCCGGATCATTGGGCACATAAACACGGTCTGCAAACCATAGGGTATCGTGCTCATCCTCACTAAATCCCTTAGCCTTTCCTTCGCTCATTTTCTCCTTTGTAGAGGCAATCTCTTTGTCAGTCTTCTGAGCTTCCCTAATTTTATCCATCAAAGTAGCTTGAATCTCCAATGCTGCTACATAGCCTCTCGGAACTATTTCCAAACATAGCCCTCGAAGATCCTCGACTAACTCCTTTGGTATTTCTCCCGTCTTTAGTGTGTTGACGTGACTCTTACGGCTCAACGCGTCTGCTACAACATTAGCCTTTCCGGGGTGATAATGTAATCTCATATCATAGTCCTTAATGAGCTCCAACCATCTCCTCTGCCTGAGATTAGCTCCTTCTGCGTGAAGATGTACTTTAAACTCTTGTGATCCGTATACACCTCACAATGATTTCCAATGAGGGAATGTCTCCATGTTTTCAACGCATGCACTACGGCTGCTAACTCCAAATCATGCGTGGCATAGTTTAGCTCATGAGGCTTAAGCTGTCGTGAAGCATACGAAACAACTCTTCCCTCCTGCATAAGAACTGCTCCAAGTCCTCGACGTGAAGCGCCGCAATACACCTCATAATCCTTGGTCCGATCCGCAGGATTAACACCGTGAGGTAACCAAACGTTTCTTCAAATCTTGAAACTAGCTTCACACTCCTCAGCCCAAATGAACTTGGCGTCCTTCTTCAACAATTCTGTCATAGGCTTCGCAATCCTTGAGAAGTTCTCAATGAATCTCCGGTAGTATCCTGCGAGTCCAAGGAAACTCCGGGTCTCTCCAACTATTGTTGGCACTTCCCGCTTGTTACAAAGGACAACTTTAGTGGGGTCTATCGCTATACCTTCTCCGGATATAACATGTCCAAGAAATCCAACTTCCTTCAACCAAAACTCACACTTGCTGAACTTGGCATATAACTGGTGTTCTCTGAGCTTCTCAAGTACCAAACGTAAATGCTCCTTATGTTCCTCTTCATTCTTCGAGTAAACAAAATATCATCAATGAACACCACGATTTAACTTATCCAAAACTCCATAAACACTTTGTTCATCATGTTCATAAAATAGGCAGGTGCGTTAGTCGGACCAAATGACATAACGGTATACTCATACAGCCCTGCACTGTGGTAAAAGCCGATTAGGTATATCCCGCTCTCGAATCTTCAATCGATGGTACCACGATCAAATCGATCTTGGAAAACACCTTAGCTCCTTGCAATTGGTCAAACAAGTCATTGATCATCGGCAGTGGGTACTTGTTCTTAATGGTCACTTCATTCAGTCCGCGATAATCAACAACCATTCTTAGTGATCCATCCTTCTTATCCACTAGAAGTACAGGTGATCCCCAAGGCGAAGAACTTGGGCGAATAAAACCTTTATCCAGTAACTCCTTAATCTGCTTCTTAATTTCCTCCAAATCTTGGGCTGGCATCCTATACGGTCTCTTAGATATCGGCCAAAGGCTCGGCAAGAGTTCAATCGAAACTCAATGTCTCTATCCGTGGCATGCCTGGCAAATCTTCCGGAAACACGTCCGGGTAATCCCTTACCACTGGTACTTCCTCCTGCACAACTCCTGTTAAGGAATTTACATGTGTTCTCCTCGGCTCATGCCGGGATACAAACTTGATTCTCCTCCCTTCTGGGGTGGTAAGCAAAATCGACTTACTGGTGCAATCTATGTTCCCTCCATACTTCGATAACCAATCCATGCCTAATATCACATCCAATCCTTGTGATTCCAGAACTATTAGGTCCAAGGGAAATACATAGTGTCCAATCCTTAATGGCAGTTGATCACACCATATACTAGCCATGTATTCTGCTTCGGGTGAGGTTACTAGCATGGTGACCTAAGGGCTTGGGTTGGTAGTTTATACTTATCCACAAATCCCCTTGATATGTATGAATGCGATGCACCAGTATAAAAAAGAATAACTGCAGTAAAAGTCTTAACCCAAAACTTACCTATTATTGCGTCTGGCTGAGCTTCAACCTCCTCCACGGTGACGTGGTTCACTTGTCCCCTGTTAAAAGGGTTCGGCTTCTTTCCTGAGCTTCCATTACCATTTCCATTTTGGCCTTCTGGACAATCATTTGCATAATGCCCGGTCTTGCGGCACTTAAAGCAAGTGATGTGGCTCAGGTCTACCTTGGTGTTGACGGGTTGGTGCGGTTCTGTCCATTGCTTCCTCCATTCCCGTTCCCATTCTTGGTGCCATTATGGTTGTGCGAGCTACCTCCTCCATGGGTATGCTGAAATTGTCCTCCTGTCTTCGATGTAAAGCGAAGTTTCTGCTGAGCTCCAGAGTTATTCTTCCCCTGTCCATACTTCCTCTTGCGATAGTCAATCTGCTGCTGCTTCCCTTCGATCATAAGAGCACGATCTACTAACTCCTGGTAGTTGTTGAAAGTGGCTACCATCAACTGCATGCTCTAGAAACTTCTCCTGCTTAGCTGCATCTGTAGCAACGTCATCTGGGGCATAACGTGCTAACTTACTAAAATCATCCACATACTGGCCAACTGTCCGTCCTCCTTGGCGCAAGTTGCGAAACTCACGCTTCTTCATGGCCATAGCTCCTGCCAAACATGGGCAAGACTGAAGCTTGTTGAAACTGATCCCATGTGACAGTGTCTACATGGTAGGTGGCTGTAAAATTCTCCCACCATGCTGCTGCGGGTCCTTCGAGTTGATGTGCGGCAAATTTCACCCTTTCCCCATCTGTACATCCTGCAGTGGTAAACTCCCTCCCTATCTTACGGAGCCAATCATCTGCTACTATCGGCTTGGTGCTACTGGAAAACACCGGCGGATTCAGCCTTAAGAAACAGGTCAAATGGTCAACAGGTGGTGGTGGTGGTGGGGTTGTTGTTGTTGTTGTTGTTGTTGTTGTTGTTGTTGTTGTTGTTGTTGTTGTTGCCTTGGTTCTGTACCAATGTTTGAATCAAGGCATTCTGCTGCTGAATCAACTGAGTGATCTCTGGCGGGAAAACAAATCCGGTGTCGCGTCTCGGAGGCATCTGAGGGTTTTAAGAAAAGACGAGAGTTAAGAAAAGAATGAGGTCTAGAGAGAAACACTACCCATATGCACATGAGACAAATCACACAATATCACTCCAATCAATTCAAACAAGGGCATACAACGGTCTATCTATCGTTACAAAGTGCTGAAACTAAAACTAATTTAGAATGGGGGAAATCTACTACTGTTATGGTGGACAACTAGAAAAACTGCTCCGATGAAGACTCCATGATATCTGCTCTAGCTTCATCTTCGAAATCATCATCACTAGGATCGGAATCGGTGTCGTCGATGATGATGTAGTTCTCTGGGCAGGTGCAATCTTCATATTCTCCTCCGGGTGCTGAATTTCCCATGAGTTCTTCAATCTTCTCCTTAAGATCACCGTTTTGTCCCACTAGAGCTACAATCTCCTCCATGTAGTCCTTGTGAGTGGCAAGTTCTCCTTCTAGTTCGATAATCTTGGCTTTTGCTGTCTTCAACTCCATCATGTCTGTGCACATCTGGTTCTCCTGGCATCGAATGTGCTGGTTTAACTCCTGGATGAAAGCTGCAATGGATCGATCCTTTTTAGTGCCAACTATCTCCCATTGTTCATCTCGGCGGCTGCAAATCTGGTAAATAGTATCCTTGATGTCTTCTTTGTAAACTTCTCCAATGCGCCCCATGGTTATGTGAGCTGCCATGCTCTTTCCCAGACTCCAGGTTGGTGCATTGAAAACACACTCTATGGGCTCCGTGATTGGCGCAAACGTCCTTCCGGAACTTGAGCTTGAATCTTCCAGCTCTTCTTCTGGTAAAGTGGAATTGTAGGTCCCGTGAAGCTTGGTAATCCGATGTTTAGGTACTTAGTGACTTCCTTCAAAGGTCGTCCAAAGGGTGTATCTTCATCCTACTGGGTGAACTTGATCCTCGCCTCGCCATCCTAAAAGAGTAGAAAAGATGAGGAGTTAGAAATGAGAAGAGAGTAGTGATCTAGGGCTTTAGCTTAATGGTCGTGTCTCACTGATCGGCGTGTGCTCGATACCATCTTTGTAGCAACCAGACCTCAAATATCGATCTCTCGTGCTCGTGTCATCCCCGGATCAAGAATGCCGACACCACACAAGACTCAAGGATTTATAACAGAGTAGCAATCACACACTTATTACAATCGAATGTCTCAAGAGAGAACTTAATAAAATAAAAATGGCTTAAGGCCATCTAAATACGATAACAACGGAAGGCTTGGAAGAATAAGCGAGTCCATCAACTCCAACGGATCCTTGAGTACGAACCACGACCTAAGCACCTTACTCGTCGTTCGAAAAGTCGCAACATGAAACGTTGCAGCCCGAAAACGGGTCAGCACATGGAATATGCTGGCAATGTAACACATAGAGAATATTGGAATAATAAGCCTATACTACATGCATATATGGCTGCTGGAAAGCTCTATGGTTACAGTTTTGCATAAAGCCAATTTTTCCCTACTTCAAAGGAATAAAATTTATTTAACTATCATGGTGGTTGTTAAACATTGAGAATGGTTGACAGCATCCTCAATCCCAATTAAAAGTACTCATTAACAAACCCAACAATATTAATTAGAAGTAACATGATGAGATTCACATGATATCCAAGTACTAGATACTCAAGATGTCCATAACCGGGGACACGGCTAACCATGATTAGTTTATACACTCTGCAGAGGTATGCACACTTTTCCCCACAAGACTCGATCGCCTCCGTTTGATTTCTCGCACTACATGGTGTTTGAGAGACGGATGACCGAGACATAGTCTTTCAGAAGCGCTAGCACCTTACATGTGGGTAGACCGTACCAACCTACAACCCCTACATCAGCTAGCCTACCCGTAAGAGTTCGCACAACTTAATCAACTACGCCAGAGCCCATAATGGCTTGTGGCTGCACACGTAAGTTTCTAGCATGAATAATCTCATGATCCCTTTGAGCACTGGGTGGCGGTCCAAGAAATACAGACAAGTCTCGATAGAAACCAGTGCCTCAATCCACCCAGATGTGTGTTTAAGTTGCCACCTTAAATAAACCATTAAATAACAATCTCACATCGTCATGGATACACTCACCCAATCCACGTCTACTAGCATAGCATGGCATAATAAGCAAACGAGAAGTAACTCCCAAGGGTTTGATAATAAAACAGGTAATAGGTACTACCTCAACTACTTCCCAAAACCCACAATTTAATTAGATCCTAATCATGCAATGTTTGAGGATAGATCTAATGCATAAAACTGGGTAGTAGAAAAGGTATGATCAAAGTGTTACTTGCCTTTTGCGATGATCTGCGAAACCTAGAGACTCAAGTAACAAGCGCGACTCGGGTATTCTATCGCAGACAAACAAACAAGCATACAATAAGTACTCATCTAATGCACAGGTAAAACTCAAATAGATCTAACCAGATAGTTCAACTTAAGAACTCCGGTTTGCAAAAAGAATCAAATCAAACGAAGCAACGAAAGTCAAACGGCGGAAGAAAACAGCTTCGTTTTACTAATCTGGATCTAAGTCAAATTTTATAGAAGCAAAAACTTGTTTAAGTAGGTTATTCGGAAAGAGGGTTTCGAGACGAAACTCTAGACGCTTGAATCGCCTCATTCTGATAAACGAGCGAAAAGTTATACTAAAACGAAAATCGGATCAAGAATCGCGATCAGAAAAATCACGAATTAAATCCGAGAAAAGAAAAACGACGAACGGGTTAACGAACGGACGTTCGTTAACTAAACTAATCTGACGAACGCGTTCGTTAAAAACGAACGAACGAACGAACGTTCGCTATTTAACCTAAACAAAAAAAAACCGAAACTAAAAAAATGAAAACTAAAAAAAACCAAAAAAACCAAAGAAAAACCGCCGGTTTTTAAAAACCGCAAGACACGGAACGAGGCGGCGGCGAACCTCGTGGGTCCCATGAGGGTACTGGCTGGTGGGCGGGTCCGGGCCGGCCACGGTGGCGGATCCATGGCTAGGTTAGGGTTTTCATGGAAATTTGGGGCTGGTGGCTCGGGTGGGTTGGGGGCGGCGCTATTTAAAGGCGACCCGAGCGGAGTCCCGCTGCACGCCCAAAGGCGGTTCGTTTTTAAATAATTACGCGAAGAAAAAAAATAAAAAGAAATACTAAACGGACTCCAAAAATCCCGAAATAAATTTTCCCCGCCTTCTAAAATCAAGCCGGACAAGATGAACTTTTATTTGGGGCCTAAATGCAAATTTTTAAAAACGCGCATTTTTCCTAATTTCAAATAAAAAGGCGAAAAACTCCAAAATAAAATCTTATTTGATTTTATTATTAAATCTTCATTATTTCTTTATTTTGGGAAAGTCATTTTATTCCCTCTCTCATATTTTGATAGTAGAAATAATTGAAGATAAAATAATTAAAATCAAATGATCCTATTTTCAAAATTTGAGAAAACTCAAATATGAAAATAACGAAATCCCCAACTCTCTCCGTGGGTCCTTGAGTTGTGTAGAATTTCTAGGACCGAGCAAAAATGCAACGAAAAAATTATGATATGCAATGATGCTCTATGTATAACATTCCAAATTGAAAATTTGGGATGTTACAACACACCCCTCAAATAAAACTAAGCACCATGCGATTAAACTAAGCAACTGATAACCCACAAGTATAGGGGACCGCAACAGTTTTCGAGGGTAAAGTGTTTAACCAAAAATTATTGATTCGACACAAGGGGAGCCAATGAATATTCTCAAGTATTAGCAGCTGAGTTGTCAATTTAACCACACCTGAAAGACTTAATATCTGCAGCAAAATATTTAGTAGCAAAGTAGTATGAAAGTAACGGTAACAGTGGCAAAAGTAATAGTAGCAGTTTTGTAGCAATCGTAACAGTGGCAACAGAAAAGTGATGAAGCAAAGATAAATATGTGAAAAGCTCGTAGGCAATGGATCAATGATGGATAATTATGTCGGATGACATTCATCATGCAATGGTTATAACATAGGGTGACACAGAACTAGCTCCAATTCATCAATATAATTTAGGCATGTATTTCAAATATAGTCATACGTGCTTATGGGAAAGAACTTGCATGACATATTTTGTCCTACCCTTCCGTGACAACGGGGTCCTATTGGAAACTAAGGGATATTAAGGCCTCCTTTTAAGAGAGTACCAAACCAAAGCATTAGCACGTAGTGAATATATGAACTCCTCAAACTACGGTCATCACCGGGAGTGGTCCCGACTATTGTCACTCCGGGGTTGCCGGATCATAACACGTAGTAGGTGACTATTGACTTGCAAGATAGGATCAAGAACACGAATATATTCATGAAAACATAATAGGTTCATATCCGAATCATGGCACTCGGGCCCTATTGACAAGCATTAAGCATAGCAAAGTCATAACAACATCAATCTTAGAACATAGTGGATACTAGAGATCAACCCCTAACAAAACTAACTCGGTTACATGGTAAATCTCATTCAACCCATCACGGTCCAGCAAGCCTACGACGGAATTACTCACGCATGGCGGTGAGCATCATGAAATTGGTGATGGGGGATGGTTGATGATGACGATGGCAACGGATTCCCCTCTCTGGAGCCCAAAACGGATTCCAAATCTGCCCTCCGAGGAAGAACAGGGCTCGGTGGTGGCTTCATATCGTAAAACGCGATGAATCATTCTCTCTGATTTTTTCCTCCCCGAAAGTGAATATATGGAGTTGGAGTTGAGGTCGGTGGAGGACCAGGGGGCCCACAAGGTCGGGTGGCGCGCCCCCACCCTTGTGGCCAGGGTGTGGGCCCCCTTCACTTGATTCTTTCGTCAATATTTTTTATTAATTCTTAAACTTATCTCCGTAAAGTTTCAGGTCATTCCGAGAACTTTTATTTTTGCACAAAAATAACACCATGGCAATTCTGCTGAAAACAGCGTCAGTTCGGGTTAGTTCCATTCAAGTCATGTAAATTAGAGTCCAAAATAAGGGCAAAAGGGTTTGGAAAGTAGATACGATGGAGACGTATCAACTCCCCCAAGCTTAAGCCATTGCTTGTCCTCAAGCAATTCAGTTGACAAACTGAAAGTGATAAAGAAAAGCTTTTACAAACTCTGCTTGATCTTGTTGTTGCAAATATGTAAAGCCAGCATTCAAGTTTTCAACAAAGATCATGAACTAACCATATTCACAATAACCTTTAGGTCTCACATTTACTCATATCAATGGCAAAATCAACTAGCGAGTAATAATAATAAATCTCAGATGACAACACTTTCTCAAAACAATCATGATATGATATGACAAGATGGTATCTCGCTAGCCCTTTCTGAGATCGCAAAATATAAATGCAGAGCACCCCTGAAGATCAAGGACTGACTAGACATTGTAATTCATGGTAAAAGAGATCCAGTCACAGTCATACTCAACATAAATTAATAATAATGCATACAAATGACAGTGGTGCTCTCTAACTGGTGCTTTTTATAAGAGGATGATGACTCAGCAATAAAAGTAAATAGATAGGTCCTTCACAGAGGGAAGCAGAGATTTGCAGAGGTGCCAGAGCTCGAGTTTTGAAATAGAGATAAATATTATTTTAAGTGGTATGCTTTCATTGTCAACGTAACAACCAAGAGATCTCGGTATCTTCCATGCTACATACATTATAAACGGTTCCCAAATATAATGGTAAAGTTTATACTCCCCACCACCAACAAGCACATTCCACGGCTGGTCCGAAAAACGGGTACCATCCAACTAACAATAGTCCTGGGGGAGTTTTGTTTGCAATTATTTTGATTTGATTTGAGCATGGGACTGGGCATCCCGATTATCAGCCATTTTCTCGTGAATGATGAGCGGAGTCCGCTTATCGTGAGAATAACCCACCTAGCATGGAAGATATCAACAGCCCTAGTTGGTACATGAGCGATTCGAGCATACAAAACAGATTATCATTTGAAGGTTTAGAGTTTGGCACATGCAAATTTACTTGGAATGACAGGTAAATACCGCATATAAGAAGGTATAGTGGACTTATATGGAACAACTTTGGGTTATGGAAGTGGATGCACAAGCAGTATTCCCACTTAGTACAAATGAAGGCTAGAAAGACTGGGAAGCGACCAACTAGAGAGCGACAATAGTCATAAACATGCATTGAGATTAACCAATATTGAATGCAAGCATGAGTAAGATATAAATCACCATGAACAACCGCCGTCATCGCTCCTCCGCCACGAGATGGAGGAATACGACCACAGGCAGACGCTCCTCCGCCGGTGCCTCGAGCTCCCATACGCGCTCATCCCGATGAAAAGGGAGCCGGAGGAGATCCCGCCGCTCTGCGAGGTGAAGATGGAGATCGAGGCGGAGCCGAAACGGCTGGCGGTGTCCTCGTCAAGCCGGAGGATTTCCTCTCCCCGGCGGAGGCGGATGCCGTGGTGGCTGCCATCCTCACGCGCAGTGCGCGGGAGGAGGAGGAGGAGGTGGCGCAGCACCGCCCCGGGAGGAGGAGGTCAACGACGTCCTGCTCAAGCAGGGCCTCGCCAGGGCACGCGAGTTCGAGAAGAAGGAGGAGGAGTGGCACCGCGAAGCCGAAGCGCGGGACGCCAAGTGCGTCGACCTCACCTCCGATACCGACGATGAGTGATCGCCGCTGCCGCCGCACCCGCAGGGCTCACCGATGAGCCCCATTTTGACTAGTTTAGGGTCATGATAGGCCGACGCGCTTCCGTCACTGATGAACTATATGTATACATGAATGATCGTCTCTATTATATGTATGTATGAATGATCATCTCTAGTGTTTCTCGTTCATTTCTCACACGAAACATTTTTTCAAAATTTTACAGTTCCATGTATGATTTCTGGTTGACCGCAGAACAAATTCTTCCCTTATATCACCTCGACGCGAACCATAAAACCCCTTATAAGGGGTCTGCTAGCTCCTAGCCATGCTCCAGTCTCAGACCCCGACTTCGTTCCGCGCACACCCGCTCGCCATGCGCCTCCCGTCGGTTCGCTTCCTGCCGTCAAGTGCGGCGCCGGCGGTGGTGGCCGCGAACGCGCGCATCGCCTGGATGGCGCGCGCGGGGAACATGGAGGGCGCCCGCGCGACGTTCGAGGCCATGCCCCTCCGCACCACCGCTTCCTACAACGCCCTCATCGCCGGCTACTTCCGTAACCACCTCCCGGAGGCCGCCCTCGGCCTCTTCCGCCGCATGCCCTCCCGCGATCTCGGCTCCTACAACGCTCTCATCTCCGGCTTCTCCCTCCGCCGTCACACCCTCCCTGATGCGGCGGCCGCGCTCGCCTCCATCCCCTTACCCCCCTCAGTCGTCTCCTTCACCTCCCTCCTGCGCGGGTACGTGCGCCACGGCTTCCTGGCCGACGCCATCCGCCTGTTCCACCAGATGCCCGAGCGCAACCACGTCTCCTACACGGTTATGCTGGGTGGTTTTATTGATGCCGGCCGTCTGGACGAGGCCCGCAAGCTGTTCGACGATATGCCTGACAAGGACGTCGTTGCACGAACTGCCATGCTATCTGGGTACTGCCAGGCTGGCCGAATTGCGGAGGCACGCCTGCTGTTTGATGATATGCCGAAGAGGAATGTTGTGTCATGGACTGCAATGATATCTGGATACTCTCAAAACGGGAAGCTTAACCTTGCACGGAAGCTTTTTGAGGTGATGCCTGATCGCAGTGAGGTGTCATGGACTGCTATGTTAGTCGGGTACATACAGGCTGGACATATCGAGGATGCCGAGCAGCTGTTTAATGCAATGCCAGAGCACCCAGTGGCTGCCTGCAATGCGATGATGGTTGGGTTTGGGCAGCGCGGGATGGTGGATGCTGCCAAGGCAGTGTTTGAGAGAATGCAAGAGAAGGATGATGGTACGTGGAGTGCAATGATTAAAGCGTATGAGCAGAATGAGTTCTTGATTGAGGCATTGTCTACTTTCCGTGATATGTCATGGAGAGGTATCCGTCCAAACTACCCATCAGTCATTAGCATCCTTACTGTGTGTTCGGCACTAGCTATTCTCAATTATGGAAGGGAGGTGCATGCTGCAATGCTGAGATGCTCCTTTGACATGGACGTTTTTACTGTCTCGGCATTAATCACAATGTACATCAAATGTGGAAATTTGGATAAAGCTAATAGGGTCTTCAATATGTTTGAGCCCAAAGATGTCGTGATGTGGAACTCAATGATCACTGGTTATGCTCAACATGGGTTGGGGGAGGAAGCACTTGGCATATTTAATGACATGACGATTGCAGGAATGGCACCTGATGGGATTACTTATATTGGAGTCCTCACTGCTTGTAGCTATACCGGGAAAGTAAAAGTAGGGAGGGAAATTTTCAATTCTATGTGTAAGAATTCTGCCATCCGACCAGGAGCGGAGCATTACTCTTGTATGGTTGATTTGCTTGGGCGAGCTGGACACGTAGATGAAGCATTGGATTTGATTAAGAACATGCCAGTTGAAGCCGATGCTATCATCTGGGGAGCACTGATGGGTGCCTGTAGGATGCACAAGAATGCTGAGATTGCCGAGCTTGCTGCTAAGAAGCTATTAGAGCTAGAGCCCGAGAGTGCTGGACCATATGTTTTGCTCTCTCACATTTATACATCCACTGGGAGGTGGGAAGATGCTTCTAAGATGCGGAAATTCATTAGCTCAAGGAATTTAAACAAGTCTACAGGCTGTAGTTGGATAGAGTATGACAAGAGGGTGCACCTCTTCACATCTGGTGATATATTAGCACACCCAGAGCATGCTATTATCCTTAAGATGTTGGAGAAACTAGATGGTCTACTGATGGAATCTGGTTACTCAGCTGACGGAAGCTTTGTGCTCCATGATATAGACGAAGAGCAAAAACTTCATAGCTTGCGATATCATAGTGAGAGGCAGGCTGTGGCGTATGGACTTTTGAAAGTTCCAGAAGGAATGCCCATTCGTGTCATGAAGAACCTTAGAGTGTGTGGTGACTGCCATGCTGCCATGAAGTTGATTGCAAAAATTACTTCCCGGGAAATCATACTCAGAGATGCTAATAGGTTCCATCATTTCAAAGACGGATTTTGCTCATGCAGGGACTATTGGTGAGGTGAATGGCAAGGTAGATTCCTTGTCCTACATCATCTCATGCTGCTATTTGGTAATTCTCAGTATCTGAGTAAAGTTACCCTTGGTTTCGGAAATCCTCATTTTGGTGATGCTTCCGCTTTGTGTCTCTCAAGAGTTAGAGCAGTTACCCTTGGGTTCTCCAGTAATAATTCCATTTTGCAGTTATATACATATCCTATTGATTTTCTCATTTGAAGGCTTCAGGATAACTAGTTTAATGGCAGCTTAATTTTCTTATAGGGAACATATTCAGAATCCATGTGCCAGAGCCATGAGTTGGTCGCGAGGTCTTATGGGTTTCACCTCTAGCCTACCCCAACTTGTTTGGGACTAAAGGCTTTGTTGTTGTTGTTGTTGAACATATTCAGAATCCGGGTTTCATCTGAACATGATTTCATCATCTACTGTGAACGAACTGCACATGGGGAGCTTGTTCCCTTGAGGTATGTTTGCAACTATGGACGGTAATGTGACTGCTGCTCTAAGCGAGGTCACTTCTTAGAGGTCAGATTATGCTGAGCTAGAACCTGGGTAATCACCTGTTACAGTAAAAACTCCAATTACAAATCATTTTCTACTGCAGGGAGTCACTGTTTTTCAAGAGCAGCATGTTATTTGAATGGGTACAAACCCCAAAAGACAGCTTAAGGTGAAAGTTTTATATATTTTCTATTTAGTTCCTGCGGTCCTGCCTTTACATGAACCCTGATGTGCACACTCACTTACGTGCATATGTTTTTTCTCACATTGCACTCTTACTTTTGCAGACTGGTGAAGCAGTGGAGTTCGTCTATTGTGATAGGTTTGATAGGAAAAATTAGGACATTCATGACACGGCGGAAGACTGAATATGCTGTGGTGGCAGTCTGATCACAAAATCACTCGTGGAGATTTTGAGTGTGGAGCATAGCCTTCAGTTTTTTTACTGTTGGCATAATCCTGTTGGCGACTAATTGGCTACTGTGGCTTCTCAGCACTCAGCAGTTTGTTTGGCAAACAAAGGATCCAGGTGAATCATTCAGCTTCGTACCCCCCCCCCCCCCCTCTCCCACCTCACCCCTGAACACCATGTTGTACTGCGTTATTATGTATGAAATATATCAGAAGTTTTGAAAAGAGGCAATTAGTTAATCTCTTAATCTGTTACTCATATAAATTTTACGTACATCAAAATTGAATTCATCTTGCTGACTGGTGGATCGGCCAGGTATCACCTCTATGAATTCGCCAAAGGGTGTGTTTGGTTGTGTGCGAACCAAACACATCGAAAAATCAAGATAGCGGAGGTGGAGTTACCAGTGCATTTGAAGAATTTGTTCTGATAAAATGAACTTCAGCTACCATAACTCCACACAAAGCAAGAAATTATCAAAATAATTCAAAAAAGAGATATTAGATTACTTAATAGCACAAACAAAGATTTAGTTCATTTGAAAAACCTTTTGTAAAATAGGTGAAAGCGGTTGATTACTTAATACCAACCTCTTAAGTTGCATGTCTGATTGCATTATTCCACCAACTCCCGAATTCATTCTATAGTTGTCAGGTAGGAGGATGTTATGTATTTTCCGGGCTCTACGCTCTTTCAAAAAACTAAGCTGGCTGGCCCTCTAATGCCCTTATAGCCAACGTGGTATATGCCCGCCTTTCTGTTGACACCGGCTTTTGGCATGCACAGAAGTGTTCTCAAGATGATCTTTATTGGGAACTGATCATCATGAAAGTTGTGTGTTTTGTCGAGACGAGCAACTTTGCTTTTTCAGATCATCTCAATCCGAGGTCGTATGCGACCTCTAGAGCCAAAAAGGGGTTAAAAAACAGGTGCCCAAAACAACTCAGAGGCTCTGAATATTAATTCGAGCAAAGCAGAAGCCCATGCCACTCAAAGCCCACTCGGAAGAGGTGAGGAGGCTTCTCTGTGCCAGGGCTTCAGGTGAAAACCTTTGGCCCTACGGACTAGGCAACGGATACACTTTGCGCCGTTATTACCCTTTTTGGGGGTGTTGTCGTGGAGCCCATGTACAGTTGGTTGTGACGTAGTGTCTTCGCGCTCTCATGTGCTCATTCGCAACATTAGTACTGCACTTCGCGCTTTTTTGTGGTGCGATGTTTGAATTTTCTTTTGGTCTGCTTTGTAAGAGGGCTAACTTACTATCTTCTATCGTTTGGTTGTTTGGCTTTATATATAAAGCTGGATGAAAGCCTATTTTGGGGGCTTCGGGTTACCTGTCCAAGTTAGGCACATGTTTAGTTTTTCGACGGGATTTCAAGTCCCTTTCTTATATGAAAGCCTAGAGTCAGAGGTGATGGCCTATTAAACAACAAACAATTTGTCAAATCCATGTACTACTTTATTATTGTTGCTTCTCGTTCTTTGGTGTTCTTCGTCTTTGACGACAGTGAACCACAAGGCCCTAGAGGAGGTTAGGCCGACTTAGGACAGCTCATAGTCGTCATGCTCTGACAGGGCCCCTCCCTAATGTGCGAGATTTCGGGTCTTCAAGAGACATCGTTTGTGTGTCCTGCATATCACGTTCCTGGTGAGGCTCCTTCGGCAATGTGTTATACGTATTGTACTCGATTCTGAGAGCACACCATGACTGTGTTCATGTGCGAACACATTTTTTGACGATTCCACTGGGAAGGAAGCTTCGGATGGTCTATCCTGATTGTTGTTGCTACAAAGAGATTGCCATCTAGAAATTGCACTCTAAAAGATAATATCAAAACCCTGTATGTGCAAATAATTCATATGTTAATGTTGTTAGATCCTTTGATGGTTGTAAACTGAAAAACAAAGTTGTAAACTGGACATTTCATCATGGTTCATGCAAGAAATTAGACTTCACACCTTTTTCATTCCATAAGGCCATAACACAACATTAACATTGGTATAGGGGCTTAAAATTACTTAGTCAAAGGGCAACAAAAACCAATAGTCACCAAGTTACCCATATAAACTGCAGTGGAAACCAATACCAACTTATGGTTAGATGGTTAGGAGGGTGATTGTACCCCCAGCTCATAAGGAAATGTTTGATTCTTGCATATCTCATAAATGTGGATTTTTTTTATGGGTGGGTGGCAACCTTCCATCGATAGCGAGGTGTATGTGTTTCTCAACAAGAGAAAAAAAGTCAGTTTACACTGGATAAACTGGATTGTCAGAATCTACCTTGATACCAAGGCGGCAAAAACAGTACTCCCTCTGTAAACTAAAGTAGTGATCTAAACGTTCTTATATTATTTACGGAGGGAGTACTATCAGGGAAGTGTCTGGGGGAAAGGAACAGAAAATTCCGGATTCTGCAGCTTCTTGAGTTTCAAGCATACTTTTTTGCTTTGCGGAATCAGATGACTGCTTGAGAATGACAACACGACCCACGCATATTTAACATGACACCGAGACATTTCCATAAGATGTTTGCAACTATTAGCACATACTAAGGTCCAATTTACACAAATCACCCCACACGACTCGCTCAATGCACTACTCATCCTCATTGTCGGGTGCAACATATCAGCTCGGTCGGTAATAGTACCTTTGATCCACCATCGAAGGGTTTGAATCAACAAGCAAGAAATGTCTTTTTTTCTCCATTTCTTGTTTTAGTTCACCGAACAGATTTTGCTACAGAGAGAAGGAAGCGAAATACATTGAGCAGCTCCCAAGTATCAGCTCAGCAGCCATCATCCCATCGGACTCCATGTTTAGCTGCGAGATAGTAAGCATTAATTGGTCCTTTATCCCCAGCCTCGTAGAGCTCAGGAGCAACACTCTTCTGGTCGATCTCATGGAGTATAGGTGCCAATACGCTCCATGCAGCAGCTAATTCGTCACTGCGCATGAACAGACTATCGCCATCTAGAACATCCAAAAGAAGATGCTCATATGAATCTGGAACTTCAACGTCGTACCTGCAAAGCATGCATCATGATTCAGTACCAGCTCTCTTGAATAGATCACAAGATGATCAAAGTGACCTCCATACCTGTCCCTGTAAAGTAGGTTGAGCTCTGAAGCATCCAACTGGAGCCCAAGACCCGGGACCTTATTATTGACTTTCAGGAGAATGGCTTCTTCGGGTAGGTCACGTAAAACCAGCTCATTTGTGTCGAGATCTATGTCATGACCAAAACGTTCACGATAGATATTGCCAGGGACATGATGAAATTGAATACGAATCTCAGCTCTGAAGGAAATGAAGGATTAAGAATCTTCAGCTATGCTTGATCAATTAGGCAGGTGATATCTTGTTTTTCCTTAAATGATAAGCATTCAAAGATCTCAATAGTGTGCTCAGAGGAGGGTGGGCTATTGAAAATAATACCTCCTCCATCCGGAATTAGTTGACACTCAAACAGATGCATCTAATACTGAAACACGTCAGATACATCCGTTTGAGCATCAACTAATTCCGGACGGGGGGAGGAGGGAGGAGGGAGTATGACACAACAGTGTTATCTAGGCATACGAAACACTATGCACTTCTACCTTTCGGGAATTCAAATATTTATGGAAGCTGTAACGATGATTCCATTATAACAAAAGGATATGATGAGGTCACTGAAATCTTACACTAACTTCTTTTGAGAGTAAGAGATAAACCAGCTAAGACATCTAATGGTAAAAGTTATGGAACTCATCGAGAGTACCTATTCTCCATAAGTCCCATTCCAGTCTTGATCAAAAAAGGTACCCCATCCCAACGTGCATTGTCAATGTACATGGCGGCAGCAAAGTAGGTAGGTGTCATTGATTTTGTATATCGGTCAACGTCACCAGAGGTATCTTTGAGTTGACCAAGGACGACATCCTCAATGTCCACTTTTCGAATTGATCTGAGCACCTTCACCTGCATAACATATAGTTTTCTTAATCCTGTAACAAGTATTAGCATTTTCTAACTTCTACTCCCTCCGTTCTCAAATAATTGTCTTTCTAGCCATCTCAAATGGACTACAACATACGGATGTATGTAGACATGTTTTAGAGTGTAGATTCACTCATTTTGCTCCGTATGTAGTCACTTGTTGAAATCTCTAGAAAGACAATTATTTAGGAACGGAGGGAGTAGGATGGTAAGTGCATGGTTTCCTCTGGTATAAAATTATAGTGCTCTACTCGGTTACCTTCTCATCGCGGATATCCTCCCCATCAAGACTTACAGGTGGTTCCATAGCAAATAGTGCTATCGTTTGAAGAATGTGGCTGTGCACTATGTCACGGATTATCCCATAGTTTCCAAAGTACCTGAAATGACATGGTGGAGGAACTAAATGATAATATAAATGTAAAATGGGAGCACTAATAATGGAATAAATTTTCATTAAAAACCCTGAGTAAATTAGAGACTACATTGAAGGTCACAACCCAGTTCATGCAGAATAAAACCAGGATTAAAACTGGTGCAGTACTAAATTTCCTTTGTTGAGAATTACTCAGCAGGATGAACTTGTGCTAATTTACGTAAAACCAGCATAGCCAAAGTGAGTATTATTTAGACTGTGCAAAACAAATGGTGCCTAATGATGATGTAACCTAAAGGGCTTCAGCATTCTTTTATCAATGATGACTTAGTGATGTTTCTTTTTCCCTAAGAGAAATGCCTTCATGTTAACTGACCTCCCTTGTGTTTCTGCTGATGTTTCTTCAGAAAAAACGACCTGTAACAATGCATGAACATTAGCAGTGTGTATGTAAAAATAAAAACATTGGTGAAATGAGCTTGTTTCAAAAGTACCTGCACATTGCGTATGTACTTCCTACTCCATAAAGGTTCAAACACCAAATTAGAAAATCTCAAGACAGTGAGGTTTTCAATTAGATCCTTCCCCAAAAGATGATCAATTCTGTGTGATATAATGTTTAGCAATAAGATTTAATGGAATGAAAGGTGCAGTAAAAACTAGTGACAGGACTTGTAACTTGCATGGATACAAGATGGTCACCGGTAGATTTGCTTCTCTTCAAATCTTGACAGCAAAGACTGTGTTACCCGTTGTGAGGACAAACTAGTGAAGCCAAATGGTTTCTCAATAATTATCCTATTCCAGCCATGCTTAGTTTGGGCACTGTCAGATAATGGCAATGCCACATCAAGAAGTGCCTCTTGGGGAACAGCAAGGTAGAATATCCGGTTTGCTGCACAAGTGCCCTTTGAAACGAGAAGTTGGGAATTAACATACAAAGCCCAGGTTCAATTATAGCACTTGAATTCGATCCAACAGAATTTCAGAAGTATGATGTAATCTCACCTCTATCTGTGCCATTTTCGAATTTAGTTTCGCCATCCCATCTTTGTTATCATGTCCTGCATCGACATAGTATGTCCTTTTAAGGAATTCATTCAACTTTTCTTCACAGTTTTCACTGCAGCACAACAATATCATAAATATATATCAGATGAAAACTTCCTAAATTTAATAGCATGAAGCTTGGAGTCAAGGTCTGCTACCAAAGAAACGTACTGGTGATCTACCCGACAGGTCAAATTGGCTTCAATCATGGATCTTAAATCCTCGTCTGCTAATGTCTTTCTAGAATATCCAAATATGGCAACATTCTGCAATACAAAGCATTGAAGTCGTGACAGGATGAAATGATAATACAGACAGCTGACAGGCAGTCACTAGATTCAAACTCCCAAAAGGACTCGAAAATCTGATTATTCTACATCATTATTCACACATACAACACCACCTCTATTGGCACTAAGCCGAACTATGTATGGGAAAGATGGAACTAATCCTAAATAGAAATTGATGATTCAGCGGGTTGATCACAAATATAGGATTGAAGGCTTGTTTGCTACAGATCGTTCTAAAAAAGAATAAAAATGAAGGCAAGCAGAAGTTATGACATGTTATGCTCATACCTGAGGAAGAAAACCACTGTAATACAGAGCAAATAGTGCTGGGAAGACTTTACTTCTTGCCAGTTCGCCAGTAGCTCCAATGACAGCAATGCAAAGAGATGGTATACTTTCAGGTTGGTCATCAAAGTTATCAAACAGAACAACGCCTTCCTCTAGTACAGGACGATCAGCTTCAGAGTGGTTGAGTCCCAGATGCATTGAATTGTTGTCATCGATCGAGTTATCTGACATAATAGAGCTTGTATTTGCTGTTTCACCTCCAGTTTCTACATAAAAGGAAGCAATAATGTGTGTCCGTGTGTGTGAAAGCATCTGGATGCAAGCAAATAACCATGGAGAAATTTGTGATGCCAGTAGTAAGATAGTATGGTGAAATCTAGGGACTAGCATATTTCACAAATAATGCAAACTGAACATAACTTTGAAAGGCATGAAGCAAAACTAGTGCCATGCACATGTAAAAGTGCGGGAATGATAAGCCAGGAAACCCATAATTTTGATAGATATACTTGAAGTAGCAAATAACAAGTAGTTTCCGAATACCAACCATCAGCAAGTTGTACATTCCGACGAGTTATCCTTCCAGTCAGCGATGCAACCTTGAAGCAGTCAGGAATTTTACCAACCCCTTGAATTTCCAGCTTTCTCTGAACTTGCGATCCATGCCTCCTCAGGGCCTTGTGGAGCTTCATCTTGGCAGCAATCCAACATTGCGTTCTAAAACTGACAGCAGGTCCTGCAACCTACGTGCGGAAGCATCAAACAGCAGTTGATCAGCACTTGAATGTGTCCATGTCTACTAGTACATCTGACAGTAACTAAACCAGATGCAGAACAAATAAAACGCAAGCATCATCTGTAGGCAATATGGGCCTCAGCATTCAGCCTCAGGCGCCAGAACGGGCCACAAGAATCACAAGCTCAAACACGCATTTCATCGGACATCAGGAGCACTCGCCCGTCCATCCACCCCTCTTGGCCCATAGGAATGAAGGTGGAAAGGAGGCCAAAAGGCACGACGGCCACCAACTACAGGAGCTCGGCTGGAGTGCTCACCGGGCAGAAGCGCGCAGCCCACAACGAAGGTGGCGCTGGAGCTGCTGAAGCCGTCACGGCGAGGACCGTCGTAGCCATACTCGGCGTTGGCGCTTCTTTCTCGGCCCGCCGTATCCCGCCCCGCTTCTTTTTATTCTCACGGCGGTGGCCGGTGCCAGGATCGCGTCAGGCCCCGGCTGATCTGATAGTGATAGACAGCCACGCGACAGTAGCTAGCTGTACGTGTCGTCGGTCTCAGTTATCACGAGGGAGTGGATAGCGACGCTCTGTAGCCGCCCCCGTTGGGATGGACATTTCGCAGTACAGCCAAAAAAAGCCCTAGGAAAGTGACAAAGTACTCCTTGCTTTGTGAAATACGTACGGAGCAGCAAGTCTCAAGTGAGAATTAATCTTGCTCCTAAGCATTAGCCACCTCCTACTACAGACTCCGTTGCTCTATCAGTTGATGAATCTTTTTCAGTTGATTCTGGCGCTGCAGCCGTAGAGATGATTCTCCAGCGACATGATGGATCAGTTATTTTTGCAGCATACTGGTATATTTTCAATTGCAATGATGCATTGGAAGTGGAGATACATGCGCTTATGCAAGGGATGGCACTTGCTATACAACACTCCAATTTTCCGGTGATTGTTCAATCTAATTCTAGTGTGGCGTTATCGAGTTTGACAGGAGATGGATTGATTCATTCTGCCTATGGACATCTCGTAGCTGAAATTAAGGCATTGATAAGGGATGAGGAGTTTATTCCCCAGAAATTAAATAGGGATCAGAATAAAGTCACTGATCACTTAGCAAATTATAGTATCGTAGAGTGTACCGCGGTTGTGTAGATGCATCTCCTTTTTTATCGAAAAAAAGAAAGAACGCGTGCCCCTAAGAGCTAAACTTTTTTGCTATCGGCTACCGCTTTGCCGTTTCGAAGCGTGGGATGCAGTTTCGCTGTCTAAATTCTTGGTTATGACAAACACAAGTTGGTACTACTGAATTTGTATGAGAAATATTATTGTCATCGTCGCTATTGTTATTGTTTTTCTTTAAACATAGGCGTGAGCTTTGCCTCATCTATTAATTAAGAAGTTTATTGTTACAAAGATACCCTACGACCAAAAGTGTTACTCTCTTAATATTATTTTTTCTAACTTTTTAGCACCCGCTTTGGCCCAAAGCACAGCCTCCTCTTTAATTAAGTTTAGAAGGATTGATGTGGAGCGATCTTGTGACGGAAGACGTTGGGCATTTCTCTTGTTTGAGAGAGAGACCATGACTTTCCTATGAGGGGTGTTGGCATCTGATAAATTGATCCACCATTTTTTAACGTAATTTTTGGAGTGCCACAAAAAGGTATCAATGTTTTCGAGGTGTATTCAATCATTGACAAAATTCCAAATGTAAATTGGGAAGCGGTTGTTGTGCAAAAGTAGTATACAAAAATTACACTCATAACTCAGGTTTGGAGCCCGCAAAAACAAACTCAGATTTGCAAACTATGCCCATGCAGAGAGAGTAGATTGTTAGTTGACGCAACATCTAACGATGTGTCTGTATAATGATCTATGCTCCTGCGTGAGCTTGTTGACTTATTTATGGGCATGTAGCTTTGGTTTTTCTTCATGAACCTATTTATGGGCCTCTGATTTGTAGTTTCTCAAAACATGGGAATATGAAGGAAAAAAAAATCAAAATCCTTCAAAAATCATGTGAACTTTTTTCAATCAATGAGGATGTTTTGCTGATATTCAACTGAGCCGCGGAGAGACTCCTGAGTTTCTAAAAAAAGATGAGTTGAGACTTGGGAGGTCAAAAAGTTGTAACTGTTTAAATCCTATATAGAACTAGAAAACCACGTGAAGTTATAATTGTGGGGCCCTCTTTGTTCGCAGGGTTCTCAAAATACAGGAATAGAAAAAGCATATGATTAAAACGTCATGTTCTCTTAAATGCTATAGGACTAGAAAACCACATCAATTTGAACAATATGTGTATGATGCCACAGAAAAACAAAAGTTATACAAAGAGATTTGAGTGGATAGATATTTTCGTCCAAAACTATGTGCAAATCAATCCTTAGGAATTTTTCCTATCCCAAGTTTAAATCCTCCACAAATCATATGAAATTCCTTCGAATCGTAGGTTAAATGGTTTATACGCTAATACGTTATAGTACATCAGTGAGTAACAAATCGAACGACATCATCGAACTAAAGACTAGGACCCTGGGAGAAAGTCGAACCACATCAACCAATATCCTCCTAGGGTCCTAGTCTTTTACGAAGACTTTCTTAAGCTTCCGATGCAAAGAAGATTGATAGACCACTCAACACAAGAGTTGTTATATTCATGGAACATGATTTGACAAAGGCTAGGAATATGAAACTGGTTTCGTGTCTTTTCGAGCAACTGTTTGATTTGAAAATCAATTTCGAGTGAACTGTTATGTTTTGGGCGCGCCAAGGAAGAAAAGAAAATTTATAGACAATTGTTTGGCTGTGAGTTGGGTATCTTCCATTTAGGTACATGGGAATCTCAATTCATCACTGAAAACTAACCAACAAAGAAGGGAAGTACATAGAGGATCGATTTGATAAGAAACTAAGTTATTGGAAGGGCAAGCTTATGTCTTATGGGGCCGGCTAATTGATAAATTCCGTGCTTAGAAGTATGCCAACGTTCCTATTGTCCTTCTTTAAGTACATGTCGCCGATGTCGGGGTATGGAAAAGGTTGGATTTTTATCGATCACGTTTTTTCTAGCAAAGCGATGAGAATAAATCCAAGTACATGTTGGCCAAGTGAGATATAATTTGTAGGCCGAAGGACCAAGGGGTTTGAGATTGAAAACCTTGAGGTAAAGAACAGATGCCTGCTTAGTAAATGGTTATACAGGCTATCTACAGAAGATGAGTGTGTGAGTGGATACAAATTATTGCATAACAAGTATTTGCAATCCAAGATCCTCGCACAAATAACGGCACAACCAGATGATTCACCTTTTTGGAAGTGGCTGATGCGAACAAAGGTTGTCTTTTTTTTAGTAGGGCCAAATTAATTGTAGGGAACGGTAATACCACTAGGTTTTGGGAAGATACATGGCTAGGGGAGATGCCACTGTCCATACAATATCCAACCCTCTACAATATTATATAATGTAAAGAGGCTTTCGTAGGTACACTTCTAGGATCAGTTCCTTTTAACATTTAGTTCAGGAGATCCCCGGTGGGGAAGCGATGGAATAGATGGATACATCTCGTGCACATGTTGATGATGTCAACCTTTCCGATGAGCCAAATACACTACATCAGAAACTTTAGGTGTCAGGGGTATTCTCAGTGAAATCAATGTATATAGATTTGATAAACTCTGGTCCAATCCCAAAGTCACTTCACACTTGGAAAATTAAGATGCCTTTAAAGATAAAGATAAAAGTCTTTGTGTGGTTTGTTCGTAAGGAAGTGATCTTGACTAAGGATAACTTGGCAAAACGTAGTTGGAAGGGTAGTAAACGGTGTTGTTTCTGTGATCAAGATGAATCGATCCAACATCTGTTTCTCAAATGCCCACTAGCCAAGCTACCGAGGCGCACATCGCATGTGGCCTTTAATGCAAGTCCTCCTAACACCATTGCTATTTTATTTAGGACTTGGCTAAATGGGGTGGAGCCTAAAATAGCGGCGCATATTTGAATCGGAGTGTGCGCATTACTTTGGGTTATATGAAACTGTTAGAATGACATGATTTTTAACACACAAAACATCACAATCTTTTTGCAGGTCATCTACAAAGCAACTGGCTAAATCCCTACATGGTCGTTACTCAACCGTGCAAAAACAAGGAGCACATGGCTTAGGGGTATGGAACTGTCAAAATGAGATGATTTTTAACAGAGAAAACATCACAATTTTCTTTTGCAGGTCATCTACAGAATAACTGGCTATGCCCGTACATGATCATTACTCAAGTATATGGCTTAAGAGTGCTACCATTAGCATAGCCCGTACATGATCATTACTCAAGTATATGGCTTAAGAGTGCTAACATTAGCAAACGGTAGCACGTGAACCGATCTGGATCGTTGTCCAATAGGATAGATGTATAGTCATCTAGTCCTATTTTTGTTGATTGTGGCAATGTTCTTTTCTTTCAACTCATTTTGAGTTCTTGTATCGTACCATATACTTGGTGGGTTCTTTGGTTAATAATATGGTTGCATGCATCATTTAATGCGGAGTCCGGGGTGATCCTCCTTTATAAAAAAATACAAGATGTTGTTTTCGCTTCTTGCTTCCAACAGGTGCAATCAATGGATCCTCTTGCACCTTTTATCTACGTTTATTTATTGCTAATACAATTGTACAATATGTCAATCATAAATTCATGGTAACTTACAGTTACAAGCCTTACCCCTACCTGGCTACTTGTACAACATCGAAGTACAATATGAGAACACAAGGTGTCAATATATTTTTCAGAGGGAACTGAACCACCAATCTTCTGCAAATGCGTCGCAATTTGTCCACATTTCTTGGATCAGCTCATGAAGCGCCAAAAGATGGCGCACATGTTTTACTCCCGTGGCCTTGCAAGCCAGAGAGAGCTCAGGGCACGCAAACGTGAAAAATAGTCATGTATTGCAAGGAGAGCTCGAGCAGCTTGCCGTATTGTCAGAATTCTTTGCATTTGATGCAAAGTTTGTTGCCGTAGATTGTCAGCCTAGCACAAATATAACAAGAAAAAAATCTTCAGAACTATGAGCATCTAACGTTTCACGGTTTGCTGAAAAGCTGCACCGACTAGGAAGGAGTACTGAGTAACTTCTCAACAAAATTAGGTGAACGATTCCTTTCACATTAGAGGCAATAATAACAAAATTACATATTTGCAGGACCAGAAGGTAGAAGAAGTTTTAAATACCTGGCGAAGGAAATTCTCAAGGGTTCCAAGTTTTCCCATAGCCATAGCCATTTGACCCATGTAGTTTGCCACGTTTCCTGAAGATCCTGATGGACCAAGGGAACCAGCCAACGTTTCAGCCAAAGATTGCTGCAATGCCTCCATTCCTTGTGATAGTGCATCCTCGGCCTGGTGTGAGGATTGCTCGAGGCTGGATAACCCCATCAACTGCTGCTCTGTTAGAGGCTCGAGCTGATTTACAAGGAGCTGAAAATTTACAAGAACATGAGAAATGTTGTATCTTCAGGTATACATGAAAACGAACAACAGAACCTGACATTCAACTAGTCAAAAGTATTTGTCAGCAGGTTTCCTTATAGATTGAATATATAGTTTTTGCACCTTTAGAAGCTCAGACGAACGAAAACCCCCAAGCCACAAAAAACACCTTTCAGCAGGTGTTTTCCACATGCCTGAAAGTATATGAAACACATCAGCCTTTGCAGCAGCGCCCTTCAGCTTGAATATTTCGTCATAATGTGCCATTATTCCATCTACAATAAGACGGAGGTCACTATCACTTGCATGAGCATTTACTGCAGTCCTCAGCTCATTTATCTGCTTATTTTGCTCCTCTAGCCATCGAGTATATTCTAAATCAAATGTCATCGCTCCTGCACAAACAAGCTTACTATTTTAGTTGTATTCCCAATGAACACTCGGGAACAATTAAGCATGTTCTGTACTTTTGAGAGAACTTTTAACCAATGATTGATTAGCAGAGCGTGAAAATGCAGGCGTGAGCAGACAGAGGAAGAAGTTACCATTTCCACTCATAGCATGAGTTTGATCCCCAGAGCTAGAAATGAAGATTCCCTACAAACAACATCGAAATAAAAGATTTAATGGGAGATCGACTGGACACTGCCAGCATCGGCCAATAGGTACTTACTTGCTGTCGAGCTTTCTGGAGTTCTTGTTCCAGGCTTGCAAGTTTCAGCTTACTGCTCTCAAGTTGTTGTACATACGCCTTAAAAATAATAAGATGCATTAGGATGGCTCTTAACAAATAATGAACCCAAAATTGAAGGCAAATAAGAAGTCGATAGTTACAATTCAGAGCATATGTGTATTATGCATATACTGTCAGTTATCAAGGATACAAGTACATCAAGAAACAAGTCCCTTGGTGATTAGCTGATTGCCAGCTATTTGTTTGAATCAAGGGCGCCTTTGGATTATTTACTTATTTGTTTTTGTAACTGAACATGCCTATCAAGAATTTGGCAAAATTCAGTGGTATCAAAAGTGCTAGAGAACCGCTCACATATCATACACCCACTCAACAGCTCATCCACGACATCACCGCATAACTGCACCATCATGCAGCAATAGCTCCCCAATGTAAATTAGTAACACAAAGTTACCTACGTTACACATGGATGGATGCATTGTTATGGTACCTTTTTCCTCAGACGACTTTTTCGTGCTGCCTCGCGATTTTGGGCAAGCCTCCGCAATACCTATGGAATAGCAAATACATTGTGTAAATACCATTTATTACTAAGGGATAAGAAACATTCTAGAAGAATAGGATATAAAGTACCACCTTTTGGTCCATAGGCCTGTCGGACCTGTCAGATGGTTCAGATGAATTAGAAGGCACGATAGCTCCATTTTGTCCGTTTTCCATCTGCACAACTTGGTTAAGAAAAATAAGAAAATTCTGCTACATATGGAAAAAAGAGAGGTTGGCATGCAACAGCAAACAAAAGCTAAATTAATAATATCTTATGAATTTCAACTGGCACCAGAACTTAACAGGCATTTCAGCAAAGAATGACACAATTTTCCGTTTTGTGTGGTTGGTTTTAGAATTTGTTTATTCATCATATGGAATGTAGTAACAACTCGATGAGATTATAGATCATTTATTAGCACCTAATAGCTAATACGGTGTTCATATCCAACATATAGGAGGCGTGCTTAGTCAGGTATGTTTTAAAAATGCAGGGGATGATAATAAATTATCATGAACAGCCCTTCTATTTGTCAAAAAAAGGGGCAAAGTATCCAAGCTATTCACGGATTTCACACTTTAATGTACTCCACATTTAAATATTTCCCACCTGATGAAACTGATAGTGCAGCAGCAGTAGTCCTGTTCACTTTTGCAAGTTGATATCTAATTTAAGAAGTGTGTTGTTTCTTTAGGCACTGGAGCAAATGTGTACAACAATCTGCAGAGGGTAACACGGACATGGCAAAAGAAGCATCAAGTATTGGCATCAAAACCATCCAAGTTAAACTTGCGCGCTTCATACAAATGAAGTCTGCCACATCTTTTATCAAATACAGTACCAGTTTTCACCTGTTATTATACTTTTACACCACAACTCAGGATAGACACATTACATACATTAATTCCAATTCTCTGCCTAGCTTTCACAAAGGATCAAACCAGGTGCCTAATGGATAGAGAAAAGAAGGTTTACCCTTTGATTCTTATCGTCAGTGTCCACAACTATGGATGTGTCAGTCCTCGAACTAGCATCAGCCATACCGGGGGTTTTCCAGCTCAAAACAACGGGACAACAAATCGCTTTGTTGTCCCTTTAGTTGAAGCAGGGTAATAAGGGCGTCTGTACCCTTTAGGTGTCAGATCACTCCGAGGCCAGAGCCGTCACCTACCCATTACAAGAAAAGCAAACAGATATCCATACATGTTAGCATCGCGCGTAAAGGCTGTCCGCAGTGACAAATTCAACAGTCTAAGCGCAGACATATCTTACTTTTTCAGAGTCCAATTATCTGTAGGCACGGGATCTGCAGAGAAGCACGCAAGAGATGGTGAGCTACCATGGTGCGGTGAGGAAATTCGAGGTGCCTAGGCACTTTGGCAGATCGTACCTTCCCTTATAGTAGCACAAGTAATTCCAAAAGTAAACAAGTACAGCAGGACAACAGCAGGACGGGAGATAATTCAAGGCAAAGGAAGCGGCAAGTACAGATTTTTGCTAGCTCGTAGCGTCAATAACTAAGCTTAGGCCGGCCGGCCTACCTCCCCCCACAGCTCAGCCGGCGCCAAAGCAACGGGAAACACCTAAGAATTCGGAATTAAGAGCCGTCTCCAGCAAGACCTCACAGCATCTCAGGAGCTCCAACCAGCAGCACCCACGCGACAATTGTATGGAATCGGAGGTGGTGCCAAGGAATCAGGCGGGAGAGAGCAGGATTAGGGCTTTCAGCTTACCACGGGGGCAGTGTCTGCGGCAGGGGAGGAGGTCGAAAGGGAGGGAGGGCCCGCTCGGCGTACGGATTTGGAGGAGACCGGCCGGCGGCCGGCGCCGCGTGAAGCGGGGAGCAGAAGACGGGGTCGGGACGGCAGCGCGGAGAGAGAAGAAACTGGGGGCGGCCGGGTTGGTCAGAAGGGAGAGAGAGAGAGGGGCGACGATGGGGGGTGGGGTGCGTGCGTGCGCTTCTAGTCAAAGGGCTGAAACACAGCGGCTGATGGGTGGGGTCTTCGGCCTACGCCAGCGGTGGGGTTTGGTGAGAAGAGTGGGAGGTCCGCGTTTGGCTTTCCTACCACCTGGGGCTGGGCCGCTCCAGCACGACTCCAATATGGACTTTCTCCGTTTCTACAGGGGAAAAAGGCCATGAAATCATATGCACGTCATAAATCGCTGTTCGGCGTCCGTTTCGGGAAACAGTTTAGCATCACTCGCCTGAAACACATTTTGGGTCATTCAATTTTGGATGAAAAAAGCAGCCGACGGAGGGAAGGAAGAAGCACGCGTCGGCGAGCTAGAAAAGCCCTCTCCGTCTATCTTAATGTGGCAGACAACCCAATTATCTGTCTTAAGGGTGTGGGTGGTGCAAGTTCGCCGGAAAAAACTTGTCGTCGCCGGGGTTAGAGAGATGGCCGAGGGCGGCACCAGCTGGCGGTTGTCGGGAGGCAGTTGGACCGGTGGTACATCAAGCGATTTGAGGAAGAAGATGAACAAGAGACCATGATGAAGGTTGAAGAAAGCGATCTGACCGTTCATTTTTTATCCAGCGACTTAAAACAAATCGACCAACCCAAAATTCCTTTTTGGACGACTGTCATCTAGCCAGTCCTTCGAGAAAAGAAAATTATTGTTTGCCCGCATTTTCTATTACAAATGCTATTGTACATGCGTCAAAACTTTCACGACTCGTAGCAAACGTCCTTTGATCATTTTTTTCTCCAGGGAATTAAAGAGTTTTATTCATATGAAATCGCTCTGTCACTGCCAGCCATCAGGCTTGTGACCAGAAAGACAGAGGGGTATATCCAACATCTTGTCACCTTTAGAGTGCAAGTTTGCTTTCCATAAAGGTGGGTCAAGACATTAGCATATCTTGAGCATCTACAACTGGACGCCTTAAACCCCCATTATACGCCCGGGTGGACGATTCGGGGTCACTGATTGACCAAAAAATACGACCTAGATGGGCTCCTCATACCGGCCCTAGACGCCCGGGTTGACCGGCACCCCTCATATCCAACCAAAATCTTGGGCGGATATGGGGAGGCTCGGGCGCCATGTGGGACCAGACAGACCGACCCTACCCCAAATTGCAACAAACCCCCCTAGCCGATTCGACTAGTTCCTCACCTCTCTTCTCCCTCCTCCACGCCGACCCTTCCCTAGCTCCATCGCCACCCTTGCTCCGCCGCCATACTGGGCTCTCAGAGGCGCCAAAACCGCCACAATAGTGCTCCCATCTGTTCTCGCTGCCACAAACATCGTCGTCGGCCCGGATGCCACCGCGGTACGTCCGGCAACTCTCGGACTGCTCATAACCCACAAGTATAGGGGATCGCAACAGTCTTCGGGGGAAGTATTTCACCCAAATTTATTGATTCTACACAACGGGAGCCAAAGAATATTTCTAAGCATTAGCAATTGAGTTGTCAATTCAACCACACCTGAGAATCACTTCCTTGCAGCAAATTATTAGTGGCACAATAATATGATAATAGTGATAGCAATATTAACAGGGTAACAATAGTGGCAATAGTATTAAAGCGTAGGCATGGAGTAGCGATGGATATTTAGATGAGATTAAGTATGTAACAGTCACAACCTAGAGCGACACGCAATAGCTCCAATTCATCAATCATATTTACATGTATTTGTATATAGTCATGCGTGCTTGCGATAAGAACTTACATGACATCTTTGTCCTACCCTCCCGTGGCAGCGGGGTCCTACCTAATGGTAATTAAGGCGCTCCTTTCAATAGAGAACCGGAACAAAGCATTAACACATAGTGAATACATGAACTCCTCAAATTACAGCCATCCCCAGAGAGTATCCCAAATATTGTCACCTTGGGGTCTACAGTTCAGAACAATAGTAGGTGCATACAATTTGCAAGTAAGATCAACATCTAAAATATATTCATGAAAGCATAAGTGTTCAGATATGAAATCATGGCACTTGGGTCCTAGTGACAAATATTAAGCATAGCGAAGTCATAGCAACATCAATCTCAGAACATAGTTGATACTAGGGATCAAGCCCTAACAAATTGACTTGATTGCATAAAAAATCTCGTCCATATCCATCTACCTCCAGTATGCCTGCAATGGAATTACTCACTCCCAGTGACGAGCATCATGAAATTGATGATGGAGAAGGGTTGGTGATGACGACGGTGACAAATCCATCTCTTTAGAGCCCTGAACGGACTCCGGATTAGGGCTCCTGACGAAGAACATGAGGTGGCCACGGCTCCGTATCATAAAATACAATGAAACTTTCTCTCTGATTTTTTTCTCGGGAAGACGATACTTATAGGCTTGGAATTAGGTCAGACGGAGGTCTGTGGGGTCCAGAAGTCATCAAGGCGCACATGGGGGTAGGTGCCCCTGACTTGTGGCCCATTGGTGGCTCTTATCTGGTAGTTCTTTGCTCCATTATTATTTTTTATATTCCATAAAAAATCACCGTAAAGTTTCATCCAATTTCAAGAACTTTTATTTATGCATAAACATAACACCAAGGTAGTTATACTGAAAATAGCGTCAGTCCGGGTTAGCTTCATTCAAATCATGCAAACTAGAGTCCAAGACAAGAGCAAAAGTGTTTGGAAAAGTAAATATGTTGGACACGTATCAACTCCCCTGAGCTTAACTCATTGCTTGTCCTGAAGCAATCCAGTGACAAACTGAAGGTGCTTAAGAAAAACTTTTACAAATTCATTTGCTCTTGTTGTTGTATATAAGCTTAGCTAATATTTAAGTTTTCAACAAAGATCATGAACCAACCACATATACGATAACACTTAAAATCCATATTTACTCATGTCGATAACATAATCAACTAGCGAGCAATATAATATATCTCAATACCAACACTTTGTCAAAACAACCATGATACAATATGATAGAGTGGTATCTTGCTAGCCCTTTCTAAGATCGTAAAACACAATTGCAGAGCACCTTTGAAGTTCAAGAAGCGACTAGACATTAATTAGACCAGATGCATGTTAAAATAAGATGAAACTAGCGCTCTCGAGGTTGATGCTTGAATGAGAAGGTGATGACTCAACAATAAAAGTAAATAGATAGGCCCTTCACAGAGGGGAGTAGGGATTTACAGAGGTGCCAGAGCTCGTTACTAAAAGCAGAGGTAATTGCATTTTGAGAGATGTACCTTTCCTGTCAACGGTTTACACAAAGTTTTCAATATCTTTCATGCTAAACACGTTAATGGCGGTTCCCATGCAAAAAGTATTACTCCCCTCCACCATATTAACACAAACCATGACTGGCCAAATCCACGGGTGCTTGCCAGCTTTCAAATTTTCAGGGAAGCATTTTTTATAAATAGTTCAGGACTGGGCATCGTTGTTACTAGTCTCTCTCAAATTTGATGAGTGAATAAACTCTCGTCGCGAGTAAAACACACTTGGGATGGAAGATATTGACTACCCCATCGCTCCATGAGCAGCACGGGCACACAAAATAGATGTTCATTTGAAGATCTAAAGATAGCACATGTAAAATTACTTGGAATGGCAGGGTAATACGTGTATAGGTAGATACAGTGGACTCTTATGCCATAACTTTGTTTTCAGGATTTGAATGCACAAGCAGTGGTTCCTCTTAGTACAAGTGAAAGCTAGCGGAAGACTGGGAAGCGACCAACTAGAGAGCGACAACGGTCATAATCTTGCATTTTGAATAACCAACATTGAATGCGAGCATGAGGAGGTGAAAGTGCTAGTTATCGACTAAGGGGGGGGGGGTGAATAAGCGATTTTTATGAAAGTCTTCAAAACATGAGAGTTTCGAAGACAAACAATAGAAATGAACCTATTGATATGCAGCGGAAGGTAGACTACACTAAGCAAGCCATAGTCAAGTATTCAATGAAGTGAAAGCACGAAGACTAATAGCAGCTAGGTAGTAAAGATCAGGATGGAAGATAGTATGAAGCCAAACAACGATAGTAGTCACACAGTAAAGTCAAACAGGTAGTGCAAGCAGGCAATGACTTCACGAAGACAAACTGTAAGTAAAGAGAGGGAGAGGATAGAACCAGTCACCTGGTGAGGAACAAAGGATTTGTTGGACCAGTTCCAGTTGTTGTGACAACTGTACGTCTGGTTAGGGAGGCTGAGACTCAACTCAGAAGACCGTTTCTTCACCTTATTTCCCTTGAGCTAAGGACACCCAGTCCTCGCCCAATCACTCTGCTAACTCTTCAAGGTAGACTTCCAAACCTTCGCAGACTTTGTTCATCGGCGATCCACAATGACTCTTGGATGCTCAGAACGCGACGCCTAACCGGCTAGAGGATTCACAGTCCTCAAGTGTAACAAGTCTTCAGGTCACGCAGACAGAAAGACTTCAGTGACGCCTAACACTCTTTGGCTCTGGGTGTTTGGGCTTTGTCCTCGCAAGGATTTCTCTCTCTCAAAAGCTTCGGAGGTGGGTTGCTCTCAAACGACAAAAGTCGTGCACTAACTCCGAGCAGCCACCAATTTATGGTGTAGGGGGTGGGCTATTTATAGCCACTAGGCAACCCGACCTGATTTGTCCGAAATGACCATGGGTCACTAAGGAACTGACACGTGTTCCAACGGTTAGATTTCAAACACACGCGGCAGCTTGACTTGGGCTACAAGTAAAGCTGACTCATCCAGCTCTGGATAAGATTTGCTCTCATTGTCTTCGCTCGAAGACATAGGATTTGGTTGAGCATCACTTCAGTCACTCTGACTTGTTCACTGAGACCCCACCTAACAGTGCGGTGGTTCCTATGACTCAACAAAGAAGAAAAGGAAACAACAAAACAACTAAGTCTTCACGCTCCATAGTCTTCACGCGATGTCTTCTCTAGTCATAGTCTTCGATGTGAATATCTTCACATACCACCATTGTCTTTGATGTCTTCATACATTTTTAGGGGTCATCTCCGGTAGGTAAACCGAACCAATGAGGGACTACTACCTGTGTTATCCTGCAATTCTCACAAACACATCAGTCCCTCAACCAGGTTTGTCGTCAATACTCCAAAACCAACTAGGGGTGGCACTAGATGCACTTACAATCTCCCCCTTTTTGGTGATTGATGACAAACTGGTTGAAGTTTTCAACGGGGATAAATATGTGAAATTGTAAAGGATAAAGGTATTGTCTTCATAAGTAGCAAAAGGCTCCCCCTGAAGATGTGCATATAAGTAATTTGCTTTTGGAATGCAAATGCACATGGCAGGTTGTACTTATGGAGATCCTCTTCAACTTATGAAGACAATTCATCATGCATGATTTGATATAACGAAGATAATGACATGCATAATGAAAAATGGACGTCTGCAATATGACTTAGTGCAGGATTTATCATCGCACATGCGGAATTTATCATCGCATCACAGAATAGCAGAAAACGTAGCAGACGGCCATCAAGTTTAAGTGTTACAACTCAAAGAACCAAATATATCAAAAGCGAGAGTTATAAACACTAGGCAAAATATAAAGCAACTGCCCATATGGACCCGCTTGAAGACTATCAACTCATATGCTTCTCCCCCTTTTGTCAGTAAGGACCAAAAAGGTTTGAAGACATAGAGCCTCTACTCGTTCCCAGAAGGAGTAGGAGAAGTAGCAGGGTCAGCGTCGGGGTTTGGCGGTGCAGAAGAACTTGGTGCAGTGTCGACACGCGCCGAGGTTGGAGGTGGTGAAGTAGCATCATCTTGGTCATCTATGACTCCGGCATTCACCGTTGCAGCTGAGGAGGAATAGTCAGAGTCTTCAAGAGAGGGAGTTCGACGCAAGACAACATTCCTTGGAGGAGTGGAGTCAAACTTGAATCTTTCAGTGAAGCCATCATCTTGAAGATCTGCTTCAGCACTTAGTAATGTCAAACTCTTCTATGACCTCTGTCGTGGAATTGTCACGACAGATGTCCTCTTGCAAGGACTTAGTCGTGGAGCCATCGCAACTAGGAAGCTTAAAGGGGTTAATCGGGACAAAGGACACGAGAGGTTTATACTAGTTCGGCCCCTTACGGTGAAGGTAAGGCCTACGTCTAGTTGGGTTGGTATTGCTTGATGTTTCGATGACCAGGGAGCGAGATACGCTATGCCTGGTTCTCGATGAGTTGTTTCTTGCCCTAATCCGCCAGCGGGTCGTCCCCTTATATACATGGGTTGACGCCCTGCGGCTTGCAGAGTCCCGGCTGGCTCATAAATAGTGTCTGACTCGGTGACTAGTTAAATCTACTTTATGATACAAGTCATGCCATCATGGCGGTTTATCACTATGGGCCTTAAGCCGCCTGTGGGCCTTAGACCCTTTATTGAACCGCCATCTTCGTGCTTGGTCTTTGGGCTTCTTTCCGGTGAGTCTTCTTTGCGTAACCCGGCCCCTCCTGGGCGGCTTACTCAAATAGTTATATCCTCAACATTAGGCCCCAGATTGATTTGAACCGGTTCATGTCAATCTCAAAATGTGTTAAGAAATAAACCTTCAGCCTTCTGCCTGTGCAAAGGTTTTTAACCTGCCATGACATCATCTTCTGGATCCGTGTTAACCCGCCGTGACGTCATCTTTACTTAAATTCATATTTTACTCCGCCATATCCTCCAACAGATCTTTGCTTTTACTGACCATTCCGAAAAACGAGGCGTCGGGGCCGCTGGATAATGATGTTTAATCTCCTCGTTTCTTGCGCCGTCTCAGTCAGTCCTTCCTTATAAATAGGCACGACCTAGGTGTAGGACCTTGAAGTATGTCTAGAGGGGGGGGGGGGGTGATTAGACTACTTGACCAATTAAAAACTTAACCTTTTCACAATTTTATAGTTTGGCAGATTTTAGCTATTTTAGGACAAGTCAAGCAATCATCACACAATTCATGCAAGCATGCAAAGAGTATATAGGCAGCGGAAATTAAAGCATGCAACTTGCGAGAAAGTAAGGGGAAGAGTTTAGAGGATTCAAACGCAATTGGAGACACAGATCTTTTTGTCGTGGTTCCGATAGGTGGTGCTATCGTACATCCACGTTGATGGAGACTTCAACCCACGAAGGGTAACGGCTGCGCGAGTCCACGGAGGGCTCCACCCACGAAGGGTCCACGAAGGAGCAACCTTGTCTATCCCACCATGGCCGTCGCCCACGAAGGACTTGCCTCACTAGCGGTAGATCTTCACGAAGTAGGCGATCTCCTTGCCCTTACAAACTCCTTGGTTCAACTCCACAATCTTGTCGGAGGCTCCCAAGTGACACCTAGCCAATCTAGGAGACACCACTCTCCAAGAAGTAACAAATGGTGTGTTGATGATGAACTCCTTGCTCTTGTGCTTCAAATGATAGTCTCCCCAACACTCAACTCTCTCTCATAGGATTTGGATCTGGTGGAAAGAAGATTTGAGTGGAAAGCAACTTGGGGAAGGCTAGAGATCAAGATTCATATGGTAGGAATGGAATATCTTGGTCTCAACACATGAGTAGGTGGTTCTCTCTCAGAAATGGTAAGTTGGAAGTGTAGGTTTAGTCTGATGGCTCTCTCCACGAATGAAGAGGAGGTGGAGGGGTATATATAGCCTCCACACAAAATCTAACCGTTACACACAATTTACCAAACTCGGTCGGACCGATTTAGTAAACATAGTGACCGTTAGTGATTTTCGGTGGGACTGACATGCATCTCGGTGAGACCGATATGGTTAGGGTTAGGGCATAACGTAATCTCGGTGAGACCGATTACACAAACTCGGTGAGACCGATTTTGGTAATTAGCTAACCAGAGAGTTGGTCAGGTAAACTCGGTGGGACCGATTTGCTCTTTTCGGTGAGACCGAAATGTTATAAAAAGGAAACAGAGAGTTTACATTGCAATCTCGCTGGGACCGATCGCTCACTTCGGTTAGACCGAAACGTTATGAAGGGAAACAGAGAGATTGCAACCCCATCTCGGTGAGACCGAGATCCCTATCGGTAAGACCGATTTGCTTAGGGTTTGTGGCAGTGGCTATGACTTTTGGAATCGGTGGCGCCGGATAGGAAGAATCGGTGAGACCGATTTTGGCTTTAGGTTTAGGTCATTTGTGGATGTGGGAAAGTAGTTGAGGGTTTTGGAGCATATCACTAAGCACATGAAGCAAAAGGCTCATTAAGCAGCACCTCATCCCTTCTTGATAGTATTGGCTTTTCCTATAGACTCAATGTGTTCTTGGATCACTAAAATGTAAAATGAAGAGTCTTGAGCTTTTGAGCTTGAGCCAATCCTTTGTCCTTAGTATCTTGAGGGATCCACTTTAATCATCCATGCCATGCCATTCATTGAGCTTTCCTGAAATAATAGTCTTGGAATAGCATTAGCTCAATGAGCTATATGTTGTTATGAATTACCAAAACCACCTAGGGATAGTTGCACTTTCAATCTCCCCCTTTTTGGTAATTGATGACAACATATAGATCAAAGCTTCGACAAAAGATAATAAAATTTAAATAACATCGTCGCTTTGAGAAGTATGTGATAAGCAAGAGCTCCCCCTAAATTTGTGCATAGTTTTAGATTTGCTTTGGACTGCAAATGCACAATGAATTAGGCTCATGGGTTACTCTTCCATGTCACATACATCTTGGTGGAGCGCTCAAAATAATAAACAATGAATACATGCACTCATCACCAAGCATAGTGAGTGATCACATAAGATAGATAGGATAATATCAAGCATGCATAAGTGTAGCTTATGATCAAACACATGATCATCAATGTCTCACAAGCATAATATCTCAACCAAAAGCAAACAAAGATTGAAAAACCACCAAATAAAGCAAGAGAGAACAAAAGCAACACACACTCTCTCTCTCTCTCTCTCAGCCTATGATCTATACATTTTTCTCCCCCTTTGGCAACAAGTTACCAAAAAGTTCATAGAAAACGCATAGTGCTAGATCGACTCTCAGGCTTGATCTTCAGGTGGTGGTGTAGAGATGGCTCCTTGGACGAAGACTTCAGTTGATGTAGATGGAACTGGAGCTGATGTAGGTGCTGGAGCTGGTGGCACTGAGGCTGTAGCTGGTGCAGACGAAGTTGCTCTTGTGTCAGAAACTGGCACAGCTGATGACCTCTGGGCTCTAGGCACTCTTGCAAACACATTGGTGGTAGTCTTGCCGTTCCTCTCCTGCATGTCATCCTGGAGCTACTCCACAACTGACTGAATCTCAGTTACCTTGACATCTAGATCATAGAACTTTTGTTCCATGATTCTCTACAGGCTCTCCTGATTTTGAGTTAGGGTGGCCAATCCCTTCTCTATCCTCAGGGTTGATGCTATTAAGTAACCAAGCTGCTCCTGCTTGTTCTTCAAGAAATACTCAGATGCCTCCTCTTGAGTTGGCATCTTGGCAGCCTTCTCCCTCTTTGCCTTCTCCTTCTTCTCCTGAGCTTGAACTGGCGATGGATCATTCTCATTCATGACAACCTCATTGTCCTCAAAGTCTGGATAAAGTGGAAAGTGTTCCTTATCCAACTGATATTTTCATGTGCCCATCTTTGAGTTTATCAATTCTTGAATCTGAGGTGCATATCCACAGCTCCTCTTCTGATCTGCTGCAGTCCTCTTGATTGTTTCAATGATCAGGCTCATGACTTTGAACTTTTGTGGCACATCAAACACATGCAACATGTTGATGGCATGCCCTCTGATCATGTTATGGTCACCAGACTTGGGCAACAAAGTGTGCCTCAGAATCCAATTTATAGTTGGCAACCCTGACAGCAGAAAGTGAACTGATCCAAACTTGTGAGTTGCTAATGGCTTGTCTGAAATTTCCTTGTACATGTGTGCCATGGAATTGTGATCCATTTTCTTCTTGGCATAAATGTCCAGATCATCATCATTTTCCTCTGGGGCATTTATCAGCTTTGCCCACTCTTCAATAGTTGACTGGTACCTTGTACCTTCAGACATCCAAACAATTCTTCCATCTGGGTAAAAATGTGCTGTGGAGTAGAACTGCATGATAAGTTCATCATTCCAATTTGTGAGCTTTTGCCCAACAAAATCTGCAACTCCACAATCAATAAAGCTGTATTGCACTCCAGGATAGTGCTCTTCATTCTCCTTCATGTAGGTCCAGTCGACCCACCTCATGTCACAGACAATGGGCTTCCTGTCCAACAAGATTGTCTCATAGAAGTCCTGCTGTTCCTTTGTATGGAACCTGTAATCAACAACAGTTCTTCTCCTTGTGGCATATGGATCTGCCATCCTCCATTTCCTCAATCTTGAATCCTTCCTGATTCTCATGTCCTCAGCCACAGGATGGGCATCATTGTGGTCTGGTATCTTTGACTTGAGCTTCCTCAGAACCTGTCCTTCTTCATCTTCCTCCTCAGCAACATCAGGCACTGGGGCCTTGTTCTTCTCGGCAGCTGGAATACTCCTAGTATTCCTCTTTGGTGCAGACTTGACCTTGGGGGCAGCTTTGGGTGCTTCCTTGGGCTTAGATGTTGCAGCCCCTGATCTAATACCATCACCCATAAGCTTTGGTGCCTTTGGTGCTGGTGCAGCAAGCTCTTCCTCTTCCATCATGGAAGGTTTCCCAATAACTCTGGCCATGGTCATCTTGACCCTTTCCTTCCTCTTCTTGCTTTCAACAACTGGCTCTTTGGGATCAGGATTTTCAGGTAGTTGAGTTGATGTTCTGGCCTTGGACATTGGTTGTCTTCCTGCAGGCCTTTTGGTCTTCATGACCCTTTCCTTCTTGACCACCTCTTTCTTGGAAGTTGCCTCATCTTCCTCAGCTTTGTAATCTTCATCCTCTGAATCTGAAGTTCTTTTCCTCCTTTTCCTAGTTGCAGCCTTAGGCAAATTGCTAGGAGTACTTCTGCTCCCTTCATCTCGAGGTTGAGGGACTAGTGCCCTCACTCAAGTTCATCTGCTCTTGACTGTTCGGCTGTCACTTTGATCGGACATACCGCAAAGGCTGATGCTGACCTGTGAAGAGTTATAGATGAGATAGAAAAGATGAGCATCACAAAATGCAGAGTTTTTTGCAAAAGAATGACTCAAAAGTTCAGTTTTAGTTTTCCACAGAAAGCATTTTGGATCCACCGATTTTCAAACTCGGTGATACCGAAGCAGTTTTTGGAACCTAAACTAATGATCTCGGTTGGACCGAGTTTCAGTTCGGTGGTACCGAGACTGCTAGGGTTTCACAGAATCCTCAAGTCGGTTGCACCGATTAGTAATTCTTGGTCAGACCGAGAGTCACTTGTGCAATGGCATAAGCCAAATCGGTGAGACCGAGTTTTTCAACTCGGTGGGTCCGAGATGGTTTCGGCGGAAACCTAAACCTAAAAATTTGAATCACATCTAATATATGAACTACTTTGGCTGGATAGAAGAGTTTCAATCGTGGCAAGATTCAATATGAAAACAATATGCCAGGAATCAGACGTGGATAACACAAAGATCAAGTCCATACCCTAACTTGGCGGTGGACTTGCTACGGCGGCAACGGCGGGGATGAAATCCGCTGACGCAGCAAAGACCTGCGACAGGAGGCTGCTGGCGATGAGGAGACGATCCGGAGACCATGATGGCAGAGCGAGCTGTTGCGCGGGCGAAGGGTTTCGGAGAAATTTCCAAAATTTTGCCCGTGTCTATATATAGCCCGACCCTGTCGGTGTGACCGAGTGGAACAACTCGGTGGCACCGAGATGCATAACTGTGTTCAGTTATAGCAAATCGGTGAGACTGAAAAGTTCAAATCGGTTGCACCGAGATTGAAAACTCAGATCAACTTGATGATCTCGGTAGGACCGAAATGGATGGATCGGTCAGACCGAGAATCATTAAGAGGTTTTGGAAGTTTAAGTCTATGACGAATCGGGGACTCCGAGTGCTCCTCACACAGAGTGGTTCGAATCTGACTTGATCAAATTTTGTGATGTAGCATGAATAGAGTTTGAGACGAGAAAAGCATAGATAGCTAAAGAAGGTTCTTAGGCATTCTTGTCCATCCACTTGGCCAAAAGAAGAAAGAACCAAACAAACAAAACAACAAGTGGATGTCCTTGAATGAGTAAAATATGCACCAACATGCTCACACAATAAGATGGCAAATGAAATATGTGGCAAAGCATGCACAACCAATTCTAGCATCTATCAAACAATTGGCGATGACTAGGTCATCTATATATGAGTATATTGACTTAGGAGTCAAATGAGAACATTTGATCATAGGTCATACTCGTCGTTTAAGCTCAAGTGGGGTTACCACTTTTACATAATGCATTAATGTGTTCACACCATTAGAGTTGCTTTGACTCAATTCTTAGAGTTAAGCTCCCCCTAGATGTGAGATCCCCCCTTAGAGGGATGAACTAACCTTGGGTTTTGTCGATGATGACTTCATGTAGGTGTTGAAGATGTAGATGCTCAATGTTGATGTAGATCATTTGTAGCAATCCTTTGGAGTGAGTTGCACTTTCAACTTGCCTATATGGGTTAGTCCCACAAGGAACAAACAAGAATATCCATAGACATAGAGTGATGCACACACAAGATGATGTCCATGAAAACATTAGGTTACCTTGTCCCTTGCCTTACCAACATGAGGGTATGTGACTCCTTGAACTAGTGCAAGATGTGAAAGTTGATTGCACTTGTTCTTGCCAAAATGATATGAGTGAAGAATGTTGGCGGAGTCACCCTCAAGAACTCTCTAGTTCTTCTTCTTTGGGATCCACATCATCTTGATGGGAATCCTTGGAGTTGTAGTTGTACTTGATGAAGTAGAACTTGACGTAGTCTTGGGGACCCACTCGAACGAGGCTTTAGGTGCTTCTTCAAATGCATCAATCTCTTCTTGACGCTTGTCCTTGCCTTTGTTCTTGTGGTCTTCTGGTGGAAGATCGTCTTGAGCTTGTGTCCCCTTGAAGGAAGTAGGATCATACTTCTCTTGTTGAGGAACAAACTTTGTCTTGGGGTATTGATGTTCTTCCCACTCAACTCCATTGGCGTTGAACTTTCGTTCAAAACCAACACCTTGATTCTTCCGGTGCCTTCCTTGCTTGCGTACAATTTCCTCGAATTGCTTACTCCCGGCAAGGCTCTTGTAAACACCTTTCTCTATAATTCCTTCAATAAACTATTTTCTTGCTCAAGTGTAACTTGGCTAAGAGAATCATTAGTGGAATCAAGAGTACTACTAGAAGCAACAACATTGGATTTGACATTATTATTGTTACTACTAGAGGAAGTATCTTTCTTGTACTTGTTACTAGACTTGACTTGAGGCATGTAAGTAGATAATAGTAAACGCTTGGCAATGTAAGAAGAACTTTTCTTGCGGAGATCATCATTGATTGCCTTTAATAACTCATGCTCTTGCTCAAGATTGAGCTTTTGAAAGCGTAACTTCTCATGAGCCCTTAAAAGTCATCGATGATCTTCGAAGATAGTTTCATGAGCCAACTTAAGAGTGTTTAGTTCTTTAGTTAGAAGCTCAATTTTCTCCTTATCATTGTCATTTGTTTGATTAGCATGATTAATTGACGTTTCATCATAGTATTCATCACTAGAGTTGTCAACAAGTAAATCATCATCCACAAGCAAGTCCTCTTCATCACTATTAAAATCAACATACTCGGGATGTGTTACCTTTGGACCTTTGGCCATGAAGCATCTTCCAATTCCTTCATTTGGTGAGTCAAATATGTTGTAGGAGTTGGTTGACACAAGTGCTAGACCGGCAACACCTTCATCTTGAGTATATTCGGAGTCGGAGTGATAGCTTCTCTCGGAGTGATGGTCGGAGTCGGAGCCGGAAACCCATTCACCAACATGAGCTTGATGTCTTCGTTTTGTGTAGCTCCTTGATGACTTGTCCTTTCTTTCCGAATCCTTGCTTCTCCGTGAGGGTCTTCGTTCATAATGATCATCTCTACTCATCCTCTCTCTTGGTGGTGATTCTTCTCTTTTGCTCCTTCTTCTTGGAGAATCTTCTCTTCTTTTGTAGGGTGCTGTACACTCATTGGAGTAGTGTCCGGGTCTCCCACAATTTTAGCAATTGCGCTCTCGACTAGAAGATCTCCTGTCATTGTAAGACCTTGATTTGGAGCTTCTTTCTTTGCTTCTACTTTTGTAGAATTTGTTGAAGTTCTTCACCATTAAGCTCAATTCTTCATTTAAGGTTGGTTTCTCACTTGATGATGTGGGGGCTTCACTTGAGGCTTTGTAAGCACCCCTTGACTTGTTGTGAAGTTCTTCCTTATCCTTGAGTGACATCTCATGAGCAACAATCCTTCCAATGACTTCCGTTGGCTTGAGATCTTTGTAGTTTGGCATCATTTGGATCAATGTGCACACGGTATCATACTTTCCATCCAATGCTCTTAGGATCTTCTTGATGATGAATTTGTCGGTCATCTCTTCACTCCCTAAGCCGGCAATCTCATTTGTGATAAGAGCAAGCCTAGAGTACATTTCAGCGACACCTTCACCATCCTTCATTTTGAACTTGTCAAGCTGACTTTGGAGCACATCCAACTTGGATTCCTTGACGGATTCGGTACCTTCGTGCATATCAATCAAAGTATCCCAAATTTCCTTTGCATTCTCAAGACGGCTGATTTTGTTGAATTCTTCGGGGCACAATCCGTTGAAGATGATGTCACATGCTTGAGCGTTGTATTGCAACATCTTCAATTCTTCCGCATTAGCTTCACGGTTAGGTTCTCTCCCATCGAAGAATTCACCTTGCAAGCCAATACAAATAATTGCCCAAACGGCGGGGTTATGTCCAAGAATATGCATTTTCATCTTATGCTTCCAACTAGCAAAATTAGTACCATCAAAGTAAGGACCTCACGGTGATAATTTCCTCGCTAGACGCCATACTCTCCTAGGTTGTGAAACCAAGGCTATGACCACCAAAAGCTATGGAAATCAAAGCAAATGGAAACCAAAGCTCTGATACCACTTGTAGGACCTTGAAGTATGTCTAGAGGGGGGGGGGGTGATTAGACTACTTGACCAATTAAAAACTTAACCTTTTCCCAATTTTATAGTTTGGCAGATTTTAGCTATTTTAGGACAAGTCAAGCAATCATCACACAATTCATGCAAGCATGCAAAGAGTATATAGGCAGCGGAAATTAAAGCATGCAACTTGCAAGAAAGTAAGGGGAAGAGTTTAGAGGATTCAAACACAATTTGAGACACGAATGTTTTTGTTGTGGTTCCGATAGGTGGTGCTATCGTACATCCACGTTGATGGAGACTTCAACCCACGAAGGGTAACGGCTGCGCGAGTCCACGGAGGGCTCCACCCACGAAGGGTCCACGAAGAAGCAACCTTGTCTATCCCACCATGGCCGTCGCCCACGAAGGACTTGCCTCACTAGTAGTAGATCTTCACGAAGTAGGCGATCTCCTTGCCCTTACAAACTCCTTGGTTCAACTCCAAAATCTTGTCGGAGGCTCCCAAGTGACACCTAGCCAATCTAGGAGACACCACTCTCCAAGAAGAAACAAATGGTGTGTTGATGATGAACTCCTTTCTCTTGTGCTTCAAATGATAGTCTCCCCAACACTCAACTCTCTCTCATAGGATTTGGATCTGGTGGAAAGAAGATTTGAGTGGAAAGCAACTTGGGGAAGGCTAGAGATCAAGATTCATATGGTAGGAATGGAATATCTTGGCCTCAACACATGAGTAGGTGGTTCTCTCTCAGAAATGGTAAGTTGGAAGTGTAGGTTCGGTCTGATGGCTCTCTCCACGAATGAAGAGGAGGTGGAGGGGTATATATAGCCTCCACACAAAATCTAACCGTTACACACAATTTACCAAACTCGGTGGGACCGAATCATCAAACTCGGTCGGACCGATTTAGTAAACCTAGTGACCGTTAGTGATTTTCGGTGGGACTGACATGCATCTCGGTGAGACCGATATGGTTAGGGTTAGGGCATAACGTAATCTCGGTGAGACCGATTACACAAACTCGGGGAGACCGATTTTGGTAATTAGCTAACCAGAGAGTTGGTCAGGTAAACTCGGTGGGACCGATTTGCTCTTCTCGGTGAGACCGAAATGTTACAAAAAGGAAACAGAGAGTTTAATTGCAATCTCGGTGGGACCGATCGCTCACTTCGGTTAGACCGAAACGTTATGAAGGGAAACAGAGAGATTGCAACCCCATCTCGGTGAGACCGAGATCCCTATCGGTAAGACCGATTTGCTTAGGGTTTGTGGCAGTGGCTATGACTTTTGGAATCGGTGGCGCCGGATAGAAAGAATCGGTGAGACCGATTTTGGCTTTAGGTTTAGGTCATTTGTGGATGTGGGAAAGTAGTTGAGGGTTTTGGAGCATATCACTAAGCACATGAAGCAAAAGGCTCATTAAGCAACACCTCATCCCTTCTTGATTGTATTGGCTTTTCCTATAGACTCAATGTGATCTTGGATCACTAAAATGTAAAATGAAGAGTCTTGAGCTTTTGAGCTTGAGCCAATCCTTTGTCCTTAGTATCTTGAGGGATCCACTTTCATCATCCATGCCATGCCATTCATTGAGCTTTCCTGAAATAATAGTCTTGGAATAGCATTAGCTCAATGAGCTATATGTTGTTATGAATTACCAAAACCACCTAGGGATAGTTGCACTTTCACTAGGTCTTTTTTCCATTCTCCCCCTTCGCTCGTCTTCTTCCTCTCGCTGTCTCTCTGCTGCTCGAGCTTCCCCGCCGCCGCAGATTCCCTCGTCTTCACTAACTCAGGCCGCCGCATCAACCTGACTTGACCAGAAGAAACGCGACGGACCTCCACAACAACTTTGCATTTGTAAGCTTCTTCCTCCCTGTTCCTCAGATCTGCATTAGTATTTTCGAGTTCGTCGGTGTTCGTCACCGTCCGTCATGAACCTTGACAGATTCCACCTCCAACGCCTCTTTCCAATCTTAAGATAGTATAAAACTGCTGTGGTAGCTGCTTCGCACTTATTTCGAATGCAAATAGATCCCTTTTCGCTTGTTCAGAGGCTTCCTTCGAGCATATGTACTTCTCTGCACTAGTTTTAGGTCTAGAAATTTTTCTTTTCCAAACGACCATTTGATCCAAAATAATAGCTGCAACTTGTGAAACCTGTTTGTTCCATACTTACCCGAAAAAACTGTATCTGTTAAATCTGCTTCACACGGTAGCTCATGTGGCCGGTTTAAGAAGACAACACTGATGGACAGCTTTGCTTCCTTCCCGCAACTTAAGAAAATTTAACTGCCTTTGATACCTGTAGCGGCTTAAATATCACCGCATAGTTACCCATATGTCATTAGGCCCTTTCTTAAACCGCCATCTTGAGTAGACTTCAAATGTTTTTCTCCGGGTTAGATTTGAACCGGAAACTCTTATTTTGTCATAGGCTTCAATTTATACAATGGTACCCAAGGCTCCCAAAGCTCCTGTGACCTGCAACTGGGTCAAATCCACTGTTACAGAAAGCACTTTGTCTGACTTTGTGAAATCCGGCCACCTGCCCAAGAGAGAGGTCATGTCTTATCGTGGTCCTAACCCGTCAGAGGAGAGGCCTCAACCCAAGGAGGGGGAGGTGATCGTGTTTACTGATCACATGAACCGGGGCTTCGCTCCACCCGGTTCAAAATTCTTCAGGGATGTTTTACATTTCTTCGACCTCAGACCTCAAGACATCGGGCCCAATTCCGTGTCAAATATTTGCAACTTCCAAGTCTTCTGCGAGGTGTACCTTGGGGAAGAACCCAGCTTAATTTTATTCAGAGAATTGTTTTATTTAAACCGGCAGAACGAACACGCCAACGGGCCCAGTCTGAAACTTGGTGGCATCTCGATTCAGCGGCGGAGAGACTGCCTTTTTCCTTATGCTGAACTGCCGAGTCATCCAAAGGATTGGAATCATACATGGTTCTACTGCGAGGATACTTCTCTGGCTGACGAAAATCCTCTGCCCGGCTTCCGTGCCTTGCGCCTTGAATCTAATCACCCGCTGTCGGATAAACTGACTGCTGTTGAACGTCTGCCACTCGCTCCCACCATTAGTAAAATCAAAGCTCTTTTGGGAAATGGCTTAAATGGCATTGACCTGGTCCGAGTCTGGGTTGCTTGGCGAGTGATTCCGTTAAGCCGCCGCCCCGGCTTAATGTGCACTTACTCGTGCGAGAAGAATGACCCACTGCGTCATAGTCCCGATGACTTACCAGATGATGTGGTGGATGCTACGACCCAGACATTGCTGAAAGAGGGCACAGTGACCAATAATGCCTTTGGCTTACTTCCTTTCTGCAAAAAAAACCCGGCCCCTGCAGTAAGTCATCAACCTCAATAATTACTCCTTACTATGTTATACTTTACTTTTACTCATAACCCCTTATCATTTTTCACAGGCCGATGATAACTTCTGGAAGGTCAAGTATAACCATGAGGCGGCCAAACAAGCCAGAGCGGAAAAAAGAACCGAAAGGAAAGCCGCCAAGACTGGAACTTCGAAGAAGAGGAAGCCAAGCGCTTCAGATATGTTTAAACTTGATGATTCTGATGATGATGAAGAAGAGGTAAATTTTTAACTCCCTTGACTCTTTATCATCACCTTGCTGACATTAAATCTTTTCAGGAAGATACGGGGAATAGCCAAGCCGTCGAGGAAGAGGTAACTATAATCTCCTCCGACTCCGAGCCCCTGCCGCGTACGAAAATTCGAAGAGTAACCCGGAAAGTAAGATTTTCACATCCTTTGGCTTACCAAGATCCTCAATTTCTTTTGAAGCAACAGCAATTTGAAAGACGGAGGTAGACCCGGACCAGCAAGGATGTAGAGCTCTCCTCCGGCTTACCTGACGTAACCAGAAAGCGTCGGGCTGAGGTTATCTCCAATTTACGTTCTGTTTACCCTTTGGCGGGTTTAATTTGTCAACCTCTCAATCCATCTGACTCCAATTATCAGGATACCTCTCCTTCCTCCGGCGAGTCTATGCAATCTAACATGTCGGCTTTCAAAACTGCCCCTGGGTAATAATTTTGTTTACCTTATGCTTTACCTTACTCATGCTTTTGTACTCATCCTTCTGCCTTTGTCCACAGCGTACAAGTGAAGTCCAGTAAGAGGGCAAAAAAGAGTAAGCCGTCCCAAGACCCGGTCGCGACTGAACCGGAGCTTGGCACGGCTGCTCCTGGCAGTTCTACCCATCAGCCGCCGCCTGAACCAGCCTATGACAATCCAACACCATCCTCTGCTCCACCCACCGAAGATACTCTCAACAGCTCTGATAACCTGGAAGCTCCTAAGCCGGCTAAGACAATTGATCCGGAAGTTGAGATTCTGAAGACTCAGTTTGCTGAGCCGGGACAGCCCACTGTCCTTGCCAAGTGCTCTGCCAAGGAGGAGTTTCTGGAACGCCGAAAGGCCAAGCTATACATTGCTGACTATACTCATTTGAGCACTGGAGATATAATCTCTGGCTATATCAATCAAGTACATAGCAGCCGTGACCTGGAGATTAACATGGTGAAGCAAATACAACACAAATCTGAGGTATAACTTATGCTACTTTTCTTAATCATACTTACTGTATCAGCCCCCAAGTCTATTGCTTATGAATGAATATGCTGTAGACTTAGAAACCTGCTTAGCACTGCTTTATCCGGTTTAAAAAGAAGATATTTAACCCGGTTGTAACATGATACTTTGAACTTGCGATACACATTAGCCCCCAAGTGTCAAGTACCTTTGTTTGCCAAGTGCTTGGGACTTAATTTCCATGAACCGACATTGTAAGTTTAAAATTCTTCAGCATACATTAGTCCCCAAGTGTCAAGTACCTTTGCTTTCAAAGTACTTGGGACTTAATGTTATCTTACCATGATCCTGATTATAGCCCGGCACCAGTGCAGGCCACCACAAGTCAATTTGAGTCGGAGATTGCTGACCTGAAGAGCCGCTTGGCAGCTCAAGAACTTGAAATTCAAAAAGCCAACTCCAAATTTGAATTCAGCATTTCTGAACAAGAGAAGTTGAAGAAAAACTTTGAGACGGATAAGAAAAACTGGGCTGATGAAAAGGCTTCACTGGTGACCCAGGCCGAAACGGCACAGGCATCGCTTGCAGAAGCTACAGCTGAGTTGTCCGGCTTAAAGCGCCAGATAACTCAAATGGTCTCAGCAATCTTTGGTAAGTTACTCATACAAACTTTATATATTGCAAACCTTATTTCAATGATTACTTCAATTGTTACCTCCGGCTCACCTGATACTTGTTAATGCAGGCCCCAGGAGCTCAAACCTTAATCAGAACATGTTGATCATGTTAAAGGCGGTTTATACTCTAGTGGAGCAACTCCATGCCGGGTCACAACGTGCTTTGGCCGTTGTGGCTTTGTCAAATGATGTTCCCCATCGCCTGGCTGAAATGTTAAAGCGGCTTGCTGTATTACCTCAACGGATCCAAGAGCTAAGGCGGGCGTCTGCAAGAGCCGGATCCATAGCTGCATTGAGCCGTGCCAAAGCATTTATGCCACAACTAGACCCGGCTGACATCCCTCTTGGATACCCAAGTTTAAAGGAGGATGGTACCGTGTTTGATGAGAAAGATTTCGCCGCCTGCGTGAAGGAGGTATGCCACAATACACGCTTATTGGGAATGATCTTGACCTTACCAAGTATCGGCCGGGTTATGATGGTGAGAACCGGAGAATCCCAACGCCTCTTTATGACGATGTCAGCCTGATCCCTCCAATCCGTAAGCATACCTTTGACCCTGAAGTTGACCCACCGGTTTAATAGATGACGAAGCTGAGTTTGAAGCTTTGAGTGGCATTGATCGGGCATAATCCACCTTCGAGACAAAGGCAGCCGACGGAGAGGCGGAGAAGGATAACCCAGATTCTTCAAGCCAACCCAAGGAGTGAATCGCCAGGCGTCATATGTTTATGTCTTTGTGAAAACAATGCTTCATTATTCAGACTCGGGGAGTCTTGTAATAGGGTAGAAAAAACCTCTCGACTTTTGCCATGCCTTCGCGCATGTTTATGGTGCTCAATACTTTCTTAAGCCGCCATCATTTATATGCTTCCGGCTTATATCAGTCTTCTACTTCCTTTATGTTTAAAAGAAATTACTTGCATCGCCCTGCGTACAGAACAAAACACAAGTCCCTTGGCGACTTACCGCATATGGGGTCACATAATGTGTTGATAACCCGTACTATTGAATCAAAAAATCATAAAAGCTGGTTCTCAGTTATATCCTTAAGATACAATCGTAACAGCATATCTGTGATCCTTTGATTTACCTTGCCGGCTTATGTGACCCGGAAAATGAGGATAAACCTTGTTATTCCTGAAACCTGGCACATATAATGATTGTTTGTGCACTAACAGTTTTGCTTGATCAATATTAAAGCGGTGGAATACAGACCACCCAAAAAAGCTTTCAAAAATGATCTCACAATAATCAAATACTTGTCATTGCAAAGGGTAATGAACAATAGACAAAATTTAAAGGCTTCTATTTCGAATACGACCAGAAAACCGTTCCAAAGGGGTTAAGCTAGGATTCGGATACGATCATATAGCCCCCAGTGGCTTTGGCGATGCCAATCAAGTGGGTATCGACAACTATGTTCTCTTTGGTTTGAATACGACCTATGTTTGAACAGGAAGCCCCCAAGTGACCATAAGAGTTGTTTAATGACGCTGATTCGAATACAATCCACGTCAGACCCAAAGGAGTTAAGCTATGATTCAAATATGATCAAGAAGCCCCCAAGTAGGTTTGGCAGTATGCCAATCAAGTGAGTATCGACAACTATGTTCTCTTTGGTTCGAATACGACCTATGTTTGAACAGGAAGCCCCCAAGTGATCATGGCTAGATTCAGATATAATCATAAGCCGGACCAACGGGAAAGCCGGATTCAGATATGACCCGCTCCCTGTTGGTTGTTTCCACCACCTGATAAAAAAGACATATAAACCTTTGAGGGTGAAAAGGACAGAGGTCCTGCTTTATTGCTTTTTATAATATATACATCTTCAAAATATATACATATTGAGAGCCGGCGGCTCAGGTATAATAAGGCCGAAGATGAGCGATATTCCACGGCCGGTGGGTCTCCTCCTCCGACTTACGTGAGTCTTTGTGCTCTCGAACATCGATGAGGTAGTATGACCCGTTGTTCGATTCTTCTTGACCACAAAGGGTCCTTCAAAGGAGGGACAACTTGTGCATATCGGTGATCTGGATGAGCCGGAGCACTAAATCGCCTTCCTGAAAGGTTCTGCTTCTAACCCGGCGGCTGTGATAGCGGCGCAGGTCTTGCTGGTAAATCGCCGAGCGGCTATCACCAAGTCTCGCTCCTCATCCAACAAGTCAAGTGCATCCTGACAAGCTTTTTCGTTATCAGCCTCAACGTAAGCCGTCACACGGGGTGAGTCGTGCCGGATGTCACTTGGCAGGACTGCCTCTGCTCCGTACACCATGAAGAAAGGTGTGTAACCCGTAGACCTTTTAGGCGTAGTGTTCATGCTCCACAGTACAGAGGGTAGCTCCTCCACCCAACAACCCGGGGTCCGCTGTAAGGGGACCAAGAGCCGGGGTTTGATACCCTTCAGGATCTCCTGATTAGCTCTTTCTGCTTGACCATTGGATTGAGGATGAGCAACAGCCGAAACATCAAGCCGGATATGTTCTCGTTGACAGAACTCTTCCATGGCACCCTTGGAGAGATTAGTGCCATTATCAGTTATGATGCTATGTGGAAAACCAAAACGAAAGATCACCTTTTTCATGAACTGAACCGCCATGGCTGCATCACACTTACTGACCGTCTCTGCCTCCACCCATTTTGTGAATTTATCCACTGCCACTAGGAGGTGTGTCTTTTTATCTTTAGACATCTTGAAAGGTCCAACCATGTCAAGCCCCAAGAATGCGAACGACCAAGTAATTGGAATCATCCTCAATTCTTGAGCCGGCACATGAGCTCGTCGTGAGAATTTCTGACATCCATAACATTTACTGACCAGATCCTCCGCATCAGCATGAGCCGTCAGCCAATAGAAACCTTGAAGGAAAGCCTTGTCCACAAGAGATTTTGAGCCGGCATGATGACCACAATCTCCTTCATCGATCTCACAAAGTATCTCCTGACCCTCCGCAGGCGACACACAACGTTGAAACGCCCCAGTGACACTGCGGTGATGTAACTCGCCATGAACAATCGTCATAGATTTGGACCACCTGATGATTTGTCTCGCTAAAGTCTCATCCTCAGGCAATTCTCCCTGGGTCATATAGGCCAAATATGGCCTTTGTCCAATCGGGATAGCGTGAAGAGCTGCCACCATTTGTGCCTCCGGTGCGCACTACTAGTTCTTCCTCTGTAGGTACCTTGACAGAAGGATTATGCAAAACATCGAGAAAGGTGTTAGGCGGCACCGGCTTACGCTGAGATCCCAGCCGGCTTAAAGCATCAGCCGCCTCATTCTTCCTTCGATCAATGTGCTTCACTTGATAACCTTTGAAGTGCCTAGCCACAGCATCAACTTCACGACGGTAAGCCGCCATTAACGGATCCTTAGAATCCCATTTGCCTGATACCTGTTGAGCTACAAGATCTGAGTCACCCAAACACCTTACCCGGCTCAAATTCATCTCTTTGGCCATCCTGAGACCATGGAGTAAGGCCTCATACTCAGCTGCATCGTTAGTACAAGGAAACATAAGCCGGAGCACATAACAAAAATTTTCACCTCGAGGGGAAGTTAAAACGACTCCAGCCCCCGAGCCTTCCAACTGCTGGACCCATCAAAGTGAATAGTCCAATATGTGTTATCGGCTTCTCCTCGGTTTCTGTAACTCTGTCCAATCATTAATAAAGTCCACCAAGGCTTGAGACTTAATAGCGAGACGTGGCATGTACTTCAAACCATGAGGCCCAAGCTCAATGGCCCACTTGGCGACTAGTCTGTGGCTTCCTGTTACGGATGATGTCTCCCAAGGGGCGATGTCGGTATACTAGAGTAGGGTACCCTAGTACCCGAACTTCGTCTGCACGGACGATTCTGGCGCATACACGCCGGCCCGGCACGATGGCATAAGGTCCTCGCGGCTCCCTTAGAGCCATTCGAGAACAAAGTAGTCAAGACCCGGCAAGAGGAGCTTGCCGGAAGGCCACTCGAGCGCAAAAGAAGCGAGGCCCGGCAAGAGGAGCTTGCCGGGAAGGCTGGCGCGCTGAACCCCCAAGCGACAAGGTTCCCTTGTGGCAAGGCGCTTGCCGGGCGGGCGACCTCTCCTCATTTCCGCTCCAGCTCACCCGCCAGCGTGTCACCACGGGCTCTCCAGTCGCGTGTCGACGGGATGTGCAGCCAGCAGGAGTAGCGACAGACGGCGCCGACAAGCTACCATCGTGGCGACGGAGGCACATAACGGTCCTGTTACCTTTGTTCGAGGCGATCGAGGCGGGCATTGATGACCCTTGTCCCTTGCCGTCAGAGTTAGGTATAGATTACTGTACACTGTACAAAGCGGTGTACCAACCTATGTCTTTACCATTGTAACCTTGTCTACTTGCCACATGTGGTAACCCCTTGTGCCTATAAAAGGAGGCCCGAGGGCAGCGTAGAGGAGGTTCGGCTGGTTTCAGTGCAGCTCCAGCTTAGTTCATCACATTCAGGCTAGGTCTTGTAGCCCGCATCGCTCCCTAGCAAGAACACAAGATAATCCACAAAGCAGCAGTAGGAGTATTATCTCTCCGGAGAGCTCCGAAGCTGGGTAAATCCGCTCGTGTGCATCGCCTCGATCCGCTCTTCTTGCAATCTCCGCCCCCACGAACCACAAGGGACCCGGGTCCCGTAGGTGCTCGTGGGACACGATCAGCTCTCCCCGACATCTTTGGCGCCCGGTGGTGGGCGTCGAGGCTGTGTGAACCCGATCCGGCGATCGCACGAGCAACTCCATCGACATCTTAAATCGACATGGCGCGAAGAAGAAGCCTTCGGCAGCAGCTGAGCCGTCGCGTCGAATCCACCACCACCGGAGCCGTCGGTGGTGGGGAAAGCGCTAGCGGAGGGACGGCGTCGTCGAGAGCCCACGATGCCGCCAGGTCCAAGGACAACACGGCGCGGCGTCGGCGTCCGAATCTGCACGCGTCCATCGCAGGAGGCGCGGGACGAGCAACATCATGATACCCCGGCGCCATACAATCTTTGGACCAAGGCCAAGCTGGAGGATCCCGAGGCCCTCGAGACCGCATGCACCTCGGCATGATGATGCGAGTGGAATGCGATCGTTGAGGCGGGATGCTGCTCCTCCTAACGGTTAGGAGTCGAGCACATCCGTTCTTCGCTCCGCACGCCGTTGCCGCCAACCACACCAGCGGAAGCCTTGGCGAGCTCGATTACTACTAGATTACCCTCAGGCGGCTGATAAGGTCGATGGTGGAGGCCACAATTCAGAGTCTCATCGGCCGCCAGCAGCGCGTCCATGACAACCGGCGCCGAAGCAGCGGCGAGGCGACAAAGCGCGAGCCGATGGCGGCGAGACTTGCGAGGTGCACCCACCGTACCTCCCCTTCGAAGGCCAAGATCGCCGACTCGCGGATCCACCTCGGCAGCGACTCCACGGCGTCGTCCGGATCCGCGAGCTCGTCGCGACCAACGCCAAGTTCTTGAGCGGCAAGAAGAGGGCCTTCGAACCCGTATCGGCGCCCAAGAAAGCGCCGTCAATCGACCAGCGCGCGGCCCCTTGTCGATATGCGCGCGCCCGAAGAACGGCGACTTGCCGTCTGCGGTGGGTTGCCCTGCGTTCACTCGTGAGCTGCGGCAAGTCCGGTGGCCCGACAAGAAAAATTTCAAACCAGGCGTGCGGAGAAATGCGGCGGCAGGACACACCCATCGGAGTTCCTCGGCATCTACACCATCGCGGTGCAAGCTGCGGGGGGCGAGGCGACAAGATCCTCGCCAACTACTTCCCTTGGTGCTCAAGCCAAGCGTCGGATCTTGGCTCATGCACTTGCCGGATGGTTCTATTTCTTCTTGGGCAGATTTGTGCCACCGGTTTGTTGGCGCCTTCACAGTGACCACAAGCCTCATGGCGGAGAGTGATCTCCACCTGCTTGCCCGGAAGGAGGAGTCTCTGCGCAAATTCATCCGGAGATTGATCGAGTGCACTACAACATCCCAGACGTCCACCTGCTGCGGTGATCGGTGCATTCCATCAGAATGTCTGAAATCGCGAGGATGAGGAGGAGATGGCGATGTGCAAAGTGAAAACGTCGTGAGCTATCATACTGGGCGACAAGTGTGCCTGCTTTGAAGAAGGAAGAAGACTCGAGGAGAGAATGTGGGAGCAGAGTCGGCGGTGAGGGGATCGCCCGGCAAGAAATGGCCATGGCGGAACAACAGGAGGAAGAAAAACCAAGAAGTACTAGTTGTCGAACAGTCGGCAAGGATGGTGCCGCCAATCAAGCCGGGGCGGTGGCTCCGGCAAGGAGGTTACCGTCGGCGCCGACCGCCAAACTGTGTGGCCGCCGACAAGCAGCAGCTCAACAAGCGATCTTGTAAAATCCACCGCACCAAGGGCCACGATCTCGAGCTGCAAGAAAGTCGAGCAGCTTGTTGAGCTCTGAAAGCTGAATCTGACGGCGAGACAAGGAGAAAGCCCAAGAAGGTGCAGGTGCGGCAAGTAAGAAGAGACCCGGTCGGGGAGGGCCGTGGCAAGGCCAAGCAGCGGCAAGGAGCAGACCTCCCGTGGCGCGACAATGAAGAAAATGAAGATGAAGATGGCGAAGGCGATGAAGGCGATGAGGCTGATGAGCATGAGTTTCAAAAGGCAGCAGAGGTCCTGCGTCGATGGTGGTGCGTCTCTGCATACCTCGCACCGCCAACTCAAGCAATGGATGCGTGAGGTCAATGCAGCGAGAACCATCCATAGAGTCCGCAAACCTCGAAGTGGTCCAAGCCGCCCATCATCTTTGACATTGAGGATCAACCTGATCGCATCACTGCGGTCGGTGTTTGCCGATGTTGGTCTCACCAACCATCCGCAACCTCAAGGTCACAAAGATCTTGGTTGACGGCGAGGCGGCCTGAATTGATCTCCTCTGCGGTGCTCGAAACTTCAAATCCACGACAACGAGCTCGAAGAAGCTGGTACTTTTCAAGGAATCAACCCGGAAGGAGCAAGCCCAAGGGAAGATCACGTTGCGGTAACATTGGCGCGAGCTCAACCGAGGCGAGAGGTCACGTTCGGCGTCGCCGATTTCCCATTGCCCTACAATGGCATACTTGGCCGTCCAGCACTCGCCAAGTTCATGGCCGCCTCTCATTATGCTTACAAGCTACTCAAGATGCCCAGCCCGAGAAGTGTCATTTCTGTCCATGGCGACAAGAAAGATGCACTTATCTGCGCCGACAAGATTTACCGGGAAGCAGCAGCCGCGACAGATAACAAACCACTTACCGCTGAAGCTCCCGGGGCGAAGAAGAAGACCACTAGATCCGGCAAGAGCTCTGTCGCCCACTCCGGCAAGCGCACCTCTTCGGAGTGCTGCGCTACCGTCGAGGACGCACCATCGAGCTCCACCGGCAAGTGCAGCAAGACGATGGCAGCTCCGCCAAAGACCAGAAGGTGCCGCCAAGGAGGCGGGCGGTGGTACCTTCACCATCGGTGCCACGCTTGATCCTAAATAGGAAGGCGAGCTCGTTGCTTTCTGCGGGCGAATGTCGATGTGTTTGCGTGGCAACCATCGACATCCCGGTGTTCCCGGAAAGTAATTGAGCACCACCTAGCTGTCTGTCCTCACCTTGGCCCGTCAAGCAAGAGTTAGGAAGCAGGCGGTGGGCGCCAGAGTTCATAGCGAAGAAATCAAGAAATTAGAAGCGGCGGGGCTTGTCGGAGAGTCCTCCACCCCACATGGTTGGCCAATCCGGTGGTTATCGCATAAGGCTAATGGGAAATGGAGGCTTTGTATTGACTTCACGGCGTTAATAAAGCTTGTCCCAAAGACCCATTTCCCTTGCAGCGTATCGACCAGATTATTGACTCCACGGTGGATGCGATCTGCTTTCATTTCTTGATGCATATTCGAGGATATCATCGGATCTTCATGGCGAAGAGGATGAAGAAAACCGCATTCATCACACCATGTAGCACGTCTTTGTTTTATCGCATGCCTTTCGGTTTGAAGAATGCTGGTTCAACCTTTGCAAGGGTAGTCCATGATGCTTTTGGACCACGGATACTTGAAGTGTAGAAGCTTACATGGATGACATAGTGGTCAAGAGCAAAGGCAGGCAACCTTGGTTCAAGATTTGGATGAGGCGTTTGCAAACCTGCGCAAGATCAACCTCAAGCTCAACCCGAGAAGTGCGTGTTTGGAGTCCCTTCCGGCAAGCTTCTCGGGTTCTTTGTATCTCGGTGGGAATTGAAGCCAATCCCGACAAGATCAAGGCCATCGAGCGGATCGAAGCACCAAAGCGCGTCAAGGATGTCGGAAGGCTTGCGGTTGCGTGGCTGCTCTCGGTGAGGTTCATCTCTAAATCTGCTGAGCAGCATACTGCCCTTTTCAAGATTTTGAAAAAGCGGGTCAATGAAATGGACTCGAAGCGGAGGCTGCGCTGCAGGATTTGAAGAGATAGCTGTCCTCCGCTCCAATACTTGTCGCACCTAAGCCACAAGAGAAGTTGCTGCTGTATATAGCGGCGACCAATCAAGTGGTTAGTGCTGCGTTAATGCGAGAGAGGGAGGCGGATGATGAGCCGACAAGCGAGGCGGCGCATCCGGCGACAAGCAAGATGCTTCGCCGTCAAGCTCGGTCCCGACAAGGACGGATCAGCGCGAGGTTGCGACAAGATACGGAAGAAGATGGTGCAGCGCCCGGTATACTTTGTCGGTTCCCTTCTGCGGGGCTAGATCGAGGTACTACGGTGTCGCGAAGCTGCTTTTCGGCCTCCTCATGGCCTCGAAAGCTGCACCATTACTTCAAGCACATGAGATAACGATTGTCACTCGCTTTCGGCTGAAGAGGATTTTGCAAAATCCGAAGCAAGCGAGCAGGATTGTTGAGTGGGCGCTGGGCTGTCAAGCTTTGGTCTCAAGTTGAAAGCACTTCAACTATCGAGCGGGCATTGGCAGAATTCATAGCGAGTGGGCGTAGCGCAGGATGAAGAGATTCAGGCGAGCATCCCGTCAAGGAGGCAAATAAAGAATGGATGATGTATTTCGACGGTGCCTTCTCGCTGCAAAGGCGCCCGGTGCGGCGTCTTGCTTATCGCACACCACCGGGAGCACCTCAAATACATAGTCCAAATGCACTTTCCCAAGGAACAAGCAACAAATAATCTGCAGAGTATGAAGGCTTGCTTGCGGTCTCGAGATTGCGGTAGACCTTGGGATTAAGAAGCTCATTGTCGGGAGACTCACAACTTGTCGTCCGCCAAGTAAATAAAGATTACGAGTCCGTTGATGGAAGCGTCGTCGATGAAGTGAGGAAGCTGGAAGAGCACTTTGAAGGCACGCAAATGGAACACGTTCCAAAACGCGAGAATGATATAGTGATGGCCTCTCCAAATGTGCCGCACTTAAGTTACACAATGGAACCAGGGATTTTTGTGCTCAAGTGACTCAGCCAACCGTGACACCATCAACAGGACAGAGCAAGAAAAGAAAATTGTTTTCCGGCGACTACTTTCCGCGAGAGCTCTCGAAGCCGCCGCCAAGAAGGTCCCTAAAACCAGCGCAAATATCAGCGAGGAGCGATGCTGCTCCGACAAACCATCAGATTTGCATCGTTGAAACAAGCGCTCCCGACAAGCTTAGCTCCGGCAAGCAGCGGGGATCACCGAGCTCGGCGGACCCGCAGGTCCTTGCCGTAGAAGCTGATGGTCCCCTTGATGATAGATGAGCCTTTAGTCCTTGTTGTCGAGCCACGAGGCTCCAACATGGGCACAAGCAGATCGTCCATTTCCTTGAGACGGAGAACTTCCGAAGAGCAAGAAGAAGCGGAAAAAGTAGCCCGGCAGTCAAGTATGTACCAGTTTGTTGACAACATCACATGCGAAGAAGACTCAGCGGAGTGAAATTGAAGTGCATTTGCGGGAAGATGGGCGAAAGCTGTTGGCGAGAGATACGGAGGCATATGTGGTCACCACATTGGCGCAAGAGCCCTTGCCGGCAAAGCTTTCCGGCAAGGTTTCTTCTGGCGAAGCCCTCGAGGATGCTGCGCACAAGTAACCAAGTGTGAAGCGTGCGGTTCCATTCAAGGCAGATACACCAGCCAGCTCAAGCTCTCCGGGCGATCCCTTTATCTTGGCCCTTCTCGGTGCAGGGGCTCGACATCCTCGGCCCCTTCCCCGAGCTATCGGGGCTTTGAATACTTATGCGTCGCAATCGACAAGTTCACAAAGTGGCGGAAGTGGAACCGATGAGGAAGGTGACAGCCGATCGGCCGTCAAGTTCTTGGTCAATTGTTTGCTGTTTTGGGATTCCTAACGGATCATCACCGACAACGGCACACAGTTCACGAGTCGCACCTTCATGCGGGGCGCCCAAGATCTTGGCGCCAAGATCTGCTTGCTTCCGTTGCTCATCCGAGAAGCAGCGGTCAGCGAGAGGGCAAGCGCTGAAGTGCTGCGAGGACTCAAGACGAGAACTTTCGACGGGCTGCACAAGTGCGGAAGGAACTGGATTGAGGCTGCCGGTGGTTCTTTGGTCGTCGAGGATGCCAAATCGAGCCATCGGCGGACACCCTTGCTCTAGTCTACGAGCAGAGGCAGTTCTCCCACGGAACTTCGTATCTGGGTCACCTCGAGTGCTCGCTTATGATGAGCTTGAGCAAGAGCAGCAGCGACAAGATGGCGCTGCTCCTCGAGGAAGATCGTCTTCGAGCTCTTGTCTGAGCTGCTCGTTACCAGCAAGCTTTGCGTCGCTACCATAGCGCAAAGTTAATGCCGAAGCTTCGAGGAAGGCGACCTTGTTCTTGGTAGCGTTCAATCCGCCAAGAATTCAAACAAGTTGGCCTTGAAGTGGGAAGGCCCTTATCGGGTAAAAGCGAGTCACTAGGCCCGCTGTCATTTGAGACGAAGATGGCTTTCGGTGAGCAATTCTGGAACATAGAGCATCTTCATAAGTTTTACCCATGAGTAGCGATTGCGGAACCCGTTCGGCAACCACCCTTTTGTACAAGTCTTGCCGCTGTTGCATGTAATCCTTTGTACAAAGCCGGGCGCAGACCCCGTGCATCAGTAAAGCCTATGGTTGCGCACATTTTTGTTAATACATGCTTTCATAATCAAATATGCATGTGCTTACTAACATCTTGTGCAGCACCCCCACCCGGTAAGCGATAATAAGCCATTAGGCTCCATAACTTTATTTTTCTCTTCTTTCTTCTCAAACAAGGAGAAGGTTCATCCACCCACAAGTTAACCGGGGGGAAAGGAGGAAAGAATGGTGTGGGCCGACAAGCGTCGCTCGAGGAACTGTCGCCTTGCCGGAAAATGGACAACAGAAAAGCTAAGTTGCTAAGTTTAAGCGGCCAGTTTTAAATTTTTAAGTTATCTTTCTCGAACGATAGTACTTTGTATGGAAAACCTGTGCGCGGAGGAACCAAATCGTGACTGGTCGCGCCCTTACTTTGTTTGAGTCCGCTCAACAACTTAAGTGAGCTGTGGCTAGTCCATGACGAGGTTGCTTGTCGGTAGCGACCCTTGAGAAGCTCTTTGAAGTTCACTTTTCATTTCATGACAAGGGTGCCTGCACCGACAAGTTTCCCTGAAAGCGTAGGGTAAAAACATACAAGGGAAGAAATCGAGTAAAGGAAATAACATTGCATTCGATGGCCTAAGATAATGTATATTACAAACATAACCTATCATGGCACTAGCTAAACTGTTCCCAGAACTGAAATAACAGCGAAGAGAAGAAAGGTGCGCCGGCACCCAAGCCCCGGCAAGCTAGAGTTGCCGGGGGCTGCGACAAGCCGGAGTTGCCGGGGTCTGCGGCAAACCAGAGTTGCCGGGGGCTGCGGTATCAGATAAGCCTTTCGTCCTTCCTCAAACATCCTCTTTCATTAAAACATTCTACTCGGATACGGTCAGTGGAGAGTGAAAAACATGAAAGAGAGGATTACAAGTTCTTAAATGCAGATAAGGCCGAAGGCTTACAAATTAAAAGATAAGGTGCCCGTAATCCTTTTCTGTCCCTATCTTTAGGAGGTAGGTTAAGAAGGCGGGAAGGGCAAAAGGAGCGCCTCGCTGAGCTACAGTGCGAGAAGGCACCAAGGGAACATGCTTGGGGCTCTCAGAAGGCAGCCCGGGGCGGCAGCGCCGTGAGCAGAGCTCGAAGATGGGGCGGCGGGGCGTCGGCCGCTGTCGAGGCACTCGCCCTCGTGCTCGACACGGCCTTGTCGCCATCCCTCTTCCCCTTCCGCAGCCTCCCCGCCAGCCATTCAAGGAGGCGGCGACACGGATGATGGGGTCGCCGGTGACGCTGGCGGCGCTCGACAACTAGTCGGGCCCGCTACTCGTCGTCGTGTCGCTCTCCTCCTCGCCACTCTCGCTCGAGGAGGAATCATGGCTGTCGGAGGAGCTATCCACGCAGCACCTCGCCTGAGTGCCAAGATCCCGAAGACCTTGACGGAGAGGAGATCACCCTCCATTAACTTAAAATGGAGGGTAAACCCCGCCAGCCGAGGTTGTGGATGCGGCGAACGTCTTCCACCCACGATCAAGATACATCACATTAGGGGCTGGGAATACAGCGGACTCGCGTGCCGTTGATTCCACAGCCCCTCATGTCTAATCTCAATGTCTCGGGCGGGTCGGACTCCATCGCTCATGAACGGAGGCGGGAGCCGGAGGCGGCAGCAGGCGCCAGGCGCAGCAGACGAAGAACTTCGCAAGGGTCGTCCCTCGTATGGACCGCCGGCCAGGGGCGGAGGCGCGCCGCCCGCCCGCCTCTTCCCGGCGCCTCGAACTCGTCCACGACCTCGCCCCGGAGAACCGCCCGATGGAGGAGGAGACGACGCGCTGCCTCGTCCGCCTCTCCCCCGGGCTCCTCGACCTCGACCACGACCTCGCCCCCTCCCTCTTCCCCTTGTGGTTGGCTCTGCCGCCCCGGGCGTGGGATTGGGAGGGGTACGCTGTCTAGCTGCGACCCTCGCCGCCACCGATGGAGAACCAAGGTTCCCTTTCTCCATGGCGAATGGGAGAAAGGGGAGCAGAAGCTGAGGAGAGAAAGGGATGGGAGAGTGCGGGCTTCTGCGCTCCCCTTTCGCCCTTCTTAAAAGGAGTAAGGTGGGGGCTCGGCCGCCCCACTCAGCGAATCAAGGCATGGGGAGAGCAGGGAATCGGAGCAGACCTGCTGCCTCTGTTCATGAACGCCGATTTCCCACTTCCACCGCCCGTGACCCCAAGTGCATGGGAACCACGTGGCGAAGATGCAGAACTGAGGCGACAGATGAGGCGACCTCACACGCCGCCCACTTCCCCCACGACGCCGCAATTGACGCGTGCCGTTCGTGGGAGACGTGGTGGGTCCAAGGCAAATAACAGCGTAATCAAGACCACGCGCGCCCATGCACTGTTTTGGGCCTGGCCCAACAGAGCTTGGCGCCGTGTATGGCCCGAGCCCGGGGCTCTGTCGGTGTACTAGAGTAGGGTACCCTAGTACCCGAACTTCGTCTGCAGAGACGATTACAGCGCGCCACGGCGGGCGGCTGATGGCCGCCAAGGTCCTCGGCGGCTCCCTTAGAGCCATTCGAGAACAAAGTAGTCAAGACCCGGCAAGAGGAGCTTGCCGGGAAGGCCACTCAGCGCCAAAGAAGCGAGGCCCGGCAAGAGGAGCTTGCCGGGAAGGCTTGGTGGCGCTGAACCCCCAAGCGCGACAAGGTTCCCTTGTGACAAGGCGCTTTCCGGCGGGCGACCTCTCCTCATCTCCGCTCCAGCTCACCCGCCAGCGTGTCACCACGGGCTCTCCAGTACGTGTGTCGACGGGCTGTGCAGCCAGCGAGGAATGGCGACGACGACAATGACAGGCTACCATCGTGGCGGACGGAGGCACATAGCAGTCCTGTTACCTTTGTTGAGGCGGTCGAGGCGGGCATTGATGACCCTTGTCCCTTGCCGTCGAGTTAGGTATAGATTATTGTACCTTTGTATAAAGCGGTGTACCAACCTATGTTTTACCATTGTAACCTTGTCTACTTGCCACATGTGGTAACCCCTTGTGCCTATAAAAGGAGGCCCGAGGGCAGCGTAGAGGAGGTTCGGCTGGTTTCAGTGCAGCTCCAGCTTAGTTCATCACATTCAGGCTAGGTCTTGTAGCCCGCATCGCTCCCTAGCAAGAACACAAGATAATCCACAAAGCAGCAGTAGGAGTATTATCTCTCCGGGGAGCTCCGAAGCTGGGTAAATCCGCTCGTGTGCATCGCCTCGATCCGCTCTTTGCGCAATCTCCGCCCCCCCACCGAACCACAAGGGACCCAGGTCCCGTAGGTGCTCGTGGGGCACGATCAGCTCTCCCCCGACAGGCAGAACTTACCATAGTTATAGGATGACCTTGGAAGTACTGTTTCAGCTTCCGGCTTGCCATAAACACTCCGTAAACAAGTTTCTGCCAATGCGAATACCTTTGCTTAGACTCAATGAGCACCTCACTGATGTAGTAAACCGGCCGTTGGACCGGATGCTCCTTGCCAACCTCCTTACGCTCCACCATGATGGCAACGCTAACAACTCGTTAGTTAGCAGCCACATATAGCAGCAACGACTCTTTATCAATGGGAGCCGCAAGGACCGGCGGCTCAGACAACTGCCTCTTTAAATCTTCAAAGGCAGCATTAGCAGCATCGCTCCAGACAAAAGTGTCAGTTTTCTTCATCATCTGATACATCGGTAGGGCCTTCTCACCTAACCGACTTATGAACCGGCTTAAAGCAGCAACACGACCCGCCAGTCGCTGAACATCATTTATGCACGCCGGTTTAGCCAAAGAGGTGATCGCCTTGATTTTCTCCGGGTTAGCTTCAATGCCTCTGTTTGAGACCAGAAAACCCAAGAGCTTGCCTGTAGGTACACCAAATACACACTTTGCCGGGTTAAGCATCATCTTATAAACCCGAAGATTATCAAAGGTCTCTTTCAAATCAGATATCAAGGTTTCCTTCTCTCTGGACTTCACCATGATGTCATCCACATAAGCGTGAACATTGCGCCCAATTTGATCGTGGAGACGTATTACATACACATCGATGATAAGTCGCGAGCACTCTTGAGCCCAAATGGCATAGATACATAGCGAGAAGGCTCCAAGCGGAGTAATGAAAGCCGTCTTCTCCTGGTCCTTAACGCCATTTTGATCGATGATAACCGAGTAAGCATCCAAAAAGCTCAAGCGCTTCGCAACCCATTTGTAGCATCAATGATTTGATCAATACGGGGGAGAGCAAAGGGATCGGCCGAACAAGCCTTATTTAAGTTTGTGTAATCCACACACATCCGCCAGGTGCCGTTCTTCTTGAGCACAAGCACGGGTTAATAACCCTCGGGTGAAAAACTTCCACAATAAACCTAGCCGCTAAGAGCAGGCGACTTCCTCTCAATAGCTTTCCGTCTCTCTTTGTTAAACCGTCAAGAAACTGCTGTTGGCTTATACTTGGATCAATATTGAGAGTGTGCTCAGTGAGTTCTCGGTACACCGGCATGTCGGAAGGTTTCCATGCAAAGATGTCCGGTTCTCACGGATGAACTTCGATGGAGCTTTCCTATTTAGGATCAAATTGGCGCGATCTTGAAGCGCTTAGAGCGAATCGCTGGAGTGAAATCAACAAGCTTGGTTTCATCGGCCGATTTAAACTTCATCGCCGGGTCATGCTCGGTGGTTGGCTTATTTAGAGAGGGCATATCCGCGGGTCAACATTGTCTTGATAAAACTTGACTCTGTGTTGCACAAGCAGACTCGGCATAAGCCGCGTCGCCTCCTCACATTCGGGGCTACCTTTCGACTTTCATGCGGTGATGGTGCCCTTGTGACCCGCATCTTAAGCTGTAGATAAACATAACACGGCCGTGCCATGAACTTGGCATAAGCGGCCGACCAAAGCGAGCATGATATGGACTCTTGATTTTGACCACCTCAAAAGTTAATTTCTCAGCTCTAGAATCATACTCATCTCCAAAGGCCACTTGAGTTCAATCTTGCCAACTGGGTAAGCCGACTTACGGCACCACTCCATGAAAAGCGGTGTTGGGCGTCCTCAAGTCCTTATCGGTCAACTCCATGCGCGAAAGGTCTCATAATAGAGGATATTGATGCTGCTACCTCCGTCCATGAGTACCTTAGTGAATTTATATCCACCAACCCGAGGTGCTACCACCAAGGCCAAGCTGACCGGATTATCAACCCGGAGGTGATCTTCCTGCTCCATACAATGGGCTGTTACGACCACCTTAAATAACGGGAACCGCCGGCAGAATTCTGACCCTCTTATGAACCTTACGGTCACGTTTGCACAAGTTATTGGTGAATACGTGATATCGCCCACTATTCATTTGCTTGGTGGCTTTGATAACCCGACTGCTCGCTGCTATTGTCCCCTTGACGGTGATGTTGATTATAACCGCCTTGATGTCCCTGAAAGCCGGAACTTGAACCACCGCCCGGGCCATGAAAACCGCCGGCTCCTGAGCTGCCGCCCGACCCGTGATTGCGATCAAACGTGTTGGAATTTTTAAAGGCCTTCATGATCGCGCAATCTTTCCATAAGTGGGTGGCAGGTCGTTCCCTGGTGTCGTGCCTCGGGCAAGGCTCATTGAGTAACTGCTCAAGAGATGGGCCTGACCCGCCAGGCCGAGGGGGCGATTTGCCCTTACGTCTCTGATTGTTACCTGTGACACTCCAAAATTTTTGTTTTGGTTTTCAGCAAAAACTTTGTTGGTTTGGAAGGAGGTCATTTGAACCCTTCCAAAAATCTCCTTCTCTCAAGAATTTTTCCCTTGACAAAAGATTTTATTTTGGCACCTTCTTCAACTCTGGTGTTGGTTATTAAAAACCTTTCTTCTGATTTTCCCCCTTCTCAAATTTATTTTTGAGTTTTATTTTCTTTCAAAAAGAAAACCCTATGAGTCTTGTGTCTTCTCCTATATTGGAACCTCTCATGATTTTACCATGCCCCACATGGTAAAACCTCCCAAAAACCTTCTTCCCACTTTGGGGCAAATCAAACATTCTGTCTCATCAAGTTCAATCCATTTCTGAATTTTATTTCATTTATTTCTCCTCCCAAATCTTTTCTGTCCATTATTTTGAGCCTAGGTGATTTGCAAAGCAAGTACCTAAATGCATTTGAGTGTTGACCCCAAACCAACTCCCCTAGATAGTCCATGGTACCCACAACCTAGAACAATCAAGATCCACTCTTCTTCTTTTCAAAAATTTCAAATTTCAGTCTTTGCAAGTTTGGACCAGATTTGTCAAATTTGGTGAAATTCATATATTCTCTGCCCCAAAAATTCCACCAAAATTCAGGCAACCCCCAGATGCAATGAGAAGCCACTCCACCAAAAATCAGCTCAAGGAGAAACTCCCACATGCCAAAATCATTACATCGAACACACGCCAACTTTGTTTTCTTGCAGTTTGAAATATTCATAGTTTGAGTTCGATGTCGTTTCCCTTCGTGGGTGTTCAGTCCGCGTCGGCGGCGCATACGACACGTTACACACGGCCTCTCCCCTGGCGAACCCCTTTTACGTTTGGCAGATTCCTGGCGTCGGTGGCACCCTGGCCCAATCTCGCCGGTGTATTCTGCGGCATCGGGACCTCCCGTGGCGGTCGACAGAAGGCACCACCCCGGCACAACGCCGTTCTGCGCCGCCCAGCTCTCCCTAGCGCTCCGCGTGGCTAGTGCATGCCAGCGCATGCCCGCGGCACCGTCGCCGTGGCCCGGCAAGCACAGAACGTGCTCCCTGCTGCCGACGGGCCCGGCAAGTGAGTTTCGGGAAATCCATGAGTTGTTGGAAACTTGTTGCACGGCCATGAGTTGGCATGAGAAGGTAAGATGGCGGTGTTGTAGCATGCGGTCTTATGCGGATCGTTGACCAGTGTCAACATAAATCGATCAAATTCCGTCCGTCTCCCCTTTTCGTACTACCACATGTTTTCCGCAAGGGATACGACTTAGTAAGTTGCAAACCACTTCTGGTACACACCAAATCGAGAAGTGGGATGAGGGTTCCATGGCCTGGATTAAAGCCTTTCATCTGGTCGGGGGCATGGGTGTTTCGGTTGGGACCGAGAGGGCACCCTTAGAGCTGCGATATATAAATTTGATCCCATGCTATTCGAGATTGTGATCTCCCGTCTCAAAGTTTTTCTTGAGCGCTGTCTAGGGTGATTCCGCAGCGTGAGGTAGGATGGGTGTGTCTTTGGTTAGCTGTGTTTCCTCAGAAATACCGAACGGAACTAGTCCTCCGTGACTACGGAAATCCGTTGGATGTGGATAATTTTAGTACAAACTCTGTAGAGTCAAAATTCTTGAATTTCATCTTATTCATGTCCAAGTACTGTGTTCATCTTATCTTGTCAAGTGTCAGTCTCGGTGGCGAAACTCCACGAGAACCATATGAGTGTTAAATGTTTATTTTCCTGTGAATGGACTAACCCGCTTATTGTCTTGTGATGAATATTTTCCGTGAGCACCATTTCTTGTCAGTTATGAATAATGAATTATAAGCCCTTTCTGCGATGTCGCTCAGACGTCCGACTGCGGCATTGTTGTTATTTACTTTTGTTATAAGCCCTTTCTGCGATGTCGCTCAGACGTCCGACTGCGGCATTGTTATTATTTACTTTTGTTATAAGCCCTTTCTGTGATGTCACTCAGACGTCCGACTGCGGCACGCATGTATTTTCTTTCAATATAAGACCTTTATGAGGTGTCGCTTAGACGCCCGACTGTGGCGTGTTTTACTTATTTGTTCACCCTTGGCGTTGCTTGGACACCGATCGGTTTGAGTTTATCTTCTTTGGGTTTTCGGCGGACTACCGCCGATTCCTTTTACTTACCTTGCTATACTAATTTAATTGCGCATTGTTAAAATTTATCATGTCCCATTCATGCATACATTTGTTATATCTTTTGTCCGAACTGTCTTGCGAGTACTTTCAAAGTACTCACCTGGCTTGTTGATTTGGGCGAGATCTTGTGAAAGCGATCTCATGGATGAAGAGTTTGATAGCGAGTCCGGCGCCTAGAGGAATCGGTCGGTCTCGTCGACCCTGGATTAGTCAACATGATATATTAAGCTCCGCTACCCAAATAAATTCACGAGCCTCACCTCGGCGCTTGATGAGCCGCCGGATGTTGGAGTCATATCACCCACTCCTTTGTGTTATTCCACTACTTTACCTCGAGTCGATGGTATGCCACCACTCCATTGTGTCATATCCTCCTCTATGTATAATTATTGGCGGCGCTTGTAATAATTTGTTGAGCAACCTCAGCTCGACCACTGTAATATATCATATGCTCTTGGCTTATTGTATCAAGATTTTTCTACCGGTATGGAGGATTTTCCTCTGCTTTGGAATTTATAGGTCGGTTTCTCAATAAATATTTTTATTGAAAAACCGGTCGTGACAAGCTTGGTACCAGAGCCAGGCTGACTGTAGGAAGCCACTAGGTGCGATCGCTAATCAGTTATTATCTTATAGAGCTTTTAATTAATTTTTGCAAATGTAGTCAATTTCTGACAGTCAGCATAAATTTATGATTTGACTACTCAGGATTTTGCCTACTTTTGTAGATGGCTGGCAACGACTACGAGTCACAGATGTTCGCCAACATGCCCGATGGGTTCGTCAAGCTTCTCTCCTTCATCGTCCAAGTTGCGATGGGGCCATCTGTGCGCCCAGTCTTCTCACTCTCTCAGCACAAGGTCAATGACCGTCTAACCATGCACCAAGCAGCGGTGCAATTCAAGGACGCCCTCGATGCGGCTATATCTCCCGTGTCGAAGCACGACTTAGAGGCATAACCGCATTGAAAGCAATGTCGCAAGTGAGGTAATCTTCACACAACCCATGTAATACATAAGGAAAGAGATACATAGTTGGCTTCGATCGCCACTTCACACAATACATAAATAAACATCCATCATCCAGATTACACTCAAGGTCCGACTACGGAACCAAAATAAAGAAGATACCCCAAATGCTACAGAGATCCCGATCGTCCCAAGCTGGGCTCCACTCTGATCATCGGGAAAAGACACATAACCCCGACCACGTTCCTCGTCGAACTCCCACTTGAGCTCGGTTCGTCACTTGAGCTCCTGCTTGGCATCGTCGGCACTGCAACTGTTTTGGTAGAATCTGTGAGTCACGGGGACTCAGCAATCTCACACCAGCGAGATCAAGACTATTTAAGCTTATAGGAAGGACAGAGTTGTGAGGTGGAGCTGCGACAGCGACTAGCATATATGGTGGCTACATTACGCAAAAGAGGCGAGAAGAGAAGCAAGGCGCGGTCGTGAAGCTAGTAGCGATCAAGAAGTGATCTGAACTACTTCGTCAAACATAACTCCAACACCGTGTTCACTTCCGGACTCCGCCGAGAAGAGACCATCACGGTTACACCTTGGTTGATGTGTATTTTAATTAAGGTCAACCGGGTTTTCTACAACGGACATTAACAAATTCCCATCTGCCTCATAACATGAGGCACGGCTTTGAAAGATAATACCTGCGGGGTGTCCCAACAGCCCATTATAAGCTCTCACGGTCAGCGAAGGATATTCCTTCTACTGGGAAGACCCGATCGATCTCGGAATCCCGGACTACAAGACATTTCGATGACAATAAAACAAGACCAGCAAAGCCGCCCGATTGTGCCGACAAATCCCGATAGGAGCTGCACATATCTCGTTCTCGGGGCACATCCGGATAAGTCAAGCTACGAGTAAAACCAAGCCTCGAGTTTCCCGTGGTGGCCCATGATCTGCTCGGTTGGACCAACACTCGAAGGAGCACTGGTCGGGGGGTTAAAATAAAGATGACCCTCGGGCTCGCGAAAACCGGGGAAAAAGGCTTAGGTGGCAAATGGTAAAACCAATGTTGGGCCTTCTTTGGAGAGTCTTATTCAAAGCGAACTGTCAAGGGGTCCCATAAATCACCCAACCGTGTAAGAGAGCGAAATCAAGGAACATAACACGGTATGGCGGAAACTAGGGTGGCAAGAGTGGAACAAAACACGGGCATAAGGCCGAGCCTTCCACCCTTTACCAAGTATATAGATGCATTAATTATAGCAGATATATTGTGATATCCCAACAAGTAAACATGTTCCAACAAGGAACAACATCTCCATGTTCAACAAGGAACAAACTTCATCTTCACCGCAACTAGCAGCGCTATAAGAGAAATTTGAGCAAAGCGGTAACATAGCCAATCAACGGTTTGCTAGGAAAGGATGGTTAGGGGCTTGACATGGCAATATGGGAGGCATGATAAGCAAGTGATAGGCATCGTAGCATAGGCATAGCAAAGAAGCGAGCATCTAGCAAGCAAAGATAGAAGTGATTTGAGGTATGGTCATCTTGCGCAAAGTTCTCGAGTTGTCGAAAGCTTGATCCTCGTAAGCGTTCTCAACAGGTTCCTCGTTCACGTACTCGTCTCCGGCTCTACCCAAAGCAAGAACACAAACAAAGGAACCACAATAAATCACGGTGCAATGCACAAGCAACATGATGCAAAACATGGCATGATATGCGAGATGTGATATGCAATGCGTATCGTGCTCGGAAGGAAAATGATGAACCAGGCATCAACTTGGCAAACCAAGTATGCGCTGGAAAGATGAGATGATTTGGTTGAAATCGATATAAAGATCACGGAATCGGATGCACGGTTTGCAAATGACAAGCAAAACAAGAATGGCACAAATCTGCCATTAACGACATGATGCCACATAGCAAGCAACAAGAAATTAAGCTACTGCACCCAAGCGTACCAACAAAGCATATGGCAGTGATCTACTCAAGATGCTTGACAAAAGATGAACACTGAGCTACGGCTAAATCACATCATAACAGGTCCAAACAAGCATGGCAAAAGTGCAAAATATATCGACTTCACAGACTTAGTGAAATTCTGAACATGGCAAAATCAGCATCGAGGAAGCAATGTTGAGCAAGCAAACAACATGCTACAGGAACTTATAATAGCAAAACAAGGCATGGCATGAATCTACTCAAAGCATAGAACAAAAGTCCCTTACTGACCATAAGCCAAAAAGGATCAGAAAATATAATAGCACCCATGTCAATATAGCAAGTTTCGTTAACAGATTCAGCAACAGGGCATGACAAAAACAGATAACAAGTAGGCATGTTTAAGAGCTCGATGCACTCACTACAGAGCATTTCATGATAAACTAAGCATACATACATCAAGAAGACATGGCATAGAAGCTATACATGGCAAGAACAACATCATAGCATACGGATAATATACAACAACCTTGGCAAAATTGAATAACATGTAAACAATCTGCCAGGAAACATTTTATAGCAAAAGTAGAGCTCGATTGACTCAAGCTATGGCACTCCATAATTGCAAACAAGGGCATGGATGGATAGAGCATAACCATATGTTCAAAACATCCTTACTGAAGTATCTCAAAATATGCATGGATCTCTCGGTAGCATCAAGTTAACATGGCATAAAAATATCGACAAAGCAGGGCTGAAATCAGCAACATCATGAAGCCTAGTTTGCATGCTTGTGCTAGTCACCACAGAGATCACAAAAATACATGGCATACACCCCTGGAAAGATGGCATGGCATATTACAAAACACATGTAGGACTCAAGATCATAGGGTGCACACATCAATCATGGCAAAAATGACAAAAGTGCATGTTACATTAAGAAAGCGAAACTAACATCACATAGCCCTCTTCTAACAGCATTTCGGGCATCAAGATGAGCTCAAATGAAAATGATGCAATGAGATGAAATGATCTACTCTTGAGGCGAACATTTTGACATATTACACGCACGAAAGCAGACAATAGGTGCAAAGTTATGGCATGATGAAAATGCAACAAAATAATCACGAGAAAAGACTTAGAGGAATCGGGGAGGAGAAAGTCAACCCTCTGGTGGATCTAGATCGGATCGAGGATCAGCCGGCATGGGCCTTGCAGTGACTCAGCGGAGGAGGAGGAGGAGGAGGGCGAGGCGGAGGAGGCGGGAGGAGGAGGCCAGCGAGCGGGAGCCGGGCGTGAGCGCGGCGGGCAGCAGGTGGCAGGCATGGCATGAGGCGGCAGTGGGGCAGTGGGTGATGAATGTGGCCAGGCAGTGTGCTGTGCAGGGTGGCCAGTGAGCGAGGGTGGAGGCGGTGGCCGTGTGGCCAGGGCGGGAGAGCAGGGCCAGTGCAGGCGTGGCAGGCTGGTGAGCCTGATGTGGCTGGCGGCGCCGTGGCGCCCTGGTTGGTCCGGCGGTGGCGTGGACGCGTCCGGTTGACCGTCCGGACGTGTCCGGTGAGAGGAGGAGGAGGCTAGGGTTAGGGGGTTTGATCCGGATTTGGGGGAGATGCATATTTATAGGTAGAAGGAGCTAGGAAGCTCCAAATGAGGTGTAGTTTTCGCCCACGATCGTGATCGAGCGACGGAGAGCATGGAAGTGACTTAGATGGGTTATTGGGCTGTTTTGGAGGGTGTTGGGCTGCAACTTAAAAGAGGCCTTTGCGAGAGTCACGGTTAACCGTTGGAGTACCAAGCGAGCTCAAATGACCGAAACTTGACAGGTGGTCTACGGTGGTGTACCAAGGCCACTTGACAAACCTCGGTCCATTCGAGAAAGTTTAGTACCGCTCACGGAAAAACGTAAAAGGGGCGCGGGGGACATAGGAGTGCGGATTGCAAAAGCGGACAACGGGAAAATGCTCGGAATCATGAGGCGAACACGTATGCAAATGAGATGCACATGATGACATGATATGAAATGCATGACATGGACAAAATGCAAAATGAAGAAAAACCCAACCACGGAGGAATATCATATCACAATGCGAAAATGGCAAGAGTTGGAGTTACAAATATGGAAAGTTACATCCGGGGTGTTACAACACTCCACCACTACAAGAGGATCTCGTCCCGAGATCTAGGACTGAAAGAACTCGGATATTCGGAACGGAGGTGATCCTCGCGCTCCCGGTGGCTTCTCGGTCGGAATGGTGTGACCACTTCACTTTCAGGAATTTGATTGACTTGTTGCGAGTCTTGCGCTCGGTTTCTTCAAGAATAGCAACCGGGGTGCTCATGATAAGAGATCTTCTTGAAGGTCAATTTCTTCGAAGTTGATAGTGCGTTCAGGAGTCTTGAAGCACTTGCGAAGCTGTGACACGTGAAACACATCGTGCACGTTCGCGAAGTTGGACGGAAGCTCAAGTTGATAGGCGAGATCGCCTCTTTTGCCAATGATCTTGAAAGGACCCACGTATCTAGGGGCAAGCTTCCCTTTGATACCGAAGCGACGAGTGCCTTTCATTGGAGAGACGCGGAGGTAGACATGGTCTCCGATTTCAAAAGCCACATCACGGTGCTTGTCATCATAATAGCTCTTCTGGCGCGATTCGCGGCTTTGAGATTCTCACGAATGACTTTGCACATTTCTTGACACGTGATCAAGTCGTTGCCAAGAAGTTGGCGTTCACATCTCGGACCAATTGAGAGAATCGGCACTTTACGCCATAGAAATTTCGAATGGGGCCTTGCCGAACTTCGCTTGGAAGCTGTTGTTGTAGGAGAACTTCGGCATATGGAAGACAATCTTCCCACTTCATACGAAGGAAATGACACAAGCCACGAGCATATCTTCAAGGATTTGATTGACTCGCTCGACTTGGCCACTTGTTTGAGGATGGAAAGCTGTCTTTGAAAGCGAATGTTGGTGCCCATGGCCTACGAAAAGAATCCCAAAACTTGGAGGTAAAGATGCTGCCACGGTCAGAAGAGATCACTTGTGGAATGCCGTGCAAGGAGACAATCTGGAGGTGTATAGCTCTGCCAAGCGAGCTGCTGTGATGGATTCTTTGATAGGAAGAAAATGAGCCACTTTAGTAAGCTTGTCAATGACAACGAAGATAGCATCATTTCCACGCTTGGACTTTGGAAATCCAGTCACGAAGTCCATTTCGATATGATCAAACTTCCATTACGGAATAGCAAGAGGTTGGAGGAGACCAGCTGGTCGTTGGTGTTACCTTTCACTCTTCTGCAGACATCACACTCATTCACGAATTGAGCAATTTCTCGCTTCATTCGAGTCCACCAATATGATTGCTTGAGGTCATGGTACATCTTCGTACTTCGGGATGAATGGATAGAAGCGAATTGTGTGCCTCGTTCATAATGACTTTCGTAGATCACCCTTAGGAACCACAATCCGGTCCTCGAAGAAAAGAGTATCTTTGTCATCAATGTGGAAGCACTTGTACTTGGAAATGCCCTTGTCGATACCACGTTTCACCTTTTTCACCATGGTATCCGGAGTTGAGCCTCACGAATTTGATCTTCCAAAGTAGGAGAGACTATGAGGTTGGCAAGAAAGCCTTGAGGAACAACTTGAAGATTCAGCTTGCGGAAAGCTTCACAGAGATCCGGTTGGAAGGGCTTGAGGATTAAGCTGTTGCAATAAGCCTTCTGCTCAAAGCATCTGCAATCACATTGGCCTTGCGGAGTATATTCAATACTTGGGTTGTACTCTTGAATCATTTCGACCCATCGAGTTTGCACGAGGTTGAGGTTGGGTTGAGTGAAGATATACTTGAGGCTCTTGTGATCGGTGAATATGTCCACTTTCCTTCCCAACAAGAGATGTCTCCATGTTATCAATGCATGGACAACTGCCGCCAACTCAAGATCGTGAGTGGGGTAGTTCTTTTCGTTGAGCTTCGGTGGCGAGAGGTATAGGCCACAACTCTCTTCTCTTGCATTAACACAGCACGAGACCTTGAAGAAGCATCACGAGAAAACTTGAATGGCTTGGATTCATCGGGAGGAGTCAAGGCAGGGAGCTGTGACGAGTTTCTCTTTGAGAGTATTGAAAGCAACGTCACACTCGGGAGACCGGACATACTTCACATGCTTACGGAGGAGGTTGGAAAGAGGCTTTGCAATCTTAGAGAAATTCTCAACGAATCTTGACAATAGCTTGCAAGACCAAGAAAACTGCGAAGCTGCTTGACATACGAGGAGGTTCCCAATTCACAAGCTGCGGACACCTTCTCGGGATTAACAGCGATGCCCTTGGCGGAGATGATATGACCAAGGTAAAGCACTTCATCAAGCCAAAATTCACATTTGGAAAACTTAGCATAAATTGATGCTCTCGAGCTTGTCTAGCACCAATCGCAAATGTTTGGCATGATCCTTCTTATTCTTGGAAGACCAAAATATCATCAAGATAGACCAAGGCGAATTCATTGGTGTAGGGGTTGAAGATGAAGTTCATCATCGAGAGAATGTTGGAGGAGCATTGACAAGGCGAAAGACATGACGGTATATTCATAAGAACCAAAGCTTTACGAATCTTGTCTTGGGAATATCTTGTTCACGAATGCGAATCTGATGATAACCCATCTGAAGGTCAAGCTTGGAGAACACTTTAGCACCTTTGAGTTGCTCGAAAAGCTCATTGATGTTGGGAAGTGGATACTTGTTCTTGATAGTCTTCTTATTCAATGGGCGGTGTCGGCGCAAAAGTCGGTCCGTGCCATCCTTCTTACGGACAAAAGAACACCACAACCCCAAGGAGATGAACTTCGGTGCGATCAAACCAGACGCTCTTGTTCATCGAGCTGCTTCTTCAATTCCTTCAGCTCATTAGGTCCAAGCTTGTATGGGCGCTTGCAAGCGGGTTCGATGCGGGCTCAAGATCGATACTTGAATTCAAGCGGCGGTGAGGAGGCATTCTGGAAGCTCTTACGGAAAGACATCTTGGTACTCACAAGCATTGGAATCGAGAGATAGCATCAATTCGCCCTTCTCATTGAGAGAAAACAACCGAATGGTTTCATCACGGCGGCATAGATGATCACATCATTAGAAGAGTGAGTCAATTGAATTTCCACAGCAGCACAATCAAGCTGAGCTTTGTCTTTGAAAGCCGATCCATCCGAGAATAAGATCAATATCCGAGTCACCAAGGACAATTGGTTTAGCAGAAATCTATAGTCGCCCATCTTGATAGTGACATCCGGAACCACCAAACTGGAGCTCAACCGTTTACCGGAGAAATGACATCCATGGGTTTACCCAAATGTGAAGAAGTGAATTCATGCTTGGCAAAAAAGGTCTTGACATGAAACAATGCGATGCACGGTATCAAATAAGACTTTTGCGGGAATATCATTAGCGAGAGATTACCCATTATCACATCGATAGATTCCTCCGCTTGAGCTGCATTCATCATATTCACCTTTGCAGACTTTGGATTATGCTTGACCTTTGCATTGCTGGAAGATTTCACGGAGGAGGAGGCGGAAGGCGCCTTTGGTTGAAGCACTTGTTAGCATAGTGACCTTCTGCGACATTTGTTGCAAGTCACCTCTGAGGCGGACGGTGATAAGGAGCATTTGACCTTGGAGCTTGAGAATTAGACTTGTTACGATAGCTTTGGGTTGGGTGGGTGGGAAGATCCACGACCACTGAGTTCTTCTGCTGATAAGGTTGTGAAGCGGAGGAGGAGGAAGGTAGAACTTCTGCTGCTTAGCTGCCACTTGAGAGGAAGAAGAAGACTGAACTGCATCCTGATTCTCTTCTTAGAAGCCTCACATTTGAGCTGGGCAGCTTCTTGCTTGATGCCATGTTGTAGAATTCATCATACTTTTACGGCTCAAAAAGCACGAGAGCTAATTGCAGATCTTCTCTGAGACCACCTCTGAATTGATAGATCATACTCTTTTCATCGGGGCGTCTTGCTTAGCAAGCGGCGAGTTTACAGAACTGGATATTGTATTGATACACAGACATGTTGCCTTGCTTGAGATTGCGGAACTCCTCACGCTTGCTCTCAACAACACTTTTGAATGTGGTGAGCTCTGAAGTCTCGGCGGAACTCATCCCGAGTAATGACACGACCTCCTCTGGAATCTTTGTATTCTTGGTACCACTCGGCAGCTTGGTCCTTGAGTTGAAGCGAAGCAAACTTGACAAAGTCCTCGGTCGACATTGCTACATTCAAAATGTTTGCAGATGTCCACAAGCCAATCGTCGGCGTCTGTGGCCTCGACCACGAAGCTGAAAGACTTGGCTGATTAGCGAGGAACTGATTGAGGGTAGCAAAGTGCGGCTGGTTGTTGCCTTGACCTTGATTTCCTTGATTGCCTTGCCCTTGAGTGCGCTCTTGCAAGAGTTGCAAAATCATCGAGCATTGGCATTGGTGGCTGCCATGATAGCTTGCCATGCCTCCGGAGGCGGAGGTGGAGGTGGAGGTTCGGTGACTCCCATCATTGCGTTCCGGATTGAGCCGCGTTGGCGGAGCCATCTGAAGAGGTGACATCCGTTAGCACTTGATGAGACAGATAGACAAGTTGAATCAGCGGATAGAAATTGCAACATATAGTCTTCACAATAAACATTGAACAAGGATGAGCGAATGAATTCCAAAGCTAACATCACCGTCCATTAAGGTGAGAAGCCACTTGATTAAGGGTTGATGAAAAAAATAACAAAATGCAATTGGAACAAATAAGTGGTAAGGATTACCCAATCACAAACCAAATATCTGCGGGAAGAAATGCTAAGAGCTACTTGAATCCCACCTATAAACTCGAAACTTTACGGTTATGCAATCTGGTGTTGGGGATCGAGGGGACACAAAATATATCACCCAAACTAACAATACCTAGATCCATTTGTATCCATCCGTCAACACATAACCAAGAAACCTTGAAATCGTGTACCTCGACCTTGAAAAGCATCCGTTATCTGAGTCATGGCAATACTCGAGCTCGCCCGATCTTTGGGTTATCGGGGTTATCTCACCAACAAGCTGTACAAAAGAGATTTCGATGTCGGCAAAACTCAGGTATTCGAAGCTGCAGCGATAAAATTGTGGCGACAACACCTCGGAGCTCAACTCCCGGGACACTGCCACAACCCCTAAATGTCGGGAGGCACCAAGAACAATGTTCTCGTCACAAAACCATCGAACGATTCCAAGATACCAGCGTGATCCTAAAAATTTTTTAGTGAAATTTGAGGAGAGGAGAGTCAAAACTTCTCGTCGGGAGACCTCACGGGCGGCGAAGGGACTGGGGAGTAAAAAGAATCCTACTCTCCGATATATATAATCCTAAGACTCAAAACATTTTGTTCTAGACTCAACAACGCATGACAAACAATCAAGCGGGGGCTCCTAAGTGGGGATGGCTCGATTACCAACATAGCGCCCTCGATGCGGCTATATCTCCCGTGTCGAAGCACGACTTAGAGCATAACCGCATTGAAAGCAATGTCATAAGTGAGGTAATCTTCACACAACCCATGTAATACATAAGGAAAGAGATACATAGTTGGCTTACGATCGCCACTTCACACAATACATAAATAAACATCCATCATCCAGATTACACTCAAGGTCCGACTACGGAACCAAAATAAAGAAGACTACCCCAAATGCTACGGATCCCGATCGTCCCAAGCTGGGCTCCACTCTGATCATCGGGAAAAGACACATAATAACGACCACGTTCCTCGTCGAACTCCACTTGAGCTCGGTTGCGTCACTGCTGCTTGGCATCGTCGGCACTGCAACTGTTTTGGTAGAATCTGTGAGTCACGGGGACTCAGCAATCTCACACCAGCGAGATCAAGACTATTTAAGCTTATAGGAAGGACAGAGTTGTGAGGTGGAGCTGCAGCAGCGACTAGCATATATGGTGGCTACATTACGCAAAAGAGGCGAGAAGAGAAGCAAAGGCGCGGTCGTGAAGCTAGTAGCGATCAAGAAGTGATCTGAACTACTTCGTCAAACATAACTCCAACACCGTGTTCACTTCCGGACTCCGCCGAGAAGAGACCATCACGGTTACACCTTGATTGATGTGTATTTTAATTAAGGTCAACCGGGTTTTCTACAACGGACATTAACAAATTCCCATCGCCTCATAACGCGAGCACGGCTTTGAAAGATAATACCTGCGGGGTGTCCCAACAGCCCATTATAAGCTCTCACGGTCAGCGAAGGATATTCCTTCTACGGGAAGACCCGATCGATCTCGGAATCCGGACTACAAGACATTTCGACAGACAATAAAACAAGACCAGCAAAGCCGCCCGATTGTGCCGACAAATCCCGATAGGAGCTGCACATATCTCGTTCTCGGGGCACATCCGGATAAGTCAAGCTCTGAGTAAAACCAAGCCTCGAGTTTCCCGTGGTGGCCCGCAGTCTGCTCGGTTTGGACCAGCACTCGAAGAGCACTGGTCGGGGGGTTAAAATAAAGATGACCCTCGGGCTCGCGAAAACCGGGGAAAAAAGGCTTAGGTGGCAAATGGTAAAACCAATGTTGGGCCTTCTTTGGAGAGTCTTATTCAAAGCGAACTGTCAAGGGGTCCCATAAATCACCCAACCGTGTAAGGAGCGAAATCAAGGAACATAACACGGTATGGCGGAAACTAGGGTGGCAAGAGTGGAACAAAACACCGGGCATAAGGCCGAGCCTTCCACCCTTTACCAAGTATATAGATGCATTAATTATAGCAGATATATTGTGATATCCCAACAAGTAAACATGTTCCAACAAGGAACAACATCTCCATGTTCAACAAGGAACAAACTTCATCTTCACTGCAACTAACAGCGCTATAAGAGGGCTGAGCAAAGCGGTAACATAGCCAATCAACGGTTTGCTAGGAAAGGATGGTTAGGGGCTTGACATGGCAATATGGGAGGCATGATAAGCAAGTGATAGGCATCGTAGCATAGGCATAGCAAAAAGCGAGCATCTAGCAAGCAAAGATAGAAGTGATTTCGAGGTATGGTCATCTTGCGCAAAGTTCTCGAGTTGTCGAAAGCTTGATCCTCGTAAGCGTTCTCAACAGGTTCCTCGTTCACGTACTCGTCTCCGGCTCTACCCAAAGCAAGAACACAAACAAAGGAACCACAATAAATCACGGTGCAATGCACAAGCAACATGATGCAAAACATGGCATGATATGCGAGATGTGATATGCAATGCGTATCGTGCTCGGAAGGAAAATGATGAACCAGGCATCAACTTGGCAAACCAAGTATGCCGCTGGAAAGATGAGATGATTTGGTTGAAATCGATATAAAGATCACGGAATCGGATGCACGGTTTGCAAATGACAAGCAAAACAAGAATGGCACAAATCTGCCATTAACGACATGATGCCACATAGCAAGCAACAAGAAATTAAGCTACTGCACCCAAGCGTACCAACAAAGCATATGGCAGTGATCTACTCAAGATGCTTGACAAAAGATGAACAACTGAGCTACGGCTAAATCACATCATAACAGGTCCAAACAAGCATGGCAAAAGTGCAAAATATATCAACTTCACGGACTTAGTGAAAATACTGAACATGGCGAAATCAGCATCGAGGAAGCAATGTTGAGCAAGCAAACAACATGCTACAGGAACTTATAATAGCAAAACAAGGCATGGCATGAATCTACTCAAAGCATAGAACAAAAGTCCCTTCTGACCATAAGCCAAAAGGATCAGAAAATATAATAGCACCCATGTCAATATAGCAAGTTTAGTTAACAGATTCACAGCAGGGCATGACAAAAACAGATAACAAGTAGGCATGTTTAAGAGCTCGATGCACTCACTACAGAGCATTTCATGATAAACTAAGCATACATACATCAAGAAGACATGGCATAGAAGCTATACATGGCAAGAACAACATCATAGCATACGGATCAACTACAACAACCTTGGCAAAATTGAATAACATGTAAACAATCTGCGGAAACATTTTATAGCAAAAGTAGAGCTCGATTGACTCAAGCTATGGCACTCCATAATTGCAAACAAGGGCATGGATGGATAGAGCATAACCATATGTTCAAAACATCCTTACTGAAGTATCTCAAAATATGCATGGATCTCTCGGTAGCATCAAGTTAACATGGCATAAAAATATCGACAAAAGCAGGGCTGAAATCAGCAACATCATGAAGCCTAGTTTGCATGCTTGTGCTAGTCACCACAGAGATCACAAAAATACATGGCATACACCCCTGGAAAGATGGCATGGCATATTACAAAACACATGTAGGACTCAAGATCATAGGGTGCACACATCAATCATGGCAAAAATGACAAAAGTGCATGTTACATTAAGAAGCGAAACTAACATCACATAGCCCTCTTCTAACAGCATTTCGGGCATCAAGATGAGCTCAAATGAAAATGATGCAATGAGATGAAATGATCTACTCTTGAGGCGAACATTTTGACATATTACACGCATACGAAAGCAGACCACGGGTGCAAAGTTATGATCGTTGAAAATGCAACAAAATAATCACGAGAAAAGGACTTAGAGGAATCGGGGGAGGAGAAAGTCAACCCTCTCGTGGATCTAGATCGGATCGGAGATCAGCCTTGTGGCTTCGCTCAGCGGCGGAGGAGGAGGAGGAGGAGGAGGAGGGCCGGCGGGAGGCGGAGGAGGCGGCGGTTGGAGGCGTGGGCGGGCCAGTGGGCAGTGGCCTTGGCGGTGAGCCAGGCGGCAGTGGCGTGAAGCGGAGCCAATGTGCCGGCCCGTGAAGTGGCCAAGCGGAGGCGGCATGGCAGTGGCCGGCAGCAGTGGCGGAGGCCCGGCCAGGGCTGTGCAGGCTGTGTGTGGCGCCCGTGGCGCCCTGGTTGGTTCGGCGGGTGTGGGCGGCGAGCGTCGTCCGGCTCGGTCGGACGTGTCCGTGGTGGGAGGAGGCGGGAGCTAGGGTTTGGAATTGATCCGGATTTGGAGGAGATGCATATTTATAGGTAGAAGGAGCTAGGAAGCTCCAAATGAGGTGTAGTTTTCGCCCCACGATCGTGATCGAGCGACGGAGAGCATGGAAGTGACTTAGATGGGTTATTGGGCTGTTTTGGAGGGTGTTGGGCTGCAACTTAAAAGAGGCCTTTGCGAGAGTCACGGTTAACCGTTGGAGTACCAAGCGAGCTCAAATGACCGAAACTTGACAGGTGGTCTACGGTGGTGTACCAAGGCCACTTGACAAACCTCGGTCCATTCGAGAAAGTTTAGTACCGCTCACGGAAAAAGCGTAAAAGGGGCGCCGGGGGACATAGGAGTGCGGATTGCAAAAGCGGACAACGGGAAAATGCTCGGAATCATGAGGCGAACACGTATGCAAATGAGATGCACATGATGACATGATATGAAATGCATGACATGGACAAAATGCAAAATGAAGAAAAACCCAACCACGGAGGAATATCATATCACAATGCGAAAATGGCAAGAGTTGGAGTTACAAATATGGAAAGTTACATCCGGGGTGTTACGAAACAAGAATTTTCATGCAAGGGACAAGGAGTTCACATACCGCCCAGGCGTTACTGTTACGCTTGTGGAGAAGAAGGGCACTATGCCAAGCAGTGCCCCAAGCCAAGAACTTCGACCCCAAAGCCGAACAACGGAGGCAATAATTGCGCCAAAGCGCAACAATTTCAACCCAAATAACAACCACGGAAGGGCCATCTGAACCACGTGACCAAGAGGAAGCACAAAATGCCCCGGAGATATCGTACTCGTGCGTTTCACATCAACACAATACCTGCCATGGTTTTGTTTGATTCGGAGCTTCTCACTCATTCGTTTGAAAAGTTTTGCCTTGCAAAATAATTTTCGATGCTTCCCTTGGAAAAATCTATGATCGTCAAGTCCCCGGAATTAAGCAAGTTACCCGAGTTATTGCCGGGTGTGGTTATCGAGTTTGAAGGGTTGAAGTTTCACATAAATCTTATCGTGTTGGAAAATAAAGGACTGGATGTCATCCTAGGGATGGATTGGTTAACCACCAACAAAGGTTTTATTGATAGTTTCAACCGGACCGTAATTCTCACCCATCACCACGGGAAGACCATAAAAGTTTCAGCCAAGGAAAGAAAAGTATCCCGACAACCGAGATTGAACAAGGTGGATATTTCTGAATTGAGCAAGGTTCCAGTAGTGTGTGAATTTCCAGATGTATTTCCCGAAGAACTACCAGGCATGCCACCAGATCAAGAGATAGAGTTCAGCATCGAGCTAGCACCCGGAACCGCCCCCATATACAAGAAACCATACAAAATGGCACCATCCGAATTGGTAGAACTGAAGAAGCAAATAAAAGAATTCTTGGACAAGGGTTATATCTGAGCCAGCTCCTCACCCAGGGTTCACCAATTTTATTTGCCAAAAGAAGGATGGAACACTGAGATTGTGCATAGACTATCGAGCGCTAAACATGGTCACAATCAAGAACAAATATCCGATGCCACGAATAAATGATTTATTTGATCAACTCACTCAGGCCAAGGTATTCTCAAAGATTGACTTGAGGTCGGGATACCATCAATTGAAAGTACGAACCGAAGATATTCCCAAAACAGCTTTCACCTCCAGATACGGATTGTATGAGTTCACCGTAATGCCATTCGGATTAACAAACGCCCCCGCATATTTTGTTCACCTCATGAACAAAGTATTTCATGAAGTTTATGGACAAGTTTGTTGTGGTATTTATCGATGATATTCTGGTATACTCCAAGACACCAGAAGAGCACGCTGAACATCTCCGAATTGTACTGGGGGAACTCAGGAAACATCAATTGTACGCTAAATTCAGCAAGTGTGAATTTTGGCTAAAGCAAGTAGGTTTTCTGGGCCACGTACTGACCCAAGAAGGTATTGCCGTAGATCCGAAAAAGGTCAAGGCCGTACTTGGCTGGAAGCCACCAGCCAGCGTAACGGATGTACGAAGTTTCTTGGGAATGGCAGGTTACTACCGAAGATTTATTGAAGGATTCTCCACCATAGCAAAGCCAATGACGCAACTACTCAAGAAGGACAGGAAGTTTGAATGGACGGAAGCTTGCGAGAAAAGTTTCCAAGAATTAAATAGGAAATTAACGTCAGCACCGGTATTAATTGTGCCGGACATACACAAGAATTTTGAGGTATATTGCGACGCATCCCGGAAAGGCCTCGGATGCGTGTTGATGCAAGAAGGGAAGGTAGTCGCATATGTCTCCAGACAACTTCGCAAACATGGAGAAAATTATCCTACTCATGACCTGGAGTTAGCAGCTGTTATACATGCACTCAAAGAATGGAGACACTTTTTACTTGGAAATCGTTGTGAGATATATACGGACCATAAGAGCCTCAAGTATATTTTCACACAACCGGAACTGAATTTGAGGCAACGACGCTGGTTGGAACTAGTGAAGGATTATGATGTTGGGATCCACTACCACCGGGAAAAGCAAATGTAGTGGCGGGCGCCTAAGTGGAACCCTAGCCCAAACGACGACGGCCTGCCAAACCTGAGGCCTGAATTCCAGGAGGAGTTTGCTAAACTCAACCTGCTGGTAGTCACCAAAGGCAGCATATCAAATTTAGAAATACAGCCCACTCTAATGGAGACAATTAAAGAGGCTCAGCATGGACACCCCAGCATTGAAGGCATTAAACGGAAAGTGAGTTTGGGCAAGGCCCCAGAGTTCATTATCGATAAGCAAGGAATATTGTGGTACGGGGATAGACTTTGCATACCAAGTATCAAGGATCTTAAGCAGCAGATCTTAGTTGAAGGCCACACCGCCCCGTATTCGATACATCCTGGAGGGACAGAAATGTACAAAGATATTCAGGAAAAATATTGGTGGCACGGTCTAAAAAGGGACATAGCCACATTCATCGCATGTTGTGACTCCTGTCAACGCATCAAGGCCGAGCACCAGACACCGGCCGGACTTTTACAGCCAAATAAGATACCCGAGTGGAAATGGGACGAGATTGGAATGGATTTTATTGTTGGGCTACCTCGGTCACGACACGGACATGATGCCATATGGGTCATCACTGATAGACTGACTAAAGTAGCATACTTCATCCCCGTGAAGACAACCCACACCACTCAGAAGCTTGCTAGGCTCTACCTTTCCCGTATCGTCTGCTTACATGGAGTCCCAAAGAAAATAATCTTGGACAGAGGCACTCAATTCGTCTCCCGATTTTGGGATCACTTACAACAAGCTCTGGGAACTCAGCTGGCATTCAGTACCACATACCATCCCCAGACAGATGGGCAGACTGAGCGAGTAAACCAGATACTAGAAGATATGCTGAGAGCATGTGTCCTCACCTATGGGACCAGTTGGGAGGAGAGCTTACCATATGCAAAATTCGCATATAATAACAGTTATCAGGCCAGCCTGCAAATGGCACCATTTGAGGCTCTGTACGGGCGAAGATGTCGTACTCTGCTAAATTGGTCGGAAACCGGAGACAGCCATATCTTCGGCCCAGACATGCTTAAAGAGGCTGAAGATAAAGTCAAGGTGATTAGGGACCGACTTAAGACAGCTCAGAGCCGACAAAAGAGTTATTACGATCAGAAACATCGTGGAGTCAATTTTGAACCTGGTGAGTTCGTATACTTGCGAGAATATCCTATGAGGGGACTGCAACGATTCAAGATTAAAGGGAAGTTAGCACCAAGATTCATCGGACCATTCTGCATAGTGGCACGAAGAGGCACGGTAGCCTACCAGTTAGACTTACCCGAAGAATTATCCGACATCCACGACGTATTCCACGTCTCCCAATTGAGGAAGTGCGTAAGCAACCCAGAGAAGCAAGTACCCCATGAAAACATTGACGTGCAGCCAGACCTTACATATCGGGAGCATCCAATAAAAATCTTGGAAGAGTCTGAAAGGAGAACCCGACAGAAAACCATCAAGTTCTTCAAAGTTCAGTGGAGCAACCAGACCGAAAGTGAAGCCACTTGGGAAAGAGAGGATTTTCTTCGGACAGAGCACCCACATTTATTTGAGGATCAGCTAGAATCTCGGGGACGAGATTTTTCCTAAGGGGGTAGGTGTTGTGACACTCCAAAAAAAAAATTTTGGTTTTCGGCAAAAACTTTGTTGGTTTTGAAGGAGGTCATTTGAACCCTTCCAAAAAATCTCCTTCTCTCAAGAATTTTTCCCTTGACAAAAGATTTTATTTTGGCACCTTCTTCAACTCTGGTGTTGGTTATTAAAAACCTTTCTTCTAATTTTTCCCCCTTCTCAAATTTATTTTTGAGTTTTATTTTCTTTCAAAAAGAAAACCCTAGGAGTCTTGTGTCTTCTCCTATATTGGAACCTCTCATGATTTTACCATGCCCCACATGGTAAAACCTCCCAAAAACCTTCTTCCCACTTTGGGGCAAATCAAACATTCTGTCTCATCAAGTTCAATCCATTTCTGAATTTTATTTCATTTATTTCTCCTCCCAAATCTTTTCTGTCCATTATTTTGAGCCTAGGTGATTTGCAAAGCAAGTACCTAAATGCATTTGAGTGTTGACCCCAAACCAACTCCCCTGGATAGTCCTTCGTACCCACAACCTAGAACAATCAAGATCCACTCTTCTTCTTTTCAAAAATTTCAAATTTCAGTCTCTGCAAGTTTGGACCAGATTTGTCAAATTTGGTGAAATTCATATCTTCTCTGCCCCAAAAATTCCACCAAAATTCAGGCAACCCCCAGATGCAATGAGAAGCCACTCCACCAAAAATCAGCTCAAGGAGAAACTCCCACATGCCAAAATCATTACATCGAACACCGGCAGCACTTGTTTTCTTGCGATTTCGAAATATTGAGAGTTTGAGTTCGATGTCGTTTCCTTCATTAGTGTTCAGTCCGCGTCGTCGACGGCGCGCTCAGCACGTTACACGACCTCTCCCCTGGCGAGAACCCCTTGACGCACGATTGGCGATTCCTGGCGTCGGTGGCACCCTGGCCCAACCTCGCCGGCGTCTTCTGCGGCGTCGGGACCTCCCGTGGTGGTCGACAGAAGGCACCACCCCGACAAAACGCCGTTCTGCGCCGCCCAGCTCTCCCTAGCGCTCCGCGTGGCTCGTGCATGCCAGCGCACGCACGCGGCACCGTCGCCGTGGCCCAGCAAGCACAGAGCGTGCTCCCTGCCGCCGATGGGCCCGCGCCGCTCCGTTCCGTCGAGCATACCCAAAGCACCCAATCCCGGCTAGCTTAGCATCCAAATGGAGTCAGTGGACCTCCACAATGACGCTCAACCCTAACACCACCCCGACCAATGCCCTGCGCCACCGTAACACTCGCCGGACTTATCCGTTCACGGCAACCGCCTCAGGCCGACTATAAATAGCACCCCCGAGCGCGCTCTCACCCCCGCACACCTCCACCACCTCACTAGTCCTCGCCCAGCCACTGGAAGGGCCTCGAGGGGCTCTTCTTCCTCGACTCCGGCCGCCCCGTTCCGCCGCGGCCTCCACCTCGTTTCACTCCGGTGAGGCCGTCCCCGGCGTCCTACTCTCGTCAGCTATCCCCTCAAGCTACCAGGAGTCTAACCCCCTCCTCAATTTAACCTTCGCAGCACTCTCCGACGAGGCCCACGACCACCCGAACCGCCGTCCGCCGGACCATGAGCCGCCGTCGACGTGGTGCTCACCGGCGACCACCATCACCACCAACCGACGCGGAATAACCCACTGAGCATGGAGGTACCTTCCGATCTCCCTGCCTCGCCGTGGATCGCCGCCGGCGACCACCGCGGCTCTCGGGCGCCGACGAGCTCGGCCACCTCGTTTGAATATTCAAACCTGACGGGTGGGACCCGCCCGTCAGCCTCTCTGTTGTTTTTTAAACCGTTTTCTGAAAGCGTACTTTGGCAAATACGCTTTCTACTCTGAACCGTTTTTCTGCACTTTTCTGCTTAGGCCCCTGAGAGTTTTCTGTTTCATTACAGATGGGTCCTTGGACCAAAACTCTTATAACTTTTTAATAGAAAGAGATTTTTGAGTGATTCTTCTTCTGTCCTCTTCAAAATTTTATCTAGTTTTCTTATCATATTTATTTGAAAAATATTTGGATAACTTTTCTGTACTCCACGGAATTTACGTTAGCGCGTGTGTTTTGTGTACCGTAGATACCGAAGGAGGTGACGGAACCACGAACTTCACCGAGATAGACCCCGACTACTCCGAACCAGGCAAGCATGTTTGAACTTTTGATATGATGAGTGTTTGGGCATGTTTGCATTAATTTAGTATCATGGTATGTTCATGAGCATCTCGATGAAAGTTTATCTCGTATGAGTTGAGGCAAGTGAGTTTCGGAAATCCATGAGTTGTTGGAAACTTGTTGCGGCCATGAGTTGGCATGAGAATGGGTAAGATGGCAGTGTTGTAGCATGCCGTCTTATGCCGGATCGTTGACCAGTGTCAACATAAATCATCAAATTCCGTCCGTCTCCCTTTTCGTACTACCACATGTTTTCCATAAGGGATACGGCTTAGTAAGTTGCAAACCACTTCTGGTACACACCAAATCGAGAGGCGGGATGAGGGTTCCATGGCCTGGATTAAAGCCTTTCATCCGGTCGGGGGCATGGGTATTTCGGTTGGGACCGAGAGGGGGCACCCTTAGAGCGTGTATATAAATTTGATCCCATGCTATTCGAGATTGTGATCTCCCTGTCTCAAAGTTTTTCTTGAGCGCTGTCTAGGGTGATTCCTGGCAGCGTGAGGTAGGATGGGTGTGTCTTGGTTAGCTGTGTTTCCTCCGAAATATCAGAAGCGGAACTAGTCCTTCGTGATCACGAAATCCGTTGGCTGTGGATAATTTTAGTACAAACTCTGCAGAGTCAAAATTCTTGAATTTCATCTTATCCATGTCCAAGTACTGTGTTCATCTTATCTTGTAAAGTGTCAGTCTCGGTGACAGGAACTCCTGAGAACCATATGAGTGTTAAATGTTTATTTTCCTGTGAATGGACTAACCCGCTTATTGTCTTGTGATGAATATTTTCTGTGAGCACCATTTCTTGTTAGTTATGAATAATGAATTATAAGCCCTTTCTGCGATGTCGCTCAGACGTCCGACTGCGGCATTGTTGTTATTTACTTTTGTTATAAGCCCTTTCTGCGATGTCGCTCAGACGTCCGACTGCGACATTGTTATTATTTACTTTTGTTAAAAGCCCTTTCTGTGATGTCGCTCAGACGTCTGACTGCGGCACGCATGTATTTTCTTTCAATATAAGCCCTTTATGAGGTGTCGCTTAGATGCCCGACTGTGGCGTGTTTTACTTATTTGTTCACCCTTCGAGGCGTCGCTTCAGACACCCGATCGGTTTTGAGTTTATCTTCTTTGGGTTTTCGAGCGGACTACCGCCGATTCCTTTTTTTACTTACCTTGCTATACTGATTTAATTGCGCATTGTTAAAATTTATCATGTCGCATTCATGCATACATTTGTTATATCTTTTGTCCGAACTGTCTTGCGAGTACTTTCAAAGTACTCACGGCTTGTTGATTTGGCCGATCTTGTGAAAGCGATCTCATGGATGAAGAGTTTGATAGCGAGTCCGGCGCCTAGAGGAATCGGTCGGTCTCGTCGACCCTGGATTAGTCATCATGATATATTCGCTTCGCTACCCAAATAAATTCACGAGCCTCACCTCGGCCTTTCGATGAGCCGCCCGATGTTGGAGTCATATCACCCACTCCACTGTGTTATTCCACTACTTTACCTCGAGTCGGTAGTATGCCACCTCTCCATTGTGTCATATCCGCCTCTATGTATAATTATTGGCGCGCTTGTAATAATTGTTGAGCAACCTCAGCTCGACCCTGTAATATATCATATGCTACTGGCTTATTGTATCAAGATTTTGTCTACCAGTATGGAGGATTTTCCTCACACTGGAATTTATAGGTCGGTTTCTCAATAAATATTTTTATTGAAAAACCGGTCGTGACATTACCCTGTGCATTGGCGTTGGCTACAAACTCCGGGTTACCCTCAGCCTTACGCTTATTGCCTCCTTGATTCATCGGGTTATGCTGCTGACCCTTTTTATTGCCGTTCTTCTTTCCCTTCCCTGTCTTTTCCTCATCAGACGCGGGATCCTTGGTACTATCAGAATCGGCGTATTTGACTAAAGCTGCCATCAGCGTACCCATATCATTGCAATCACGCTTAAGGCGCCCCACTTTCTATCTCAGCGGCTCAAAGCGGCAGTTCTTCTCCAACATGAGGACTGCAGAGCCGGCATCCATCTTGTCAGACGAATGTATTATCTCCTTGACCCGGCGTATCCAATGAGTTGTGGATTCGCCCTCCTCCTGCTTACAATTTGTCAAGTCCACAATCGACATAGATTGCTTGCAAGTGTATTTGAAGTTCTGGATGGACCGGGCTTTTAGCTCTGCCCATGAACTAATGGAATTGGGTGGCAAGCCCTTTAGCCAAGACCAGGCCGTTCCATCCAACATCATGGTGAAGTACTTAGCCATTGCTGCATCGCTGACCTCCAACAGCTCCATGGCCATCTCATAACTTTCTATCCACGCTCCGGGCTGTAAGTCGGCCGTGTAATTCGGCACCTTCTGAGGTCCTTTGAAGTCCTTGGGTAAACGTACATTACGTAGAGCCGATACTAAACAAGGAACACCGCCGGTTCTGGTAGCCACTCATGCCTCAATGGAAGTCGTCGGATAATCCGGAATGTCCTGATGAGCCGTTTGTTGAGCCGCTAGCTGAGCCGCCCGCTCGTCCTCCTGACGTATTCGGTCCTGCACCGGGTTATAACCACCAGGCTGGTTACGGCGCTGTGCGTTGCTTGACAAAGCTTCTAAATCCACGTGCCTGCTGTAACTCGGACTTCGGTTTGGACGAGCCGGAGCTAACCAAGGTGGGGGAGTTGAATGAATCATGTCCCGACTGTAAGAATAAGTCTCTTGCTGAGCTAGGGCTGTCTGGACGAGGTCTCTGATACTTCGGGTCTCCACCGCTGTCGGATCATCACCGTCCACTGGGAGAGCCGCCAAACGCGCCGATGCTGTGATTAAGTTCTCCATGGGGTTGGAAAAATGATCCGGTGGTATTGGTACATAGCGGGGCGGGGCCATACTCCCATGAGGAGGTGCCATCTCTCGAGGTGAGCCGGTCCTCCCGCTCCGGCTGTCATAAACTGATTTGCTTGAGCGGGTTGCTAGGACCGGCACGGGTGTGTAAAAGGTTACGAGGGTCGTAAACCGGAGGCAAGCGGGATTGAGTTTTCTGGTGCCTCCTTCTCATCACCTCATTAGATCGTTCAGCTCATATTAATTTGGAAAGCCTCATTTGGAGTTATTGCGCCCGTGCATCCAAAGCCGCCCGTTCTGTAGCTAACCTGGTGTCCTCAGCTGCCAAGGTCTCCTTGGCCCGAGCTATCTCCTCACGCACCTTTGCCACCTCCTCGTTATGCTCATCTTGATTTGCAGGAATAACCATGGCGGTTAACAGGGATGTCAGCTTATCCATGAGATCCATTAGCACCTGAGCCGGCGGGTGCACAGGGCCTCCTGCCCCGGCCGCTCCTAACCCGGACGTTATTGCTGTTGCAGCCGTTGAATTTTGACCGGGTTGGGTACCAGCCATGAAGACTCCTGCCCATCTTGGCGGCTCATAGGAGTCCGGAATACTAGAGCCGTCGGAACAGCCCCCAAGCATGCCCTCTTGCACTTGATACAGCGAATCTGTTTAACCGGCAGACGAATCACCGTCAAAGAGGATGGCCGTCTCACCACCATATTCAGATCCTTTAGAAAGTTCCTCTCCGTGGATGCAGCCCACGAAGGCACGCTTCATGACGGGTTGAACTCGGGCATGTCTCGCGCGCTAAGCCGTCTCGACGAGGTCGATGCAGTTGTCCGGCTCAGGGCCCGGCTCACCAATCCCGCTGATGAAGACGTGGATTCCGCCGAAGGGGACCCGGTACCCGTACTCAATTGAGTCGGCTCGGGGCCCCAGCCTTCATCGTCGATGTAGATCTTGCCGCGATGACTCTTGGTCATCCGGCCCATTGCGTATCCCTTGAAACCTTCGAAGTTGCCCTTCAAGAACTCAAATCACCCGCTGACCCCACGGTGGGCGCTCGTGGAATTGTCACGGCAGATGTCCTCTTGCAAGGACTTAGTCGTGGAGCCATCGCAACTAGGAAGCCTAAAGGGTTAATCGGGACAAAGGACACGAGAGGTTTATACTAGTTCGGCCCCTTACGGTGAAGGTAAGGCCTACGTCTAGTTGGGTTGGTATTGCTTGATGTTTCGATGACCAGGGAGCGAGATGCGCTATGCCTGGTTCTCGATCAGTTGTTTCTTGCCCTAAGTCGCCAGCGGGTCGTCCCCTTATATACATGGGTTGACGCCCTGCGGTTTGCAGAAGTCCCGCCGGCTCATAAGGTATGCAGCTCGGTGACTAGTTAAATCTACCTTATGATACAAGTCATGCCATCATGGCGGTTTATCACTATGGGCCTTAAGCACGCTGTGGGCCTTAGACCCTTTATTGAACCGCCATCTTCGTGCTTGGTCTTTGGGCTTTTTTCGATGAGTCTTATTTGCGTAACCGGCCCCTCCGGGCGGCTTACACAAATAGTTATATCCCCAACATTAGGCCCCAGATTGATTTGAACCGGTTCATGTCAATCTTAAAATACCTTGAGAAATAAACCTTCAGCCTTCTGCCTGTGCAAAGGTTTTTTAACCCGCAACAACGTCATCTTCTGGATCCGGTTTAACCCGACGTGACGTCATCTTTACTTAAATTCATATTTTACTCCACCATATCCTCCAACGGATCTTTGCTTTTACTGACCGTTCCGAAAATCGAGGCGTCGGAGCCGCTGGCTAATGATGTTTTATCTCCTCGTTTCTCGCGTCGTCTCAGTCGGCCCTTCCTTATAAATAGGCACAACCTAGGTCTTTTTTCCATCCTCCCCATTCGTTCGCCTTCTTCCTCTCGCTGCCTCTCTGCTGCTCGAGCTTCGCCGCCGCCGCCGCCGATTCCCTCGTCTTCACTAACTCAGGCGGCTGCATCAACCTGACTTGACCAGAAAAAACGTGACGGACCTCCGCAGCAACTCTACATCTGTAAGCTTCTTCCTCCTTGTTCCTCAGATATGCATTAGGATTTTCGAGTTCGTCGGTGTTCGTCACCGTTTGTCACGAACCCTTGACAGATTCCACCTCCAACGCCTCTTTCTAATCTTAAGATAATATAAAACTGCTGCTGTAGCTGCTTCGTACTCATTTCGAATGCAAATAGATCCCTTTCCGCTTATTCAGAGGCTTCCTTCGAGTGTATGAACTTCTGTGCACTATTTTTAGGTCTAGAAAGTTTTCTTTTCCAAACGACCATTTGATCCAAAATAATAGCTGCAACTTGTGAAACCTGTTTGTTCCATACTTAGTCGAAAAACTGTATCTGTTAACTCTGCTTCACACGGTAGCTCATGTAGCCGGTTTAAGAAGACAACACTGATTGTCAGCTTTGCTTTCTTCCCGCAGCTTAAGAAAATTTAACTGCCTTTGAATACTGTAGCGGCTTAAATATCAATGCATAGTTACCCATATGTCATTAGGCCCCTTCTTAAGCCGCCATCTTGAATAGACTTAAAATGTTTTCCTCCGGGTTAAATTTGAACCGGAACTTCTTATTTTGTCATAGGCTTCAATTTATACAATGGCACCCAAGGCTCCCAAAGCTCCCGTGACCTGCAAATGGGTCAAATCCACTATTACAGAAAGCACTTTGTCTGACTTTGTGAAATCCGGCCATCTACCCAAGAGAGAGGTCATGTCTTATCATGCTCGTAACCCGTCAGAGGAGAAGCCTCAACCCGAGGAGGGGGAGGTGATCGTGTTTACTGATCACATGAACCGGGGCTTCGCTCCACCCGGTTCAAAATTCTTCAGGGATGTTTTACATTTCTTTGACCTCAGACCTCAAGACATTGGACCTAACTCCGTGTCAAATATTTGCAACTTCCAAGTTTTCTGCGAAGTGTACCTGGGAGAAGAGCCCAACTTACTTTTATTCAGAGAATTGTTTTACTTAAACCGGCAGAACGAACATGCGAACGTGCCCAGTCTGGAACTTGGTGGCATCTCGATTCAGCGGCGGAGAGACTTCCTGTTTCCTTATGCTGAACTGCCGAGTCATCCAAAGGATTGGAATCAGACGTGGTTTTACTGCGAGGATACTTCTCCGGTGACGAAAATCCTCTGCTCGCTTCCGCGCCTTGCGCCTTGACTCCAACCACCCGCTGCCGGATAAACTGATTGTTGTTGAACGTCTGCCACTCGCTCCCACCATTAGTAAAATCAAAGCTCTTTTGGGAAATGGCTTAGATGGTATTGACCTGGTCCAAGTCTGGGTCGCTTGGCGAGTGATTCCATTAAGCCGCTGCCCCGGCTTAATGTGCACTTACTCAGGCGAGAAGAATGACCCACTGCGTCATAGTCCCGACGACTTACCAGATGATGTGGTGGATGCTACGACCCAGACGTTGCTGAAAGAGGGCACGGTGACCAGTAATGCCTTTGGCTTACTTCCTTTACGCAAGAAGAACTTCGGCCCTGCGATGAAGTCATCAACCTCAATAATCACTCCTTCTTGTGTTATACCTTACTTTTATTCATAACCCTTATCATTCTTCACGGGCCGATGATAACCACGGAAGGTCAAGTATAACCATGAAGCGGCCAAACAAGCGGAGCGGCAAAAGAGCGAAAGGAAAGCCGCCAAGATCGGAACTCAAGAAGAGAAGAGAAAGCGCTTGAGATATGTTTAAACTTGGCGACATCGATGATGATGAAGAAGAAGTAACTTTTTAACTCCCTTGAATCTTTATCACTACCTTGCTGACATTAAATCTTTTCAGGAAGACACGGGGAACAACCAAGCCGTCAAGGAAGAGGTAACTATAATCTCCTCCGACTCCGAGCCCCTGCCGCGTCAGAAAATTCGAAGAGTAACCCGGAAAGTAAGATTTTCACATCCTTTGGCTTACCAAGATCCTCAATTTCTTTTGAAGCAACAACAATTTGAAAGCCGGAGGCATACCCGGACCAACAAGGATGTAGAGCTCTCCTCCGGCTTACCTGACATAACCAGGAAGCGTCGGGCTGAGGTTATCTCCGATTTACGTTCTGTTTACCCTTTGGCGGGTTTAATTCGTCAACCTCTCAATCCATCTGACTCCAATTATCAGGATACCTCTCCTTCCTCTGGCGAGTCTATGCAATCTAACATGCCGGCTTTCAAAACTGCCCCTGGGTAATATAATTTTGTTTACCTTATGCTTTACTTTACTCATGCTTTTGTACTCATCCTTCTGCCTTTGTCCACAGCGTACAAGTGAAAACCAGTAAGAGGGCAAAAAAGAGCAAGCCGTCCCAAGACCCGGTCGTGACTGAACTGGAGCTTGGCACAGCCGCTCCTGACAGTTCTACCCATCAGCCGCCGCCTGAACCAGCCTCTGACATTCCAGTACCAACCTCTGATCCACCCGCCGAAGATACTCTCAACAGCTCTGATAACCCGGAAGCTCCTAGCACAACGAAGACAATTGATTAGGAAGTTGAGATTCTGAAGACTCGGTTTGTTGAGCCGGGTCAGCCCACTGTCCTTGCCAAGTGATCTACCAAGGAGGAGCTTTTGGAGCGCTGAAAAGCCAAGTTAGACATTGCAGAATATACTCATTTGAGCATTTGAGACATAGTCTCTGGCTATATCAATCAAGTACATAGCAGCCGTGACCTGGAAGTTAACATGGTGAAGCAAATACAACAAAAATCAGAGGTATAACTTATGCTACTTTTCTTAGTCATACTTACTGTATCAGCCCCCAAGTCTATTGCTTATGGATAAATATGTTGTAGACTTAGAAAACTGCTTAGCACTGCTTTGTCCGGTTTAGAAAGAAAATATTTAACCCGGTTGTAATATGATACCTGGAACTTGCGATACACATTAGCCCCCAAGTGTCAAGTACCTTTGCTTGCATAGTGCTTGGGACTTAATTACCATGAACCGGCATTGTAAGTTTAAAACTCTTCAGCATACATTAGCCCCCAAGTGTCAAGTACCTTTGCTTGCAAAGTACTTGGGACTTTAATGTTCTCTTACCATGATTCTGACTATAACCCGGCATCAATGAAGGCCACCACAAGTCGATTTGAGTCGGAAATTGCTGACCTGAAGAGCCGCTTGGCAGCTCAAGAACTTGAACTTCAAAAGGCCAACTCCAAATTTGAATTCAGCATCTCTGAACAAGAGAAGTTGAAGAAGAATTTTGATGCGGAGAAGAAAATCTAGGCTGATGAAAAGGCCTCACTAATGACCCGGATCGATACAGCAGAAGCATCACTTGCAGAAGCAACAACCGAGTTATTCGGCTTAAAGCGCCAGATATCTTAAATGGTCTCAGCCAGAATTTGTGAAAAAATGGACTTTGTCGTGGAATTGTCACAGCAGATGTCCTCTTGCAAGGACTTAGTCGTGGAGCCATCGCAACTAGAAAGCTTAAAGGGGTTAATCGAGACAAAGGACACGAGAGGTTTATACTAGTTCGGCCCCTTACGGTGAAGGTAAGGCCTACGTCTAGTTGGGTTGGTATTGCTTGATGTTTCGATGACCAGGGAGCGAGATACGCTATGCCTGGTTCTCGATGAGTTGTTTCTTGCCCTAATCCGCGGTGGTCGCCCCTTATATACATGGGTTGGCGCCTGCGGCTTGCGAAATCCGGCCGGCTCATAAGCGATTGTCGACTCGGTGACTAGTTAAATCTACCTTATGATACAAGTCATGCCATCATGGCGGTTTATCACTATGGGCCTTAAGCCGCCTGTGGGCCTTAGACCCTTTATTGAACCGCCGTCTTCGTGCTTGGTCTTTGGGCTTCTTTCTGGTGAGTCTTCTTTGCGTAACCCGGCCCCTCCTGGGCGGCTTACTCAAATAGTTATATCCCCAACAACCTCCGACAGCTTTCACGAGTGACAAAGGCATTCTTGGTGGCAAGGTTGCGAATGCGATTGACATCCACCAAGAGGCTTTGCATCTGTCGCTTCAGCCAGTTGTGATGCTTATCCTGTTTCTGATGAAGGGCGACGAGAATCTCTCAGTCATTGAAGACTCGAGATCGCTTTCGAGGCCTTTGCGCAATTGTGCTCTCAGTGGCTTCAGTATTGGCACGATGAGGGCCATGTGTATTGCCAGCCAAAGGATAAACACAAGTGACTGCCTGGACTCCTGCAATGGGCTGTGTGAAGCTTTGGTGATCAGCATTGTGAAGATAAATGGGCTCCTTGGCAGGCTCTGGGTATATGTCTTCAACTGACATATCAACCTCTGGCAAAAAGATCAGATGGTTGCGAGCAGAAGGCTGATAGTTGACAGCTGAATGAAGCTTGATAAGGCGCAAAACCCACGTAGCGTAGAACTTCAGACCAAAGAGATCAGAGCCTGATGCAGCCAATTGCTTGATAAAGAAGTCTTGAGCATTGAAGTTGATGCCATTGAAGATATAAAAGACCAATGTCTTCATCGCTCCTTCAAGCTTCGCTGCTGAAGAATGTCCTTTGATGGGCCATAGAGTTCGCCTTATGATATGATAGATTGTTCTGGGCAGATACTCTAGGTCTTCAACAAAGAATTCTCTTGGGTATTCAGCGTCGCGTGGCAGAGGCTTCATCATGCTTAGCATTTGGCTCATGTTGGGCTCGGGCTTCTGAAAAATGCTCTCCAATGCATTGCAGTGAAGCTGACAACCAGGCTCGAAGAGTTCACCTGGAGTGGGCAGGACAGTTAGCTCAATGATATCAAGAGCTTTGGCTTCATGATGGACATTGCCTGTCATCCACTCAAGGACCCAAGTCTTCGGATCCCTGCTGTAGCCGCGAATGTGGAGGGTAGCATAAAATTGTAGCAGAAGCTCTTCATTCCAATGCTCCTTATCAGTAACAAAGTTCAGAAGACCAGCATCACGGAAGTAGTCAAGGGCTTCTTCTAGGCAGGGCAGTCCAGCAATGGCTTCACAGTCTAGACGCATATGTGGGAAGATGTGCCCTTGGTCATAGAGAACACAAGAATAGTAACTGCGCTGTTGATAGCTCCAGAACCGATCAGATGAGATCCTTGGCTTGGAATAGGGGTTCTTGGCACTATCGAAGAAAGTGTTGTGCGCAATGAAGCCATTTGCATTGAATGACCACCGTGAAGTGGCGTACACTGGAAACACAGGCAACCTTGGCCCGACCACGGACCCGAGGCCTGTGCTCGACATGATAGTCAAATTGTGGACCAGCAGCAGGTGGAGGAACCAGAATGGGCCATCGGACTGTAACCAGCTTACCACGATCAAATGCTTGCTTGATAGTATGTGGCCTTGGAGGTGGTACAGGAACAGTGGCAGTGGCAGTGACTTCAGGCTGCAGATTTGCATCAGGTGCAACATTGGCTTCACGTGCAATCACTTCGGGCACCACATTAACTTTAGGCGCCACATTAGCTTCAGTCATGACAACGTCATTGGCTTCAGTATTTGTGTTGGTGGTCGCCTCAATGTTATCAACCTCCACTCAAGTAGCTAGAGGGTCGGACACGTTCTCCTCGAGAACAACTTCAGGGTTGGTTGGGGGTGTAGCAACACGTTCTTCTTCATTTCTTTGCTCTTCTTGTTCATCGGCTGATGCAGCCGGAATATCTTCAGTCGCTTTGGCTTCAGACTCGGGGATGTTCGCAGTAGGAGAGGCTTTAGGAAATACTTGGCGTGATACTGATTGCTGCTCTTCTTCTCCTTCTGGAAAACTCGACAGAGTGACTTCTGGCCTTGGTCCTTTACGAAGCCTGCGAAACGCTGGCGACGCTTGTGGAGATGGAGTAGGTTGGGCCTCAAAGTCATCATCTTCAAGCACCAGAGCGGTGACTTGAGTTGGGGGAGTAGCTGGTGTTTCTTCTTGACGGGGGGAGTCTTTGAGGGTGATCAGCCCTTGAATCATCCTGAGCGATTGGCGTCAAAGGACGACCAATGCTGATGAGTTCGCTGTTCGTGAGAATAGGCGATTTCTACCTGTTGAGCACTGCGTTGGTTTTCCCTTGAAGAGGAAAGGGTGATGCAGCAATGTAGCGTAAGTATTTCCCTCAGTTTTTGAGAACCAAGGTATCAATCCAGTAGGAGGCTACGCACGAGTCGCTCGCACCTACACAAAACAAATAAATCCTCGCAACCAACGCGATAAGGGGTTGTCAATCCCTACACGGTCACTTACGAGAGTGAGATCTGATAGATATGATAGGATAATATTTTTGGTATTTTTATGATAAAGATGCAAAGTAAAATAAAAGCAAAGGAAATAACTAAGTGTTGGAAAATTAATATGATGGAAAATAGACCCGGGGGCCATAGGTTTCACTAGTGGCTTCTCTCAAGAGCATAAGTATTTTACGGTGGGTGAACAAATTACTGTTGAGCAATTGAAAGAATTGAGCATAGTTATGAGAATATCTAGGTATGATCATGTATACAGGCATCACGTCCGAGACAAGTAGACCGACTCCTGCCTGCATCTACTACTATTACTCCACACATCGACCGCTATCCAGCATGCATCTAGAGTATTAAGTTCATAAGAACAGAGTAACGCATTAAGCAAGATGACATGATGTAGAGGGATAAATTCATGCAATATGATAAAACCCCATCTTGTTATCCTCGATGGCAACAATACAACACGTGCCTTGCTGCCCCTCATCCTTTGGGAGAGGACACCACAAGATTGAACCCAAAGCTAAGCACTTCTCCAATTGCAAGAAAGATCAATCTAGTAGGCCAAACCAAACTGATAATTCGAAGAGACTTACAAAGATAACCAATCATACATAAAAGAATTCAGAAGATTCAAATATTGTTCATAGATAAACTTGATCATAAACCCACAATTCATCGATCTCAATAAACACACCGCAAAAGAAGATTACATCGAATAGATCTCCATGAGAGAGGGGGAGAACATTGTATTGATATCCATAAAGAGAGAAGAAGCCATCTAACTAATAACTATGGACCCGAAGGTCTGAGGTAAACTACTCACACTTCATCGGAGGGGCTATGGTGTTGATGTAGAAGCCCTCTGTGGTCGATGCCCCCTCCGGCGGAGCTCCGGAACAGGCCCCAAGATGGGATCTCGTGGGTACAGAAGGTTGCGGTGGTGGAATTAGGTTTTTGGCTCCGTATCTGATCGGTTGGGGGTACGTAGGTATATATAGGAGGAAGGAGTATGTCGGTGGAGCAACAGGGGGCCCATGAGGGTGGAGGGCGCACCTGGGGGGTAGGCGCGCCCCCTACCTCGTGTCTTCCTGCTTTATTTCTTGACGTAGGGTCCAAGTCTCCTGGATCATGTTCGTTCTGAAAATCACGTTCCCGAAGGTTTCATTCGGTTTGGACCCCGTTTGATATTCTTTTTCTGCGAAACTCTGAAATAGGCAAAAAAAAAAACAATTCTGGGCTGGGCCTCCGGTTAGTAGGTTAGTCCCAAAATTAATATAAAAGTGAATAATAAAGCCCAATAATGTCCAAAACATAAGATAATATAGCATGGAGCATTAAAAAAATTATAGATACGTTGGAGACGTATCAGCGATGATACCACATTGTGCTCGATCTGAGGAAGGACTTCATCATCTTCTACATTGTCTTGGGGACCAATGTCTTCAGCTGCAGTGGGGTTGACAGCTAGAATGTCTTCAGCTTCAGGAGCCTCTAGGGAAGCAGGCTCATGAACTATCAAACGACGCTCTTGTTGTGCAGATGCAGGACGAGCAACAGAAATTGGCTCGACGACAAGGGGCTCTGTGGGAGCAGCCCGATCTTTCTTCTTGGTTTTATGCTTCTTGGTAGGTGGAGCATCGTCAGTGGTATTCTTGGTCTTGCGCTTTCTGGCTTTGGCTTCAGCTGCCCTTGTTTTCTAAAGCTCTAAAGCCACTGTGGGGACCTTAGGCTTCATGCTTGTCATACTAGCGGGGAAGACAATGCGAGGTTCTTCCTGCCTGGATGTATCAGCTTGGTCCACAACAGGCTTCTTCTGCTTGGCAGCCATCTTGGGGTCGATGCCAGGACGCCCAAGTGCCTTGCGCTTCTCAGCTTCATTGTAAGCTTGAACACACTTTGTAGCCAGATGCTTCATTCGCTCTCGAGAACCTTTGGCTTCGTCATGTTTCTTGTGAAACGCCTCCTTGATCTCATGCAACATTGTCTTGAAGTTTTGGACGTCTGTCACACTGAGCTTGGCCATATGCTTCTTGAACTGAGCCTTTTCATAGTCGATCTTGTGCTTCAGTTCAACAATTCTTTGAGCTAGAGCCAGCTCAGGAGCAATGGCTCCATGGAAGGAGACGCTGAGGCCAATGGGGAGTAGCAGATCATCAAAGCTGAGATTGGGGGTGTCAAACCACTCATCAATGAAATTGTTCAACACTTCCACGTCAAATAGAGGCAAATCATTTAAGATTTCCGCCTCTTGCTTGCTCTTTATCAGCAGCTCAAGAGCATCATCAGCAAGATCGTCGTCACTCGACAGATCAATGGCATCGTTCTCATTTCTGAGAACAGCAGCAGGGGTCAGTGCTTGACCAGTGGTGTGCATGGGCTTCTTCTTCTTCTTCTTCTTCTTCTTCTTCTCAGACTTGGAGATGCGTGAGAGATCTTCAGACTGCACACTCGGTGCAGGAGGAGCAGTGGCCAGAGGCTTCGCTCGTGAAGCTTTTGGTGCAGTGGAAGGCTTCGAAGCCTTGGGTTTCTTCAGCTTCTTAGGCTTCGGTGGTGCAGGCGCTTCGTCAGAATCAGCGTTATCTGCGGAGTGATCCACGGCAGTCCCTTGAACCATAATGTGAGTGATGAGACCTTCTAGGTTGTAGAAGGGCTCAACAAGATTGGGTTCAGCTTCGCGTGTGCCATCGGCACGAGGAGCAGAGGGACCTGGGTTGAAGTCTAATCCCCGTGACTTCTTGTTCTCTTTGGTCGAGTTCTTGGCAAACTAAAAGTTGCGCTTGAACAGATTATCGTCACGACACCATAGCAACGAAGATGGGTCGGCATCAGCAGGCTGTGGTCCACGGACCATGCAAGGGTAGAAGCCTTGATCAATGGTTTCAGCTCTGGACCTAGGTGGAAGATTTCTGTACAAGATGTCTCCCCAGGGTCGCTTGATGGCATTCTTTTCAGCATATTCCTGGGTCACGAACCTGTACTTGTACCATTGTTCTGCCCAATATCTTCGAATCCATTGGATTCGAGTTTTGCGCTGATTGTAATCCTCCTCTGGATCTGTCTTATATAGCTCACAGAGATCAGGTGGCAAATCTCTTGATGTTCCCCCACGGCGCTGTCTGCCTCCCTTCCTTGCTGACTTATCTGTGGCCATGTAGTTCAGACTGAATCGCTTCAACACTGTCAAAGGCTTCCGTCTGCTGGTCAGACAGGAACTAGCTTCGGGAGAGTTGATATGATGATGTAAGAATTCTGCAGATGAATGCAGACTATGAGAACCAAGGGATTCTCCCACGGACATGTACCTGTGACAGCATTAGAGATGCGAGGGAAGGGTAAGAGGTCATATGCATTCTCAGAAGATTTTGAAGATAAATGAGTTTTGAAGACATTGACCTCATAGCACGAAGACATTCACTTATATGTTGAGAGTTGGTTCCAGATTTGTACGAATCTAATAATAGGTACAAGTGAGGAATCTAACTACGTGCGAAGCATAAGTGAATATACTAGGCATCATATGAGATGCAAAACAGGATAGATCCAAATTTGTGGAGGCAGAAACCACTTTTGGTAGGAAGATTGAATCTATTGGATCAAAAAGGCAGTAAAAAGAGAGTTTTAATTTACCACACGATGAATTGCTCGACGGAGTAGAAGATGAGGCCGAGCAGTTTGATCTTCCGTGCCCTAACTTGGCGACAGAGGACACCTACGGCAGCGGCGGAGAAGACGATGTCCGCGGCCGGCGTGAAGACGGCGTCGGAGAGGTTGCGGCAGCTAAGCGCTTCGTCACCGGCATCGTCGAGAGCTAGCGGTGGCGCTAGGGTTTGTCGAGGTGGAGAGGTCGAAAGATTTTTGACTGCGATGGGAAGTGCATTTATAGGGAGAGGGACGGCACATCGCAATTACGTAGGTGCCCCTGGCGGTTCACATCTGAGGGACACGTGGCGAACATGCAACACATTGGGAGTTGTTCCATGTTCCCCGCGCGCTGACTGTCGGTGGTCGTTACGGCTTCTCGGGTTTCGTGCAATCTGAATTGAGCATTTAAAACTGATTTAATGTTTATCTCTGTATCTTCTGCTGACAAGGACGCGGAGAAGATATTCGACGGTTTCAATAGAATGCATATGATTTGTACAGATAGATTTGAGAAGAAAGCATAGAGTTTAGGGTCCGATCACATTCACTTAGTCCAAAAGATTCAAACGAGAAGACATAGCAATAAGTGAATGTTGTAGAGGACAAAACACTAATATATGTATATATCAGAATAAGATCAAATCAACATTGTGAAGATAAACATGAAGTCATGTTAATATTGAAGACAAACCAAATGCGAAGACTTAGCAAATGTAACGTCATGAGAAAAACACTTCAAAAGAAGAATTTAGTGGTGGCGTTACCCACCGTATAGGAAGTATTAGACCCAGACACGGCGCACAGTTATCGTGGCGCTCCGAAGTCAAATTCCGCATTAATGTATTCACACTCAGAGTGTAAGTCTTCATTGATTGAAGACATACATTACTTCGTGTGTTGCACATCTAAGTCATCAACATGCATAAGTGTTAGGATGTGTGCCTGATCACAGGACATTCGAGGATTCCAAGATATTTAGCTCACACCACAACTTGCAAAACCTTTTCTCATCCAAGGGCTTTGTGAAGATATCTGCCAATTGTTCTTCAGTGTTGACGTGTATGATATCAATATCTTCCTTCATGACATGATCTCTGAGAAAGTGATGACAAATTTCAATGTGCTTTGTCTTCTAGTGCTGAACTGGGTTGTTGGCAATCTTGATGTCGCTTTCGTTGTCGCAGTAGAGTGGTACTTGTTTCAGATGGATGCCACAGTCCTTGAGTGTTTGCTTCATCCATAGAAGCTGGCGAGAAGATCCAAAGACAATGTATTCAGATTTAGCAGTGGAGAGTGATACACAGTTCTGCTTCTTTGAAGACCAACAGACAAGTGATCGTCCCAGAATGTGACATGTGCCTGATGTAGACTTGCGATCCACCTTGTCACCAGTATAATCCGCATCCAAGAATCCAACTAGATCAAACTCTGAGCCCTTTGGATACCATAATCCTAGTGTAAGCCAAATATCGAAGAATTCGCTTCACAGCTAAGTGATGCGATTCCTTTGGTGCCGCTTGGAATCGGGCACACATGCAAACACTAAGCATTATATCTGGCCTAGATGCACATAAATAAAGTAAAGAACCAATCATGGAGCGGTATACCTTTTGATCGAACTCTTTACCATTGGCGTCAGGACCCAGATGACTTTTAGTTGGCATTGGCGTTGTGTAACCTTTGCATTCTTGCATTCCAAACTTCTTTGGGAAATCTTTGAGATATTTCTCTTGAGATATGAAGATGCCATTGCTTTGCTGACGAATTTGAAGGCCAAGGAATAACTCAGCTCACCCATCATGGACATCTGATATTGCTCTTGCATCATGTGTCCAAACTCATCACTATATTTCTGGTTGGTGCAGCCGAAGATAATGTCATCCACGTATATTTGGCACACAAACAGTTCACCATCATATGTCTTTGTGAAGAGTGTGGGATCCAGGGAACCAGGTTTGAAGCCTTTGCTCTTCAGGAAGTCTTTGAGTGTATCATACCAAGCGCGAGGGGCTTGTTTGAGGCCACACAATGCCTTGTTTAGTTTGTACACCATATCAGGATGTTTTGGATCTTCAAAGCCAGGAGGTTGTGCAACATACACTTCTTCTTCAATCTTGTCGTTGAGAAATGCACTCTTCACATCCATTTGATACAGCAGGATGTTGTGATGATTTGCATAGGCGAGCAATATGCGAATAGCTTCAAGCCTAGCCACATGAGCAAATGTTTCATCAAATTCAATCCCTTCAACTTGAGTGTATCCTTGAGCAACGAGACGAGCCTTGTTTCTGACAACTTGACCATGCTCATCTTGCTTGTTGCGATATATCCATTTTGTGCCTATTATGTTGTGCTTGCGGGTCGGGGCCTTCACAAGTTCCCAGACATTGTTCAGCTTGAACTGTTGAAGCTCTTCTTGCATAGCTTGAATCCATTCAGGTTCCATGAAGGCTTCGGCAACTTTCTTGGGTTCAGATATTGAGACAAATGCAAAGTGCCCACAGAAATTTGCTAGCTGTGTTGCTCTTGAACGAGTGAGTGGACCAGGTGCATTGATGCTATCAATTATCTTCTCAATCTCTACTTCATTCGCAACACGAGGATGAATTGGACGAAGATTTTGCCCTTGCTGATCATTGTCATCGTTAGAAGGATTGTCTTCGGGCTGAGCATTGTCTTCAGGTTGATTAGGTGCAGAAATGATAAGTTCCTCTTTAGGCTGTGCTTCAGACGATATGGTTTCTCCAGTTCCCATTAGCTTGATGGATTCACTAGGGAACTTCATCTAGCACATTTGGCAGGTGCTCTCTTTGCGAGCCGTTAGTCTCATCGAACCGCACATCCACAGATTCAACCACTTTATAGTGAAAGAGGTTGAAGACTCTATAGGAGTGCGAATCCTTTCCGTAACCAAGCATAAAACCTTCATGTGCTTTCGGTGCAAATTTTGAAGTGTGATGTGGATCCTTGATCCAGCACCTAGCACCAAATACTCTGAAGTAACTGACATTTGGCTTCTTACAAGTGACGAGTTCATAGGATGTTTTCTTCAGAAGCTTGTGAAGATAAACATGGTTGATGACATGGCATGCAGTATCAATAGCTTCAGGCTAGAACTTTCTTGGAGTCTTGTATTCATCGAGCATCGTCCGAGCCATCTCAATGAGTGTTCTGTTCTTGCGCTCCACGATGCCATTCTGCTGAGGCGTGTACGGAGTAGAGAACTCATGAGTGATTCCCAATGTGTCCAAGTAAAGATCGAGGCCAGTGTTCTTGAACTCTGTGCCATTGTCACTTCTGATGTGCTTGATCTTGACGACATAGTTGTTAATGGCACTGTTGGCGAAGCATCTGAAGACATCCTGCACTTCAGTCTTGTAGAGAATTATGTGCACCCATGTGTATCTTGAATAATCATCAACAATGACGAAGCCATAGAGACAAGCAGTAGTAGTGAGAGTAGAGTAGTGAGTAGGGCCAAATAAGTCCATGTGTAGCAGCTCGAAGGGTTGAGATGTTTTCATGATTATCTTCGAGGGATGCTTGGCCCTAGTCATCTTCCCAGCTTCGCAGGCACCGCATAGATGATCCTTCTTGAACTTGACACCCTCGATGCCTATGACATGCTTCTTCTTTGCGAGAGTGTGTAAGTTCCTCCTGCCAGCATGCCCTAGCCTCCGATGCCAGAGCCAACACTCTGAAGCTTTTGCTAGAAGACATACTGCAAGCTGTGGTCCTGCTGAGAAATCTACCATGTACAGATCATCTTTCCGGTACCCTTCAAATACTAGAGACTTGTCAGATTCCATTAAAAGAAGGCAACGATATTTTCCAAATATCACAATCATGTTCAAGTCACAAAGCATTGAGACAGGCATTAAGTTGAAACCAAGGGATTCAACAAGCATCACTTTATCCATGTGCTGATCCTTTGAGATTGCAACTCTACCTAGACCCAATACCTTGCTTTTACCAGTGTCAGCAAATGTGATGTGATTCTTGTCAGATGGACGTAAAGTTGAGTCCATGAGAAGACTTCAATCACCAGTCATATGATTAGTGCATCCGCTGTCCATAATCCATTCTGAAGCATGAGGTGTCATACCCTACAATACAGTTAGGGGGATAGGCTTCACCAAGAGTATTGTGAAGCATAAACATTTGACGCACAAGAGGATTATCAAAGCTCAGATCAAGATTAGGACTGATAGGATGATTGGCAAGCGATTCAGGAACAAAATACATAGTGAGACCATTTGGGCATTTGATCTTGCGCCCTACAAGATGTTTTAGGTCCCCAACATTAGCATCAGACGCCTTTGATTTCCAGCTGGAGACCTTTCCCTGCAAAAGAAAGTTAATTCTTCTTAACCACCCACATCTTCAGGGGTGGCTTAGAAGCAATGAGTCTAAGTGCAGCATCTGAGAACTTCGGCTTTGAAGCCCTAGCAAATAGCCTTGCAGGAGGTGAATAGTACTCATATGAATAAGCAGAATAGTTCTTAGTCTTATGAACATAGAGGTTTGACGATACACGCTCATATTCATATGTTTGAGTATGATTTCCCTGCAAAACATTGGCATTAGGGTGACTCAAGTGAGTCTTGTATCTGTATGAAGCCTTTGGACCATATGAAGCCTTTGGTCTGGGATTTGTCTTCTTCCCAGGCGGTGTCATGATGAGCGGTGTCATGATGACATGCATAGGAAGATTCTCAAGACAACTTTTCGGAACCCAGATCTTCTTCATAGGTGGCCCATTCCTGCAGTTAGTACCAATATACCCGCCAAACACTTCACCATTCTGATTCTTAAACAGTTTATAGTTTGCAATAAAGGAGTCATTAATGATAATAGGGTTAGCACAAGTGAAGCCAGATAAGGTGGATGGATCCACTGAAGGTCCCTTTGCAGCAACCCATGTGGTTTTGGGGTAGTGCTCAGGCTTCCAGTAGGAGCCATCAACATTCATTTTCCTCTCGAACCCAACACCCTCTTTCCTAGGGTTTCGGTTCAGAATCTGCTTTTTGAGGACATCACACAGTGTCTGATGCCCTTTGAGACTTTTGTACATCCCTGTTTCAAGCAATGTCTTCAACCTAGCATTTTCATCAGCAATAGTAGTGGTATCCTCAGCAGAGGGGTTAGTTACCACATCAACAGTTGAAGATATTGCAATAGTAGCAGCAGTAGTACATTCAGCAATAGAAGTAGCGTTATCACACTCAAGGCATTTTATACATGGTGGTTCAAATCCTTCCTGAGAGGGACTGATCTGTTGAGCGTGAAGTGACTCATTCTCTTTTTGAAGATCTTCATGAGCCGCTCTCAATTTCTCAAGCTCTTGCTTCTTTTGAAGATAATCATAGGAAAGCTTTTCATGAGTGGTTGAGAGCGTTTCATGATGACTTTCAAGTTCCTGGTACTTAACATGAAGATTTTTTATGTCTTCAATTAAGGACTGAGAACGGGTCATTTCCGCGTCCAACAGGTCATCGCTTTTGTCTAACAGTTTTTGAGTATGTTCCATAGCTTTCTGTTGTTCAGTTGCAATTTTAGCAAGTGTTTTGTAGCTGGGTTTGGATTCACAATCAGAGTCATCTTCACTTGATTTTTGAAAGTAAGCATCACGTGATTTTACCTTGGCACCTCGTGCCATGAAGCAGTAGGTGGGAGCTGTCACAGCCCCAGATCAGCCCTAGAGCTTGCTTGTAACTAGTGGCATTGCATCCATGCATCATGTTTGAATTTTCATGAAATTTGAAATGGGGATTGCCTAAACCCTAGCATTAAAGGAATTCAAATAGGCTCAACCAAAAATAATTTTCAGTGATTTCAAATGGCTTGGGAAATGTTCATCATTTCGGAAAATGCTTTAAACCGAAACAGAGGTGCTGCACATTTTCATGTCATATTTGGTCACTTGGATTAATTCATTAAGTATTTGCATTTGGGCATTTAATGCTAATAAATAATTTAAATGCTCAAATAATCCCAAACTGAAATGTTTATCGAGGATATCTTTCCAACAGTGGTCATGGCGATGGCATGAATTTTGGGATTGATTTAGTATTTTTAATAAAGCCCAACAGATGCAGAATAATAGAAAACAGGATTTAAATAGAAATAGGAGAGAGAGAGAAGCCACTTGGGCCAGCTACCTGGCAGCCCACCTACCTGGCGCCCCAACCGGCCCAGCCTCCTCCCCCGCTGGCCCAGCTGGTGGCCCAGCCCACCACCGCCTCCCACCCTGTCGCCTTCCTCCTCTGCCAGGAGGATGAGCGCGTGGCCGCCGCGCGCACGGCCACCGACGGCCACCTCCTGCCTGGCTGCCTGCGTCCCCGTTGCCTGGACGCCTCCACGCATCGCCACGCATCACCCCGGGCCCTCTCGCCCACTTCCCCGTCCTCATCCCCTCCTCTCTCTCGCTCTGCGCCTCGTACCCGAGCGGCCCCGTCGCCACCGTCGCCGTTCGACGTGGCCACCGGCCTCCACACGCTTCCTCGACTAGCCCACAAGCCCCGCCACTCCATCCTCGCCCTCCTCACCGAGCCTTCCGACGCCGGAGCGCCCCGAGGCGCCGCCCCGCCGCTTTTCCCCTTCTCGGACCCGCCGATCGCCGCCGTCGGTCGCCACCGCTGTCGCTTCCCCGAGCTTGCTGACCGTCTCTACGCGACCCATGTGAGCCTCCGGTCGATTCCCCTCTCTTCCCCGCGTCATCTACACCTCGTAGCCGCCGTCGCCATTGAAGCCGAAGCTCACCGCCGCCGTGCCTCGTCGCCGTCATGGCCAGAGCCACCGTGGCTCGAAGCCGGGCACACCACCGTGCTCCACACCTCACCAGGAGCCCGCAGCACCCCTCCGCACCTCCTACCGTGCCTCCTAGCGACATGCCCGACCCCGCCCGAACTCCGGCCGCCGCCTTGGAGCTCGCCACCGTTGATTTCGACCACCGCAGCTGCTGCCGCCACCACCATTAGATGCGCGAGTCTCCCAGCTCGCCGTAGCCGCAAACCCCGAGCAAAATGGTGCACCGTAGGCGAAACCCGAGCCACTCCGGCGCACACCCGCCGCGGATTTGGTCGCCGGCGATCACACACCGGTGGTGATGACGTGGCACGTCATTAGCCACTAATGACCCCGCTAACCACCCACCTCCTTCACTGACATACGGGCCCCAGTGCCCATTTAGGTTAGCCTAATTTTTCTATTTAGATTAGTGCTAAGCATGAGGCCCCACGTGTCGCCTTGACTTTGACTTAGTCAAAGTTGGCCCGGCCCACTGTCGGCGACTGACTAACCCAGGCTCAGCGACCAATGGGTCCCGCAGTCAGGTTTGACCCAGCCGCCCTGTTGACTTACTGACGTCATCTGCGACATAATCTTGATGCAATAAAACATTTCTGGATTTAAGTTTATTCAGAAATTCGAGAAAATGCTACAAACTTCAAAAATCATAGAAAATAATCTATAACTCCAATGGAAATAAGTTATATATGAAAAATGATCAAAAAAATATGAAGAATCTGTTTATGGAATTTTCATGCATGTTTGAACAAGTTAACCTCACTGAATAGGATGAATCATGATTAGGGTAAATTATGAACTAGCATTTGGAGTTGGAGTTCAACCTTGTTTGAATTCCACTTCAATTAACTTGGATTACTGCTGCATTAGGTCAATTCAGTTCCTTAACATGATCATGTCATTCCTATGAATGTGCATTGCATTGATTGTGTTCTCTCTTGTTTGCCGGTAACTGTCCCCTCTCGGTAGACGACGTACCGACGATGAATTCGATGACACCGATGAAGAACTATATTATCTTCAGAAGTGCCAGGCAAGCAAAACCCCCTTGTTCATTCCGATACAATCCCACTCTCTCGCTCCTGCTCTCTTTTATTGCATTAGGACAACATCGATTCAACTGTTACTTGCTGCGGTAGCTGAACCCCTTTATCCTCTGCATGACTGTCATTCCACAAGAATTAGATGAAACCCACTAGCATGAGTAGGAGTTGTTTGAGCCATGTTGTGCCTACTCATTCATGCTTGTTGTCGTGCTCTGCTCATCGCTTAGAGTTGAGTCGGTCTGATTCATCGGGAATGAATTGGAATTGTTATGAACATGTCCTATTGAGTGTGAGCTAAGTGTTGTGAACACGATTTGGTAAAGGTAGGTGAGAGGCCATGTAGGAGTACATGGTGGGTTGTCTCATTGAAACCGTCCTCGTGAACTGAGTTCGTGTTTGTGATCCAGAAACAAGTTATTACCACGCATTGGGCCCGAAACCAATGGACCCTCTCGGCTTCTTGACCACCCTTGTCCTCAGTCCGGGAGTTGCAAGTAGTTTCTGGTGTTTGTAGCATGCTGGGGGCCGCACGCAACGCTGACCTTAGGGGTGGGTTGTGTTGCGGTAGGCACCGTGGGTCTGATGTACCGATTCGCCTGCTTGGTGTCTCGGGAACCCTGCACATCGTTCGGGCTGTATGGGAAACCTCGGCGGACTCCTGCGGATGGAACCCGAATAGGCGATAAACCTGGACTAGGGACTTGAGTGTTTAGGTAGGCCGTGGCCGACACCCACGTTGGGCTTCCGCTTGAAGGTTGCCGAGTACATGTCGTGTAAACGGCGGTAAGTGGTGAGAGCGTGTGTGAAGAAGTACACCCCTGCAGGGTTTAATATGATCTATTCGAATAGCCGTGTCCGCGGAAAAGGACTTCTGGGTTGCCTATATCAGTTCATAGACAAGTGAAAGTGGATACTCTAAAATGCGCAAGATAAGCGTGAGTGCTATGGATGGCGTTCTCGTAGGGAGACGGGAGCGGGTCCATAGTGGTGTATTGATATGGTGAATATGTGGACTCGTATGCGCCACCTCAAAAGAGTTACTTGCGATCGTAGTTCGGGATAGCCACCGAGTCAAAGCTGGCTTGCTGCGATCAAACTCCACCACCCCTTTTGATAATGATGCATATGTAGTTAGGTCTCGATGTAAGTCTTGCTGAGTACAATTGTACTCACGTTTGCTTATTTTATGTTTTGCGAGAGACGTCGGTCTCGCTAGTAGTTCCACGTGGACTTGACGCTTAGCTTGTTACCTCAGCTACGATCTTGTGCCCTCGGCAGATCTGGTAGATAGTCGGGCTTCTCGGCCTTTTTCATTTATAGTTGTGCGTACTCAGACATGTTTAGCTTCGCTTGTGCTTTGACTTGTATGTTTCGAGTGTTGGGTCATGAGACCCATGTTTGTAATATCTCGCTCCTCGGAGCCTAATGAATAAATATTTGAGTCGTAGAGTTATGTTGTGATGCCATGTTGTATCTACACATATTGAGCATATTGTGTGTGTGTTTGAAATGCTTGGTATGTGTGGGATCCGACAAACTAGTTGTTTGTCCTCGGCAGCCTCTCATATGGGGAAATGTAGTCTCGTGATTCTGAGTGATAGTAGTCCGCTACAGCCCGGTTCACGGAGTCCTGCTAGCCCAAAGACTACCGCTTGGACACTTGATCTGGCGGCATGTGTTTCTTCGTTCCTATGTCATCCCCTCGGGAAATGTCACGCGGTGGTATTCGAGTCCTGCCTAGCTGCTACAGCCGGGATATCGGAGTCCTGTTAGCCCAAGTGCTACAGCCCGAATATATACGTTGATGACCGACATGCTCGATGTGATTCATGTATGCCTGTCCCCATAGGTTAGCGCCGCTTTGGGTTCACGACTAGCCATGTCGGCCCGGTTCTTTGTCATGTGGATGCTAGCGACACCATCATATACGTGAGCCAAAAGGCGCAAACGGTCCCGGGCCATGGTAAGGCGACACCCGTGGGAATACCGTGCGTGAGGCCGCAAAGTGATATGAGGTGTTACCGGCTAGATCGATGTGACTTGGAATCGGGGTCCTGACAGGAGCAGAGTCATCCTTGTCATTTGCATCGGCGTTGTTGACGGGGCCATTGTCTTCAGTGTTGAAGATGGACTTGGCAACGTAGGCTATAGCTAGAGCCAGACTTGCAACGCCAGGGCCGGACTCCTCCTCAGACCCCGCCTCCGCCTCCTCAGAAGCAGACTCCTCCTCTGAATCCATCTCCTTGCCAACAAAAGCACGAGCCTTGCCAGATGAGCTCTTCTTATGTGATGAAGACTTGGACGAGGACTTGGAAGAAAACTTTGAGGATTTCTTCTTCTTGTTGTTGTCATCAGAATCATATTCCTTGCTCTTCTTCTTCTTCTTCTTCTTCTTCTTGTTCTCATTGTCCCACTGTGGACACTCAGAGATGTAGTGTCCAGGCTTCTTGCACTTGTGACATGTTCTCTTCTTGTAATCATGAGTGGAAGCTTCATCATTTCTTGAGCTGGATCATGAAGACTTTCTGAAGCCCTTCTTCTTAGTGAACTTCTGGAACTTCTTCACAAGCATAGCAAGCTCCTTTCCAATGTCTTCAGGATCACCAGAACTGCAGTCAGATTCTTCTTCAGATGAGGAAATAGCTTTTGCGTTCAAAGCGCGAGTTCGGCCATAGTTGGGACCATAGATATCTCTTTTCTCAGATAGCTGGAACTCATGTGTGTTGAGCCTCTCAAGTATGTCAGACGGATCGAGTGTCTTGAAGTCAGGGCGTTCTTGTATCATCAGGGCAAGGGTGTCGAACGAGCTGTCAAGTGATCTCAGCAGTGTCTTGACGATTTCATGATTGGTGAACTCAGTGGCGCCGAGAGCATGAAGCTCATTTGTGATGTCAGTGAGGCGATCAAACGTGAGCTGGACATTCTCATCGTTGTTTCTCTTGAAGCGGTTGAAGAGGTTGCAAAGAACACTGATCCTTTGATCTCTCTGGGTTGAGACGCCTTCGTTGACCTTGGAGAGCCAGTCCCATACTAGCTTTGACGTTTCCAGAGCACTCACACGGCCATACTATCCTTTGGTCAGATGACCACAGATGATGTTCTTGGCAGTAGAATCCAGTTGAATGAACTTCTTGACATCAGCAGGGGGTGACACCTTCACCAGTATTGGGAACACCATTCTTGACGACATACCAGAGGTCGACATCAATGGCTTCAAGATGCATGCGCATATTATTCTTCCAGTAGGGATATTCAGTTCCATCGAAGACGGGGCAAGCAGCAGAGACTTTGATTATCCCTGCAGTCGACATCGCTAAAATTCCAGGTGGTTAAACCGAATCACACAGAACAAGGGAGTACCTTGCTCTGATACCAATTGAAAGTGCTAGTTATCGACTAGAGGGGGGGTGAATAGGCGATTTTTATGAAAGTCTTCAAAACATGAGAGTTTCGAAGACAAACAATAGAAATGAACCTATTGATATGCAACGAAAGGTAGACTACACTAAGAAGCCATAGTCAAGTATTCAATGAAGTGAAAGCACGAAGACTAATAGCAGCTAGGTAGTAAAGACCAGGATGGAAGATAGTATGAAGCCAAACAACGATAGTAGTCAAACAGGTAGTGCAAGCAAGCAATGACTTCACGAAGACAAACTGTAAGTAAAGAGAGGGTGAGGATAGAACCAGTCACTTGGTGAGGACAAAGGATTTGTTGGACCAGTTCCAGTTGTTGTGACTATTGTACGTCTGGTTAGGGAGGCTGAGATTCAACTCAGAAGACAGTGTCTTCACCTTATTCCCCTTGAGCTAAGGACACCCAGTCCTCGCCCAATCACTCTGGTAAGTATTCAAGGTAGACTTCCAAACCTTCACAGACTTCGTTCACCGGCGATCCACAATGACTCTTGGATGCTCAGAACGCGACGCCTAACCGGCTGGAGGATTCATAGTCCTCAAGTGTAACAAGTCTTCAGGTCACGCGGACAGAAAAACTTCAGTGATGCCTAACACTCTTTGGCTCTGTGTGTTTGGGCTTTGTCCTCGCAAGGATTTCTCTCTCTCAAAAGCTTCGGAGGTGGGTTGCTCTCAAACGACAAAAGCCATGCACTAACTCTGAGCAGCCACCAATTTATGGTGTAGGGGGTGGGCTATTTATAGCCACTAGGCAACCCGACCTGATTTGTCCGAAATGACCCTGGGTCACTAAGGAACTGACACGTGTTCCAACGGTCAGATTTCAAACACACACGACAGCTTGACTTGGGCTACAAGTAAAGCTGACTCATCCAGCTCTGGATAAGATTTGCTCTCATTGTCTTCGCTCGAAGACATAGGATTTGGTTGAGCATCACTTCAGTCACTCTGACTTTGTTCACTAAGACCCCACTTAACAGTGCGGTGGTTCCTATGACTCAACAAAGAACAAAAGGAAACAACGAAACAACTAAGTCTTTGCGCTCCATAGTCTTCACGCGATGTCTTCTCTAGTCACAGTCTTCAATGTGAATATCTTCACATACCACCATTGTCTTTAGTGTCTTCATACATTTTTAGGGGTCATCTCCGGTAGGTAAACCGAATCAATGAAGGACTACTACCTGTGTTATCCTGCAATTCTCACAAACACATCAGTCCCTCAACCAGGTTTGTCGTCAATACTCCAAAACCAACTAGGGGTGGCACTAGATGCACTTACAGGAGGATATAAACACTCTGAACATAAATATCATAGAGGAAATATTGGTTTTGAATCAATTACATGCGCGAACATGTGCCAAGTCAAGCCACTTGAATTCTTCAGAGGAAGGCACCATCCTAACATACTACATCATAATCATTTAATGCATGTTGATGTGCAAGATAATATATTATACATTCCTGGCTACTTAAGCATGGCATGAGAAACTATGAACTCGATCTAATCATCATCATGTGCATGTTTAATAATAATAACCTAAATCAGGACTACTAAGGTAAACATATTTAGAAAAATAAGTAGAGTTCATACCAGCTTTTCTTCACCACGGTTATTTCATCAAATCATTGTTATTATTGCCTTTCACTTGCACTACCGAATGATGTGGGGAATATAACATAGTGCAAGTGTGTTGTGGACTAAGCTCAAATCTGGAAACACTATATACACAAGAGCAGACAAGAAAATATTTGGACTTTTATTAGATCAACAACAAAGCATATAAGAGCCATTGTGATTCTTTTTAATTCCTTCTCCTTACGATGACTCGAGAAAAGAAATTCAGAGAAACACACTGAAATACTTTTGGAGTTTTTAGTTTTTTTTAAGAAAGCGAAAGAAACAAAGAAAAACTGAAAGCGAGAAAACTATTTACGCCGAAGAATTCCGGACAAACAACAAAAGAGGAAACGGGAAATCTTTTGAGTTTTCTATTAATATGACAAACTAGATTAGAAAGAAAACTAAAAAGAAGTGAGAATATTTTTGGGTTTTTCAAAGTTTTATCAAACACACAAATGAAATGAATAAAAGCGAACACGAATATGGAAGGAAAACGATGAACACCGACAAGGGTAATGAATGTGATAACATGAATGAAATGTTGGTGAGAGTATGTACTTCCCAAGGCTTGGGATCTTGGTGTTACTTCTTGAGCTTGCGTTGGTTTTTCCCTTGAAGAGGAAAGGGTGATGCAGCAAAGTAGAGATAAGTATTTCCCTCGGTTAAGAACCAAGGTATCAATCCAGTAGGAGGAACACACAAGTCTCCAATAGTTGCACCTACACAAACAAACAAATACTTGCACCCAACGCAATAAAGAGGTTATCAATCCCTTCACAGTTACTTGCAAGGATGAGAACTGATAGGGATATATATAAAAGATAAGTAAAAGTGCAAAATAAAAGTAAAGTAAATAAATTGCAGCAAGGTATTTTTGTGTTTTTGATTTTGTAGATCTAAAAATAATATGATAAAAGATAGACCCGGGGGCCATAGTTTTCACTAGAGGCTTCTCTCTTGAAAGAAAGCATACGATGGGTAAACAAATTACTGTTGATCAATTGATAGAAAAGCGCATAGTTATGACGATATCCAAGGCAATGATCATGTATATAGGCATCACGTCAGAGACAAGTAGACCGTCTCCTTCCTATATCTACTACTATTAGTCCACATATCGACCGCTATCCAGCATGCATCTAGTGTATTAAGTTAACAAGAACAGAGTAACACGTTAAGCAAGATGACATGATGTAGAGGGATAGATCCAATTAATATGAACAGACCCCATCTTTTTGTCCTTAATGGCAACAATACAAATGCGTGTCATGTCCCCTTCTATCACTGGGATTGAGCACCGCAAGATTGAACCCATTACAAAGCACCTCTCCCATTGCAATAAAAATCAATCTAGTTGGCCAAACCAAATCAATAGATTGGAGAAAATACAAAGCTATATAAATCATGCATAGAAGAGTTCAGAGAAGAATAAAATAATATTCATAAATAATCTGATCATAAACCCACAATTCATCGGATCTCAACAAGCACAACGCAAAAGAAGATTACATCGAATAGATCACTAAGAACATAGAGGAGAACATTGTATTGAAGATCAAAGAGAGAGAAGAAACCATCTAGCTACTAGCTATGGACCCATAGGTCTGTGGTAAACTACTCACACATCATCGGAAGGGCAGCAAGGTTGATGTAGAAGCCCTCCGTGATCGAATCCCCCTCCGACAGAGTACCAGAAAAGGTCCCCTGATGGGACCTCACGAAGACAGAAACTTGCGGCGGTGGAAAAGTATTTTTGGCGTGCCTCCTGGTCTACGGGGAACATTTGGGTATTTATAGAAGAATAATTAGGGTTGGAAGTGCCATGGGAGGGGGGCACAAGCCTGGAGGGCGCCCCCCTGAGCTTGTGGCCACCTCGTGTCTTGTGGTCTAAGAAAAATCATCAAAAAGTGTCGTTCCATTTGGACTCCATTTGGTATTGATTTTCTGTAAAGGCAAAACAAGGAACAAAGCAACAACTGGCACTGGGCAATAGGTTAATAAGTTAGTCCCAGAAATGATATAAAATAGCATAATAATGCATATAAAACATCCAAGATGGATATAATAGCATGGAACAATAAAAAATTATAGATATGTTGGAGACGTATCAAGCATCCCCAAGCTTAATTCGTGCTCTTCCTCGAGTAGGTAAATGATAAAAAAATTGATGTGGAATGCTACCTAACATGTTTATCATGTAATCTTTCTTTATGTGGCATGAATATTCAGATCTGTAAGATTCAAAACAGAAGTTTAATATTGACATAAAAACAATAATACTTCAAGCATACTAAAAAGCAATCATGTCTTTTCAAAAAATTATGGCTAAAGAAAGTTATCCCTAAAAAATCATATAGTCTTGTCATGCTCCTTCTTCTTAACACAAAGTATTTATCATGCACAACCCCAGTGTCAGCCAAGCAATTGGTTCATACTTTTTAACGCGCTTTAGCTTTTTCAACTCTCACGCAATACATGAGCGTGAGCCATGGATATAGCACTATGGGTGGAATAGAATATGTTGTTGGAGGTTGCGTGGAGAAGACAAAAAAGAAGAAAGTCTCAAATTGATGAGGCTAATCAACGGGCCATGGAGATGCCCATCAACTGATATCAATGCCAGGAGTAGGGATTGCCATGCAACGGATGCACTAGAGCTATAAGTGTATGAAAGCTCAAAGGAAAACTAAGTGGGTGTGCATCCAACTTTCTTGCTCATGAAGACCTCAGGCATTTGAGAAGCCCATCATTAAATTTAAAAACAAGCCAAGTTCTATACGAAAATTTCCCACTAGTAATATATGAAAGTGAAAAAATAGGTGACTCCCTATCGTGAAGAACATGGTGTTACTTTGAAGCACAAGTATGGAAAAGGATAGTAACATTGTCCCTTCTCTATTTTTCTCTAATTTTTTCTTTTTTTCTCTTTTTTGTTGGGCACTTTGGCCTCACTTTTCTTGGGCTCATTTGGCCTCTTTTTTATTCCTCACATGGGAAAATGCTCTAATAATGATGATCATCACACTTTTATTTACTTACAACTCAAAAGAAAATTACAACTCGATACTAGAACAAAAATATGACTCTATATGAATGCCTCCGGTGGTGTACCGGGATGTGTAATGATCTAGCGTGACATGTATAAAAAATATGAATGGTGGCGGAGCCACAAATACTATGTCAAATATATGATCATGCAAAGCAATATGAAAATGATGATATGTGTCATAATAAAACAAAACGGTGGGAGTTGCATGGCAATATATCTCAGAATGGCTATGGAAATGCCATAATAGGTAGGTATGGTGTCTGTTTTGAGGAAGTATAAGGAGGCTTATGTGTGATAGAGCGTATCATATCACGGGGTTTGGATGCATCGATGAAGTTTGCACCACAACTCGAGGTGAGAAGGGGCTATGGACGGGACCGAATAGGCATGCCCCTAGGGGGGGGGGGGTTGGTAGGAGTTAACCATCGTGCGCCCTCGACCTTTACCCAAAGGAAGACAATCAATAATAAATCATGCTCCAATTTCATAGCATAAAGAGAGACCGTACGTGCCTGCTTCGGGAATCACAAACCTTAACACAAATATTCTTACTAAACAACAATTACTCACTAGCATGACTCTAATAACATCATCTTTATATCTCAAACAAATGCAAGGAATCAAATTTCTCATATATTCAATGATCTTTATGAAAGTTTTTATTATATCCCTCTTGAATACCCATCATATTAGGACTAAATTCATAACCCAAGCAAATTGCCACACTATTTATAAGACTCTCAAAATAATATAAGTGAAGCATGAGAGTTCATAATTTTCTTTAAAATATAACCACCTCCGTGCTCTAAAAGATATAAGTGAAGCACTAGAGCAACTACCTAGCTCAAAAGATATAAGTGAAGCTCAACGAGTATTCTAATAAATTCACGATTTGTGTGATCCTCTCAAAATGGTGTGTCCAGCAAGGATGATTGTGGCCAACTAAAAAGAAAACAAAGCAAAGACTCATATAATACACGACGCTCCAAGCAAAACACATATCATGTAGTGAATAAAAGTATAGCCTCAAGTAATTTACCGATGGATTGTAGACAAAAGAGGGAATGTCATCTAAGGCAACCCCAAAGCTTAGACGCTTGGTTGTCCTTGAATATTACCTTGGGGTGCCTTTGGCATCCCCAAGCTTAGGCTCTTGCTACTCCTTATTCCTTAGCCCATCAAAACTTCACTCAAGACTTGAAAACTTCACAACACAAAACTCAACAGAAAACTCGTGAGATCCGTTCGTGTCATGGTTTTGTCACGACAGATGTCCTCGTGAAAGGACTTAGTCATGAGGCCATCGCTGCTTGGTAGTAGCTTGAACGGGGTTGATCGAAATCGGAATCGAGAGACAAGGGCTTACCCAGGTTCGGCCCCTCGTGGTGGAGGTAAAAGCCTACTTCCTGCTTGATTTCTATTGATGATGATCTCGATTACAAGGGTGCGACTTGGCTAACCTAGTACTCAAGAGCTTGCAACTTAGTCTTTTTGCCTCAGGGACTCCCCTTTATATACAGGTGGAGGCCTTGGGCGTACAATAGAGTCTGAGTCATACTATGATATGTGACCTATCATGTTTCCTACTTGTCTTGTTTCCTAAGTAAGAAACTTCCTTTCGCGTTATGGCTAACATTGGAAGCTTGCACTTCTGGGACATGAGTCAGCCCACCTGGCGACTCATCTCCTGGGCTTTAAACTTCGTGGTCATCTGAGCCTATCATCAACCATGCCTTTTGTCAAGTCGCTGATACGTCTCCAACGTATCTACTTTTTCTCATGCTTTTCCTCTTGTTTTGGACTCTAATTTGCATGATTTGGATGAAACTATCCCCGGACTGACGCTGTTTTCAGCAAAACTAGCATGATGTTGTTTTTGTGCAGAAATAAAAGTTCTCGGAATGGAACGAAACTTTGCGAGGAATTTTTATATCAATAATAAGAATTTCTGGAGCCAAGACCCACAGAGAGGGGCCCCTGGTTGGGCACAACCCACCAGGGCGCGCCCCCTCTCCTGTCACGCCTAGGTGGGTTCTACCCACCTGGTGGCCCCGCTGATGACCCTCCTGATACTATAAATTCACATTATTCCAGAAAAAATCAAGGAGAAAGAATTATCTCGATCCACGAGACGGAGCCGCCGCCAAGCCCTGTTCTTCCTCGGGAGGGCAGATCTGGAGTCCGTTTGGGGCTCCGGAGAGGGGGATCTTCGTTCTTCGTCATCACCAACCCATCTCCATCGCCAATTCCATGATGCTCCCCACCGGGAGTGAGTAATTCCTTCGTAGGCTCACTGGTCGGTGAGGAGTTGGATGAGATTCATCATGTAATCGACTTAGTTTTGTTAGGGCTCGATCCCTAGTATCCACTATGTTCTTAGATTGATGCTGCTATGACTTTGGTATGCTTAATGCTTGTCACTTTGGGCCCGGGTGCAATGAACTCAGATCTGAACCGTTTATGAAATCATTATATCCATGTCTTAGATCCGATCTTGCAAGTTATAGTCACCTATTACGGTTATGATCCGACAACCCCGGACTGACAACAACCGGGCCCACTCTCGGTGATGACCGTAGTTTGAGGAGTTCACGTATTCACTATGTGTTAATGCTTTGTTCTAGTTCTCCATTAAAAGGAGGCCTTAATATCCCTTAGTTTCCAATATGGACCCTGCTGCCACGGGAGGGTAGGACAAAAGATGTCATGCAAGTTCTTTTAATAAAGCATGTATGACTATTTACGGAATACATGCCTATATTATATCGATGAACTGGAGCTAGTGCCGTATCGCCCTAGGTTATAACTGTCACACAATGAATATGATCCAACAAGTCACTGATCCAATGCCTACGAATTTATCCTTATTGATCTTGTTGCGTTACTTCTGCTATCATCATTGTTACACTTGCTACAAAATTACTGCTATCACTATTATTGTTACCGTTGTTGCTGCCACTACTATCAAAACTATCAAGCTACTTTGCTACTGATCACTTTGCTGCAGATAATTAATCTCCAGGTGTGGTTCAATTGACAACTCAGCTGCTAATACCTTTAAATATTCTTTGGCTCCCCTTGTGCCGAATCTATAAATTTGTGTTAAATACTTACCCTCGAAAACTGTTGCGATCCCCTATACTTGTGGGTTATCAAGACCTTTTTCTGGCGCCGTTGCCGGGGAGCATAGCTATATTTGTTGATTCACTTGGGATTATTGTCATATTATCACTATGAATAATCTGAAGGATCATAAATCGAAGATATTTCCCTCAAGTACGAGGGGAGGTAAGAAACTGCCATCCAGTTCTGCTTTAGATTCACCTTCTGTTATGAGTAAACTTTCAACACCACAACATGTTATTAATTATGATATGTCACAAGTTATTGATGATGCTAGTACCTTACTTGATAATGATGATGTGCCACTTGGTGATTTTCTTGATAAACAAATTGCTTATACAACTGTTGGGAAATGTAGTAATTTAAAAAAAAAATCCTACGCACACGCAAGATCATGGAGATGCATAGCAACGAGAGGGGAGAGTGTTGTCCACGTACCCTCGTAGACCTCAAGCGGAAGCGTTATGACAACACGATTGATGTAGTCCTACGTCTTCACGATCGACCGAACCTAGTACTGAACGTACGGCACCTCCGCGATCTGCACACGTTCAGCTTGGTGACGTCCCACGAACTCACGATCCAGCAGAGTGTCGAGAGAGAGCTTCGTCAGCAGGACGGCGTGATGACGGTGATGATGAAGCTACCGGTGCAGGGCTTCGCCTAAGCACTACGACGATATGATTGAGGTGGATTATGGTGGAGGGGGGCACCGCACACAGCTGGAAACAATCAACTTGTGTGTTGTAGGGTGCCCCTCTGCCCCCGTATATAAAGGAGCGAGGGGGAGGCCGGCCGGCCTTGGGGCGCGCCAAGGAGAGGGGGGAGTCCTCCTCCTAGTAGGAGTAGGACTCCCCCTTTCCTAGTCCAACTAGGAAGGGGGAAGGGGAAATGAAGGAGAGGGAGAGAGGGAGGAAAGAGGGGGCGCCGCCCCCCCTCCTTGTTCAATTCGGAATCCCAAGGGGGGGCGCGGCCAGCCCTAGGCCCCTCCTCTCTCTCACACAAGGCCCATGTAGGCCCATTAGTTCCCCCGGGGGTATCGATAACCCCCCGGCACTCCGATAAATATCCGGTGACCCCCGGAACTCATCCGGTGTCCAAATATAGTCATCCAATATATCAATCTTTATGTCTCGACCATTTGGAGACTCCTTGTCATGTCCATGATCACATCCGGGACTTTGAACTATCTTTGGTACATCAAAACATATAAACTCATAATACCGATAGTCACCGAACGTTAAGCGTGCAGACCCTACGGGTTGGGGAACTATGTAGACATGACCGAGACACGTCTCCAGTCAATAACCAATAGCGGAACCTGGATTTTCAAATTGGTTCCCACATATTCTACGAAGATCTTTATCGGTCAAACTGCATAACAACATACGTTTTTCCCTTTGTCATCGGTATGTTACTTGCCCGAGATTCGATCGTCGGTATCTCAATACCTAGTTCAATCTCGTTAACGGAAAGTCTCTTTACTCATTCCGTAATGCATCATCCCGCAACTAGTTCATTAGTCATATTGCTTGCAATGCTTATAGTGATGTGCATTACCGGGAGGGCCCAGAGATACCTCTCCGATAATTGGAGTGACAAATCCTAATCTTGATCTATGCCAACTCAACAAGCACTACAAAAAAATACACTTCCGTGATGATACGTGTTTGTCACAGTAGGTCGCGTTTTTTGTCATTCATGTACATCCATGACAAATTTATGATAGAATGAAGATAGTCATACCTATGATGTCGTAGAAGTGTTCCATGACATTACCAAAATTATCATCACGGAAGTGTCCACTTCCATGACGATAAATTGCGCGTCACAAAAGTGCTTTCGTCAAGGGTGACCGACACGTGGCATCCACCGTAATGGAATGCCGTTAAGCTATCGGGTCCGGTTTTGGACCCGATAACCCGTTAACAGCCCCGACCAATGGGGATTTTCCACATGTAAAATCATCATTGGCTGGAGGAAACACGTGTCGGCTCACTGTTGGGACAGATGTCATCCACTCATTGGACCCAAAGCGCCTATGATACGTTGACACGTGGCATGGCCCAACAGAGGCCCATATAGGTTAAAAAGGCCGGCCCAGTCAAAGGCCCGTAGTACTTACTCAGGTACTAGCGGGCCAGCCCAATAACGGCCTGCTTAATAAAGGCCCATTTACGGCCCGAAGCCAGATCTGACCCGTTAATTGTTCGCCGAACATTTGGGCCCATTTACGGCCTGAAGCCACATCTGGCCCATTAATTGTTCGCCAAATATTTGGGCCCAATTACAGTCTAGTGACTTTCAGCCTGTTAGAGGCCCGATGTAGACATGGGCCCATTTCAGCCTAGTGTGACTTTCGGCCTGGGAATGGCCCGTGCTGCCCATGGGCCATATATGGTCCGCTGGGACATCGAGCCCACTAACGGCCCGTGATAAAGGTGGCAACAGTTAAGCCCAACGTGACTTTGGGCCTGTTAAAGGCATGTTGCATAATTCGGCCCGTTGATGTCTGTACTAAGCTTTCGGCCTCTTAAAGGCCCATGATATCAGTGGGCCAACTAAGGCCCGAGATATGTTTCGGCCTGGTAACTGCCCGTGATATAACTGGGCCCAAAGAGGCCCAGTTTACATTTCAGCCTGATGAAGGCCCATCGATGACTAGTGAAAATTGAGGCCCAATATGCATTTCGGCCTGCCAAAGGCCCATGGTTTCATCTGGGCCGTAATAAAGCCAAGACAATATTCAGCTTGTTAATGGCCCAATGCTACAGGCCAAACTAAGTTACTGGGTCCACAAAAGGCCCAACTAAAATATAGGCGGTGTAAGTTGTGGGCCTCGCGCAAAAGTGTGAAGGCCCCAATCATTCGGGCCCAAGAATGATGCAGGACGGCCCAATTGTGGCCCGCTAAACAACAGGCCCGTTAGAGGTGAATGTTTCGGCCCGGTCGACTACATCTGATTTTTTTCAGATAGCGAATGATGGCAGTAACTAGTAGGAATTAAGAACAAACCTACTCTATACAATAAAGAAATTACGGCATAGTAACTAAGAATAAACCTACACTATACAATAAAGGATTTATGGTATATTACATCCATTGGGCATCGAAGTTTGCCACCAGTGACCATAAAGCGCAACGAAGAAGCAGATTACAAAAACCAGGCACCATTGCAGCGTAAAAAAATAAGACTGAACCGAGACCACTTCCAAGACAGTTCAAGAAAGGTTAGCCTTGGGCGGGAACTGCTGCAAAAGCTGCTGAGCAAGGCTGTGAGACCGTCCTAGCATGTCAGTCATAGCTTCCAGGTGTAGCTGTTTAGCGATGAGGTTCTCATTGGTGTTCTCCGCAATCTTTCTTATAGATAGGACTTCAAGTCGAAGTTGAGTTGCAGAATGCCTTTCTGCTAGAACTTGGGACTCAAGAAGTCGAACTGATTCGCATAACGAATTTCGTGAGCTTGTCTCGATCGCTAGTCTCAAGTAACTTGAACACTGCATCAAGACAAGACTTTGGGGTTGTCTTGCTATCTTCAAGATGTTTTTCCTTCTTTGCTGCAATATATGTTGGGTTTGTCGCGCATCCTTCAGCAGACTTGTGCATGCCATCAGGCATATCACCCTGAAACAAAGCACAGAGATGACAGGTTTTGCACGTGTATAAACAAATATGATAATTGTGCTGTCAATTCCATCCAATTTCAAATTAGAAAATAAAGAGTAAGTTTAAAATATCAATAGCATAATTTGGCATTGTTCATAATGCGGGGAGCTTCACCACACTACTGGATTACCATGTCAACATAACAAGCATAGATGAAGGGCAAAGAAAATCATTGTATATATTTTGGTTAATGTGCATGCCATATTGTTCATATCATCAGCCACATCAGTAAGATAAAACAGGAGATCACAAGGTGCAAACGTGGGCTGCTTCACCACACACTGGATTATAGATCCACAAAAACAAGCATACATATAGGGAGTATTGAGTAATGTGCATGGTATGAATAAGGAATTTGGTTTTACAAGTAAAACTTAGAACTTACGGTTCTTGAGAACACGCATTTTGGTAGAAATAGCAAACTAAACAACAGTAAACGATAGGGAGTATGAGCAAATTAAACAGCAGTTGAGGATAGAAGGACTGACTTACATTAACAGTTAACACCGGCTTTATAATGCCCTTCTCCATGTCAAGGGAAGGATAACTCAAGAATTTCAGCACATAATCTTCTTCATAAGCATTGCCTGTACTCTACATTTTGTAGAGAGTAATTATAGATATGATAATACTGGAAGGGATAGAGGGTAATGAAGATAAGATGCATATTGATGCTACATAATCAACTACCAATCCCTGGAAGTACAAGCTTTACAGGACAAAATGTACTGCCAAGAGCAATGGGCTACACTTCTGCATTGGCATTGTCTGTATATTCTACTTTTTGGTAAGATTAAATGTAGATCTGATCTTTTTTAGTAAATGGTGGGCGAGGGAGATAAGAGACTTGATTTCAGTCCCTTAATGCCAAGTTTGACAGCCATGGCATTGTTCTGCTTTATTATTTTCATGCGTGCAAGCTCATAATCATTATGATGCTGTTCAGAATATGAGATTCATGAAAACATAAAAAGTAGTCAGATTATCTACGGAATGCATTGCGAATTCAACTCGAAGAGTGTCTCCCTATAAACCCCTACATATGCAAAGTTCACTCCCCAACCATGCTGACCAGACCACACACAGAAATACAAACCCCTTATGTCTCTATAACAGGCAGACACACATTTCAAAACTGAAGTAGGAACATTAGAATTATATGAAATTTGTATTTGAACAAATAAACTAAGGAATTATGAGTGGCATAATGTTTAGCTTCAAGGGTGGAGTGTTGGTAGTGCGACACAAAGCAAGTAGGCAGATTGTATTCCCTGTAAAAGATCGAAGCCTATGTAAAAGCTGGAAATGACACTTTCTTTCAATACAATGCAGTGTTCATTGCCCACGCATGATGAAAGATATCACACAGAGAAATACTATTCACTCATGTCTACGGTTGCAGTATTTAGAAACAGGGTGGTCCACCTAAAAGAATATTGACAACAAATATGACAAGGCAAGCATAGATGTAGTGAATCAATCATTTACTTGTGAGCTCACTAGAACAAGTATGCAGAATTGTAACTGCAGTAAGAGACCGTCCAAAATCTGAATCAAGAAGTTTGTCTAGCACTTATTGTTTGCAACTAATCGACATGAATAATTGGATATTATATCGAATGAGTAAGAAAGACAAGTAAAATTTTCAACAAACCTGGCTTGGAGTAGTAATCTGGGTCAATGTCAGTACGGCCAACAATCCAAAATGACTAGTGTCTGTTCCTAGGGCCGGAATTTTGAAAACCCTGTGAACTTTACAGGTACTAAAGATTACCGAAATACATCTGAACCATTAAGTGTAGGTAGCACTGAGCACACAACAAGCCCTAATGACAGTCCTGCCTAATGAGTAATGAATCAATTAGAAAATGGGTGATGAGGAGTGGCTGCTGAGTGTTGAGGACTTATCTCAGGATAAATCGGGTTGGCTTAGTGGGTGCTGCACGCCTGAGCCCTGAACGGACTGGGAAGGTAGGCACGATGGCGTGCCCGGGTAGCTGTGATGCTGTTGGGCGAGCGGCTCCTGACCTCCTCTTAGTCCGGCGTCTCCTCCTAGAGTCATGCCGTCTGGGACGGCAAGTCGCCAAGCAGGCAAAGCGGTGAAGTAGTAGAGATCGGAAGCCAGTGAACAGTAGGGGAATCGGGGCTGGGACGACCTAAAATCCTGTGGTGGGCGGCCCACCGCTGGCACCTCAGAGATACACACCGAGCGGCGAACATGCATTTTGAAACTAATTTAGGAACATTTAGCTGACCAATTAAACGAATCTGTTTTAATAATATCAAATTCGTATTTGAACAACTAAGCTTGTTTAGCTTGATGGGTCGAGCAGTGCTATTATGACACGAAGCACGTATTCTGATCGTATAGTGATCATAAAAGGGGGAAACCGGAGAAATGATATTTAGCAGCCATTGTTTGCTTCGATTGGGGATACGACGGTAATCTCGCATCTCGCCAATATTTGCCCAGAGCGATTTCGGGTGAGGAGAGGGTGGTTGGCGCCCATGGTTGGCGCCCACGGTATATGAACGAGGCTAACAGGTAGGGCGGTTGTGTCACGTCTGAGTGAAGTTACAAACCTGCCCCTATTGAAAATATTTGCCTACATCGATTTCGGCCGAGTCGAGTTTGTTTTGCCGCCCACCGTGTATGAATGGGGAAGTGGTGGGAGAAACAGAGGTCTTTCAGACGGGCTTGAATCAAATGTGTTTTGCTGCCCATGTTTGGCGCCCACCGTGTCAGAATGGGCTCAGAGGCGGTCGTGTCACGTCTTATTGAAGTTACTATCCTACCCCTATTTAGAGCAGTGGAAATCGGGCCGATGGATTGTCCGTATAATGGGTAGACAGTAATTTCCATCTCCCAAACACTTGCCTTCGGGCAGCCGATGTGGGAGTGGACATTTTGCTGCTTCTTTCGAATTTTGGGACAATAAGCATCCACGTTTAGCCTGGCAACTAAATTCAAATCCATTTTGTATTCCTATACGAATCTATATAAATCATTCTATGTGTTTTTATATATCTTCAAAAGGACGACAAAGATGTATTCCACTGTCATATATGAATATGGTTTACAAATGTCGATACTCAAATTCAGAAGCTAGAATCCAGTTTAAGGTGAATTCGAATATTTGGAACACTTCTTGTCCAACTCAAATGTCACACGCAACATAATGTGTACTCCCATTTATATATGTACACAAGCAAATGTATCAAGATTCAAATACCGAGTGAATCAACCAAGAATGTACAGAACTAACAGACATATAAACACTTATAGAGTATATGGAACAATAATATCAACTAACATACATAAGCCAGGACGCTGTACTTTTCTTTGCTACAACAACATCCTTTTTTTAGCCAAGTTACTACATCATCTTGGCCCTTTCCGATGCGTGCCACTTATGGTCCATCTATACTACTATTATTGTTGAATGCACATTCAGCCCGATTGGCATATTTGTAGGTCTGGCACAACAATCAAAATGAAATGTCTTCGAGTCTTATCAATTAATACAGACTTGTGCTCAAATAAAATTACAAACCAAAAAACAAAAAACAAAAAACAATTATTAAATGATCTCTAAAACAAATGGTTTGATTGATTTCATGAACAGACAACACAAATGTTATTCAACGATGGAAAGAACATTTCACCTATGATTTACCAAGTGGGAATTTAATTTCCTTTTTTTCCTTCAGTACCTTAACAATGTGGTCAGTCTCAGCTTGCTTCGTTTTGAAATCCATCAAATATTTAATGGCTGTCTTGAGTACTGCTACTGATTGTGCTGTTTTCTTCCTCAACATGTCAACTTCATCTCTAAGTGCGTATGTAATCTCTTTCTACCACTAGTTTAGCCTCTAGAGCATCAGCAGTTGGCAATTCATAATGCACGATTGGGCGGTGCCCATCATTGTGGATGATACAACGTCCATGGGGACCTCGCTCTTTGATCTTGGGCTAACCTGTTTTGCCATTAAAATTCCGATTGGATTCAAAAAAGTTGAAGTTAGCAAAACATCTCAACTGGGAGTTATAACAGCAAACCAGTTAAACAAACAAGGGATTAAAGAGTTTCAATTCGATGCTGAAAAGTAGTTATAACATCATTGTAACCCGTTGTTGCAGCAGCAAAGCAGTTAAACAAACAAGTAGCTATTTAAGTTCAGGCAAACAGGTAATTCTTAACAGTAAGTATCAAACACATAGATAGGTGCAGTCTATAATAGGATTAATAGGCTGTGGCATTATGTAATCAGTAGCAAACTAAATTAAGCCAAGCAACATAATTGAACAATTTTGCAATAAGTGACTAACTAAAATTCCGAGAAGCATGTAACTGAACTTATGCTAGTTCTTTGTACAGGCACAGTGCAACTTCTTTTTCGCTTACAAGGTTGTACGAAGGAGTCCATGGCATCAATTGCTTGGATACGCAGTCCCAATACTTCTTCCTTCCCACACTGCATTGGTAAGTCGAATGGTTAATCTGTTAAGATGGTGCGTCCTTGATATGTTATATGAGGACGTGTAGTCAGACTAGTTGTAGCCACACACATCACACTGGCTTTTACTGTATATTTCATGCAATTATTTTTGGCATATCGAGATCTAAGCAATCTACAATAGGATGAAAAGACGACATCCTTCACATTATTGGCGAACTCAGTTCATAGAAACAAGCAATTCAACCATTCTGTGGGTAAATGAAAAGCCACTGGAATATTTTTCACTACCCCTATCATACATGTTGGGGATATAACTATTTGTGTAAGCCGCCTAGGAGGGGCCAGGTTACGCAAATAAGACTCATCAGAAAGAAGCCCAAGACCAAGCACGAACATGGCGGTTCAATAAAGGGTCTAAGGCCCACAAGCGGCTTAAGGCCCATAGTGATAAACCGCCATGATGACATGACTTGTAACATAAGGTAGAATTAAGTAGTCACCGAGCCGGACACTGTCTATGAGCCGGCAGGGACTCTGTAAGCCGCAGGGCGTCAACCCGTGTATATAAGGGGACGACCCGTCGGCGGCTTAGGACAAGAAACAACTTATCGAGAACCGGGCATAGCGTATCTCGCTCCCTGGTCATCGAAACATCAAGCAATACCAACCCAACTAGACGTAGGCCTTACCTTCACCGTAAGGGGCCGAACTAGTATAAACCTCTCGTGTCCTTTGTCCCGATTAACCCCTTTAAGCTTCCTAGTTGCGATGGCTCCACGACTAAGTCCTTGCAAGAGGACATCTTCCGTGACAATCCCACGACAGTTGGCGCCCACCATGGGGCCAGCACACGGTGGATTTGAGTTCTTGAAGGGCAACTTCGAAGGGCTCAAGGGATACGTGATGGGCGGATGACCAAGAGTCGTCGCGGCAAGATATACATCGACGACGAAGGTGGGGCCCGACGCCGCTCAATTGAGTACTGGTACGGGTCCCTTTGGCGTAATCCATGTCTTCATCGGCGGATTGGTGAGCCGGGCCTCGAGCCGGACTGCTGCACCGACCTCGTCGAACGGCTCGGCGGCGAGACCCGCCGGGCTCAACCTGTCGTGGAAGCGTGCCTTCGTGGGTTGCATCCACGGAGGAGAACTTTTCAAGGATCGTAGATGGTGGTGAGACGGCCGTCCTCTTCGACGGTGATTCGTCCACCGGTTTAACAGATTCGTTGAATCTATTACAGGATGGCAGGCTTAGGGGCTGTTTCGACGGCTCTAGTATTCCGGACCCCTATGAGCCGCCAAGCTGGGCAGGAGTCTTCATGGATGGTACTCAACCCGGTCAAAACTCAACGGCTCAGAGACCTCGTCCAGACAGCCTTGACTCAGCAAGAGACTTATTCCTACAGCCGGGACAAGATTCATTCAACTCCTCCGCCTTGGTTAGCTCCGGCTCGTCCAAACCGGAGTCTGAGTTATAGCAGGCACATGGAGTCAGAAGCTTTATCAAGCAACGCCCAGCGCCGTAACCCGCCCGGTGGTTATAACCCGGTGCAGGACCGAATACGTCAGGAGGACAAACGGGCGGCTCAGCTAGCGGCTCAACAAACGGCTCATCAGGACCTTCCAGATTATCCGACGACTTCCATTGAGGCGGGAGTGGCTACCAGAACCGGCGGTGTTCCTTGTTTAGTGCCGGCTCTACGTAATGTACGTTTACCCAAGGACTTCAAGGGACCTCGGAAGGTGCCGAATTACACGGCCGACTTACAGCCCGGAGCATGGATAGAAAGTTATGAGATGGCCATGGAGCTGTTGGAGGTCAGGGATGCAGCGATGGCTAAGTACTTCACCATGATGTTAGATGGAACGGCCCGGTCTTGGTTAAAGGGCTTGCCACCCAATTCCATTAGTTTATGGGCAGAGCTAAAGGCCCGTTTCATCCAGAACTTCAAAGACACTTGCAAGCAATCTATGTCGATTGTGGACTTGACAAATTGTAAGCAGGAGGAGGGTGAATCCACGACTCATTGGGTACGCCGGATCAAGGAGATAATACATTCGTCTGAAAATATGGATGCCGGCTCTGCAGTCCTCATGTTGGAGAAGAACTGCCGCTTTGAGTCACCGAGACGTAAACTGGGCGCCTTAAGTGTGATTGCAATGATATGGGTGCGCTGATGGCGGCTTTAGTCAAATACGCTGATTCTGATAGTACCAAGGATCCCGCGTCGATGAGGAAAATACAGGAAGGGAAAGAAGAATGACAATGGAAAGGGCCAAAGAGATAACCCGATGAATCAAGGAGGCAATAAGCGAAGGCGAGGGTAACCCGGGTTTGTAGCCAACGCCAATGCACAGTGGTAACAATCGAGACGAAGGGCAAACCGCCCCTCGATGCAGCGGGTCAGTCCATCTCTTGAGCAAGTTACTCAATGAGCCTTGCCGAGGCACGCACCTGAGAATGACCCGCCACCCACTTATGGAAAGATTGCGCGATCATGAAGGCCTTTAAGAATTCCAACACGCTTGATGGCAATCATGGGTCGGCGGCGCTCAGAGCCGGTGGCTTTCATGGCCCAGCGGCGTTCAAGTTCGGCCAGGACATCAAGGCGGTTATAACAATGATCTGGTCAAGGGGACAACAGCAGCAGCAATCGGGTTATCAAAGCCACCAAGCGGTGAATAGTGGGCAGTATCACGTATACACCACTAACTTGTGCAAACGTGACCAGAAGGTTCATAAGAGGGCCGTGAATTCTGTTGAGCCAGCGGTTCTTCGTTATTTGAGGTGGTCAGAACAACCCATTGTATGGAGCGGGAAGATCACCCCCGGGTTGATAATCCGTTCGCTTAGCCCTGGTGGTAGCACCTCGGGTTGGTGGATATAAATTCACTAAGGTACTCATGGACGGAGGTAGCAGCATCAATATCCTTTATTATGAGACCTTTCGACGCATGGGATTGGTGATAAGGATTTGAAGACGCCCAACACTGTTTTTCATGGGTGGTGCCTGGTAAGTCGGCTTACCCAGTTGGCAAGATTGAACTGGAAGTAGCCTTTGGAGATGAGTATGATTCTAGAGCTGAGAAATTAACCTTTGAGGTGGTTAAAATCAAGAGTCCATATCATGCTCTATTTGGTCGGCCGACTTATGCCAAGTTCATGGCGTGGTCGTGTTATGTTTATCTGCAGCTTAAGATGCTGGGTCACAAGGGCACCATCACCGTGCATGGAAGTCGAAAGGTAGCCTTGGAATGTGAGGAGGGTGACGCGGCTTATGCTGAGTCTGTTTGTGCAGCAGAGGAGCTGAAGTTTTACCAAGACAATGTTGACCCGGCGGATATGACCTCTCTAAAGAAGCCAACCACCAAGCATGACCCGGCGATGAAATTTAAGTCGGCTGCTGAAACCAAGCTTGTTGATTTTACTCCAGGCGATTCGTCTAAGCAGTTCAATATCAGTGCCAATTTGGATCCTAAATAGGAAAGCGCGCTCATCGAGTTCATCCGTGAGAACCGGGACATCTTCGCATGGAAACCTTCTGACATGCCGGGTGTACCGAGAGAACTCGTGAGCACACTCTCAATATTGATCCAAGTATAAGCCGGTCGGCAGTTTTCCGACGGTTCAACAAAGAGAGACGGAAAGCCATTGAGAGGAAGTCGCCTGCTCTTAGCGGCTGGGTTTATTTTTGAAGTTTTTCACCCGGAGTGGTTGGCTAACCCGGTGCTCGTGCTCAAGAAGAACGGCACCTGGCGGGTGTGTGTGGATTACACGGACTTAAATAAGGCTTGTCCGGCTGATCCCTTTGCTCTCCCCCGTATTGATCAAATCATTGATGCTACGGCGGGTTGCGAGCGTTTGAGCTTTTTGGATGCTTACTCTGGTTATCATTAGATCAAAATGGCAGTTAAGGACCAGGAGAAGATGGCATTTATCACTCCGTTTGGAACCTTCTGCTATGTATCTATGCCATTTGGGCTCAAGAGTGCTCAGGCGACTTATCAGCGATGTGTACAGAACTGTCTCCACGATCAAATTGGGCGCAATGTTCACACTTATGTGGATGACATCATGGTGAAGTCCGAGAGAAGGAAACCTTGATATCTGATTTGAAAGAGACCTTTGATAATCTCCGGGTTTATAAGATGATGCTTAACCCGGCAAAGTATGTATTTGGTGTACCTGCAGGCAAGCTCTTGGGTTTCCTGGTCTCAAACAGAGGCATTGAAGCTAATCCAGAGAAGATCAAGGAAATTACCTCTTTGGCTAAACCGGCGTGCATCAATGATGTTCAGCCACTGGCGGGTCGTGTTGCTGCTTTAAGCCGGTTCATAAGCCGGTTAGGTGAGAAGGCCCTACTACTGTATCAGATGATGAAGAAAACAGACACTTTTGTTTGGAGTGATGCTGCTAATACTTCCTTTGAAGATTTAAGGAGACAGTTGTCTGAGCCGCCGGTCCTTGCGGCTCCCATTGATAAAGAGCCGTTGCTGTTATATGTGGTTGCTAACTCACGAGCTGTCAGTGTTGCCATGGTGGTGGAGCGTAAGGAGGCTAGCAAGGAGCATCCGGTTCAACGGCCGGTTTATTATATCAGTGAGGTGCTCATTGAGTCTAAGCAAAGATATCCGCATTGGCAGAAACTTGTTTGAGTATTTATGGCAAGCCGGAAGTCAAGCGAGACTTCCAAGGTCATCCTATAAGCGTGGTAAGTTACGCCCTTGGGAGACATCATCCGAACAGGGAAGCCACAGACGAGTCACCAAGTGGGCTATTGAGCTTGGGCCTCATGGTTTGAAGTACATGCCACGCATCGCTATTAAGTCTCAAGCCTTGGTGGACTTTATTAATGATTGGACAGAGTTACTGCACCGAGGAGAAGCCGATAACACATATTGGACTATTCACTTTGATGGGTCCAGCAGTTGGAAGGCTCGGGCTGGAGTCGTTTAACTTCCCCGAGGTGAAAAATTTTGTTACGCCCTCCGGCTTATGTTTCCTTGTACTAACAATGCAGCTAAGTATGAGGCCTTACTCCATGGTCTCAGGATGGCCAAAGAGATGAATTTGAGCCGGTAAGGTGTTTGGGTGACTCAGATCTTGTGGATCAACAGGTATCAGGCAAGTGGGATTCTAAGGATCCCTTAATGCCGGCTTACCGTCGTGAAGTTGATGCTGTGGCTGGGCACTTCAAAGGTTATCAAGTGGAGCACATTGATCGAAGGAAGAACGAGGAGACTGATGCTTTAAGCCGGCTGGGATCTCAGCGAAAGCCGGTGCCGCCTAACACCTTTCTTGATGTTTTGCATAATCCTTCTGTCAAGGTACCCACAGAGGAGGATCTAGCAGTGCCAGACCCGGAGGGATAGTTGGTAGCAGCTCTTCGTGTTATCCCGGATTGGATAGTGCCATATTTGGCTTACATGACCCGGGGAGAGTTGCCTGAGGATGAGACCTTGGCGAGACAAATCATCCGGCAGTCTTAATCCATGACAATTGTTCATGGCTAGTTACATCATCACAGTGTCACTGGAGCTTTTCAACGTTGTGTATCGCCTGCAGAGGGTCAGGAGATACTTCGTGAGATCCATGAAGGGGATTTTGGTCATCACGCCGGCTCAAAATCTCTTGTGGCCAAGGCTTTCCATCATGGCTTTTATTGGCTAATGGCTCATGCTAATGCGGAGGATCTGGTCAGTAAATGTGTCGGATGTCAGAAATTCTCACGGTGAGCTCATGTGCCGGCTCAAGAATTGAGGATGATTCCAATTACTTGGCCGTTTGCAGTCTGGGGGCTTGACATGGTTGGACCGTTCAAGAGGTCTAAAGATAAAAAGACACACCTCCTGGTGGCAGTGGATAAATTCACAAAGTGGGTTGAGGCAGAGCCGGTCAGTAAGTGTGATGTAGCCACGGCGGTTCAGTTCATGAAAAAGGTGATTTTTTGTTTTGGTTTTCCACACAGCATTATAACTGATAATGGCACTAATCTCTCCAAGGGTGCCACGGAAGAGTTCTGTCAACGAGAACATATCCGGCTTGATGTTTTGGTTGTTGCTCATCCTCAATCCAATGGTCAAACAGAAAGAGCTAATCAAGAGATCTTGAAGGGTATTAAACCCCGGCTCTTGGTCCTCTTACAGCGGACGCCGGGTTGTTGGATGGAGGAGTTACCCTCTGTGCTTTGGAGTATCAATACTACGCCTAACAGATCTACGGGTTACACGCCTTTCTTCATGGTGTACGGAGCAGAGGCGGTCCTGCCAAATGACATCTGACATGACTCACCCCGCGTGACGGCTTACGTTGAGGCCGATAATGAAAAAGCTCGTCAGGATGCACTTGATTTATTGGATGATGAGCGAGACTTGGCAATAGCCCGCTCGGTGATTTACCAGCAAGACCTGCGCCGTTATCACAGCCGCCGGGTTAGAAGCAGAACCTTTCAGGAAGGCGATTTAGTGCTCCGGCTCATCTAGGATCAGCCTGATATGCACAAGCTGTCCCCTCCTTGGGAAGGACCCTTTGTGGTCAGCAAGAATCTGAACAACGTTTCATATTACCTCATCGATGTTCGAGAGCACAAAGACTCACGTAAGTCGGAGGAAGAGACCCACCGACCGTGGAATATCGCTCATCTACGGCCTTATTATACTTGAGCCACCGGCTCTCAAGATGTATATATTTTGAAGATGTATATATTATATAAAGCAATAAAGCAGGACCTCTGTCCTTTTCACTCTCAAAGGTTTATATGTCTTATTTATCAGGTGGTGGAAACAACCAACAGGGAGCGGATCATATCTGAATCCGGCTTTCCCTTTGGTCCGCGATGATCATATCTGAATCTAGCCATGATCACTTGGGGCTTCTGTTCAAACATAGGTCGATTCGAACCAAAGAGAACATAGTTGTCGATACCGCTGATCGGCATACTGCCAAACCCACTTGGGGGCTTCTTGATCATATTTGAATCATAGCTTAACCCCTTTGGGTCTGACGTGGATCGTATTTGAATCAGCGTCATTAAACAACTCTTATGGTCACTTGGGGGCTTCCTGTTCAAACATAGGTCGTATTCGAACCAAAGAGAACATAGCTGTCGATGCCCACTTGATCGGCATCGCCAAAGCCACTTGGGGCTATATGATCGTATCTGAATCTTAGCTTAACCCCTTTGGAACAGTTTACTGGTCGTATTCGAATCAGAAGCCTTTTAATATTGTTTATTGTCTATTATACTTCATAAATCATGATTACTTGACTATCTTGAGATCTTCTTGGAAGCACTGTGAGATGGTTTTTTCCGGCTTAATATTGATAACCCCAGGTTGTTAAGTGCCAGGTGAATTCCAACTTTCAGGAGTTAAAATTACCCGCATGTGTGGGGTCATATAAGCCGGCGAGATTACCAAAAGGATCACAGGACAAGGCAAGCAATTTTTTGTTTAAAGGAAATAGAAGATCAATATAAGCTGGAAGGATATAGCGATGGCGGCTTAAGAAAGTATTTGAGCGCCATAAACATGCGCGAAGGCATGGCAAAAGTCGAGAGGTTTTTTCTACCCTATTACAAGACTCCCCGAGTCTGAATAATGAAGCATTGTTTTCACAAAGACATACACATTTGACGCCTGGCGGTTCACTCCTTTGGTTGGCTTGAAGAATCCGGGTTATCCTTCTCCGCCTCTCCGTCGGCTGCCCAGTCCTGGAAGGTTGACGAGGCCCAGTCAATGCCACTCAAGGCTTCAACCTCAGCTTCATCATCTATTAAACCGGCTGGGTCGACTTCAGGGGCAAAGGTATGCTTACGAGTTGGAGGGATCAGGTTGACTTCATTATAGTGAGGTGTTGGGATTCTCCGGTTCTCACTGTCATGGCCCGGCTGATACTTGGTAAGGTCAGTATCGTTCCCAATAAGAGTAGCCACAGGACGTATGACTTTCACACAGGCAGTGAAGTCTGCCTCGTTGAATAAAGAGCCGTCTTCCTTCAAGCTGGGATACCCAAGAGCAATGTCTGCCGGGTCTAACTCTGGAAGCCATGCCTTGGACCGGCTCAATGCGGCTATAGCCCCGGCTCTGGCAGATGCCCTCCTTAGTTCTTGGATCCGCTGAGGTAACACAGCAAGCCGCTTGTAACGCCTTGCGGAGGGGAGGAACGCTATTTGGTAAAGCTACAACGCCAAAGCATCGCTAGACCCGTGTAGAGCTATTCCACCAGAGTATAAACCGCCTTCAGCTTGATCAACATGTTCTGCTTGAGGTTTGTGCTCCTGGGGCCTGCATTATTACACATAAATGAGCTGGAGGTGACAATTAAAATAGTCGTCAAAGGAAGGATTGCAATATCCGAGGTTATATATAGTAACTTACCAAAGATTGCTGAGACCATTTGAGATATCTGGCGCTTTAAGCCGGACAGCTCGGTTGTTGCTTCTGCAAGTGATGTTTCTGCTGTCTCGACCCGGGTCACTAGTGAGGCCTTCTCATCAGCCCAGATTTTCTTCTCCGCCTCAAAATTCTTCTTCAACTTCTCTTGTTCAAAGACGCTGAGTTCAAATTTGGAGTTGGATTTTTGAATTTCAAGTTCTTGAGCTGCCAGGCGGCTCTTCAGGTCAGCAATCTCTGAGTCAAATTGACTTACCGTGGCCTGCATTGGTGCCAGGTTATAGTCAAAATCATGGTAAGATAACGTTAAGTCCCAAGTACTTTGCAAGCAAAGATACTTGACACTTGGGGGCTAATGTATGTTGAAGAATTTTAAACTTACAATGCCGGTTCATGGAAATTAAGTCCTAAGCACTTTGCAAGCAAAGGTACTTGACACTTGGGGGCTAATGTGTATCGCAAGTTCAAGGTATCATGTTACAACCGGGTTAAATATCTTCTTTCTAAACCGGACAAAGCAGTGCTAAGCAGGTTTCTAAGTCTACAACCTATTTATTCATAAGCAATAGACTTGGGGGCTGATACAGTAAGTATGATTAAGAAAAGTAGCATAAGTTATACCTCAGATTTTTGCTGTATTTGCTTCACCATGTCAATTTCCAGGTCACGGCTGCTATGTACTTGATTGATATAGCCAGAGACTATCTCTCCAATGCTCAAATGAGTATAGTCAGCAATGTCTAGCTTGGCCTTTCGGCGTTCCAGAAACTCCTCCTTGGCAGAGCACTTGGCAAGGACAGTGGGCTGTCCCGGCTCAACAAACTGAGTCTTCAGAATCTCAATTTACGGATCAATTGTCTTGGCCGGGCTAGGAGCTTCCGGGTTATCAGAGCTGTTGAGAGTATCTTTGGCGGGTGGATCAGAGGATGGTGCTGGAATATCATAGGCTGGTTCAGGCGGCGGCTGATGGGTAGAACTGTCAGGAGCAGCCGTGCCAAGCTCTGGTTCAGTCGCGACCGGGTCTTGGGACGGCTTACTCTTTTTTGCCCTCTTACTGGTTTTCACTTGCACGCTGTGATAAAGGTAGAAGGATGAGTACAAAAGCATGAGTATGGTAAGGCATAAGATAAACAAAATTACATTACCCAGGGGCAGTTTTGAAGGCCGGCATGTTAGATTGCATAGACTCGCCGGAGGAAGGGGAGGTATCCTGATAATTGGAGTCAGATGAATTGAGAGGTTGACGAATTAAACCCGCCAAAGGAAAAGCAGAACGTAAATCGGAGATAACCTCAATCCGACGCTTCCTGGTTACGTCAGGTAAGCCGGAGGAGAGCTCTACATCCTTGCTGGTCCGGGTCTGCCTCCGGCTTTCAAATTGTTGTTGCTTCAAAAGAAATTGAGGATCTTGGTAAGCCAAAGGATGTGAAAATCTTACTTTCCGGGTTACTCTTCGAATTTTCTGACGCGGCAGGGGTTCGGAGTCGGAGGAGATTATAGTTACCTCTTCCTTGACGGCTTGGCTGTTCCCCGTATCTTCCTGAAAAGATTTAATGTCAGCAAGGTGAGGATAAAGAGTCAAGGGAGTTAAAAAGTTACCTCTTCTTCATCATCATCAGTATCGTCAAGTTTAAACATATCTGAAGCGCTTGGCTTCCTCTTCTTCGAAGTTAAAGTCTTGGCGGCTTTCCTTTCGGCTCTTTTCGCCACTCTGGCTTGTTTGGCCGCCTCATGGTTATACTTGACCTTCCAGAAGTTATCATCGGCCTCTGAAAAATGATAAGGGGTTATGAGTAAAAGCAAGGTATAACACAGGAAGGAGTAAGTTATTGAGGTTGATGACTTCATCGCAGGGCCGGGTTCTTCTTGCGTAGAAGGAAGTAAGCCAAAGGCATTACTAGTCACTGTGCCCTCTTTCAACAACGTCGAGTCATAGCCTCCACCACATCATCGGTAAGTGGTCGGACTTGTGTGACGATGGGTCATTTTTCTCACCGAGTAGGTGCACATTAAGCCGGGCGGCGGCTTAACGGAATCACTCGCCAAGCGACCTGGACTCGGACCAGGTCAATGCCATCTAAACCATTTCCCAAAAGTGCTTTGATTTTACTAATGGTGGGAGCAAGTGGCGACGCTCAACAACAGAGTCAATTTATCCGCAGCGGTGGTTGGATTCAAAGGCGCAAGGCGCGGAAGCCGAAGCAGAGGATTTTCTCACCAAGAAGTGTCCTGGCAAGAAACCACGCCCGATTCCAATCCTTTGGATGACTCGGCGATTCAGCATAAGGGAAAAGCGGTCTCCGCCGCTGAATCGAGATGCCACCAAGTTCCAGACTAGGCCCATTCGCGCGTTCATTCTGCCGGTTTAAGTAAAATAATTCTCTGAATAAAAGTAAGCTGGGTTCTTCTCCAAGGTACACCTCGCAGAAGACTTGGAAGTTGCAAATATTTGACACGGAATTGGGCCCGATGTCTTGAGTGCGAGATCAAAGAAATGCAAAACATCCTCAAGAATTTTGAATCGGTGGAGCGAAGCCCGGTTCATGTGATCAAGAACATGATCACCTCCCCCTCCTTGGGTTGAGGCTTCTCCCCTGACGGGTTAGGAGCACGATAGGACATGATCTCTTTCTTGGGCAGATGGTCGGATTTCACAAAATCAGACAAGGTGCTTTCTGTAACGATGGACTTGACCCAGTTGCATGTCACCGGAGGTTTGGGAGCCTTGGGAGCCATTAGGCAAATTGAAACCTATGGCAAAAGAAAAAATTTGCGGTTCAATTTATAACCCGGAGGAGAACATCGTGAGTTTATTCAAAACAGCGGCTTAAGAAGGGGCCTAATGATATATGAGTAATTATTCAGTGGTATTTAAGTCGCTACAAATATCAAAGGCTGTTAAGTTTTCTTAAATCACCGGAAGCAAGCAAGGCTATATGGATTATCGTAGTTGAACAGAGTCAACAGGTGCAGATTTTTTGGCTAAGTGTGGAACAAACAAGTTTCACAAGTTTCAGCTATTATTTTGGATCAAACAATTGCTCTGAAAAAAAAATTCTAGACCTAAAGCCAGTACAGAGAAGTTCATACACTCGAAGGAGGCCTTTAAACAAGGGAAATGAGATCTGTTTCTATTCGAGATGGATGCGGACAGCCACCGCAGTAGTTCTAGTTGTCTAAAGATCAAAAAGGAGCACGGGAAAGGAAAAATATTAAGGGTTCGCCGTGGGCGGCGATGAACACTGACGAACTCGAAGAAGCTCCAATGCAGATCTAAGAAAGGGAAAGAAGGGAACTTACAGATGTGGACGGGCTGCGGAAGTTCACTGTTGATTTCTGGTCAAATTCGAGTTGATGCAGCGGCCTGAGTCGGTGAAGACGAGGAGCTCGACGGCGGCGGTGGCGGAGCTCGGGCGGCAGAGACACAGCGAGAGGAAGAGGATGACCGAAAGGGGGGAGAATGGAAGACCTAGGTCATGCCTATTTATAAGGGAAGACCGACTGAGACGGCGCAAGAAACGAGGAGACCAAACATCATTATCCAGCGGCCCCGACGCCTCGGTTTTTGGAACGGTCAATAAAAGTAAAGATCCGTTGGAGGATATGGCGGAGTAAAATATGAATTTAAGTAAAGATGACATCACGACGGGTTAAACCGGATCCAAAAGATGATGTCATGGCGGGTTAAAAACCTTTGCACAGGCAGAAGGCTGAAGGTTTATTTTTTAAGGTATTTTAAGATTGACATGAACCGTTTCAAATCAATCTGGGGCCTAATGTTGGGGATATAACTATTTGTGTAAGCTGCCCAGGAGGGGCCGGGTTACGCAAATAAGACTCATCAGAAAGAAGCCCAAGACCAAGCACGAAGATGGCGGTTCAATAAAGGGTCTAAGGCCCACAGGCGGCTTAAGGCCCATAGTGATAAACCGCCATGATGACATGACTTGTAACATAAGGTAGAATTAACTAGTCACCGAGCCGGACACTGTCTATGAGCCGGCAGGGACTCTGTAAGCCGCAGGGCGTCAACTCGTGTATATAAGGGGACGAGCCGCCAGCGGCTTAGGACAAGAAACAACTCATTGAGAACCGGGCATAGCGTATCTCGCTCCCTGGTCATCGAAACATCAAGCAATACCAACCCAACTAGACGTAGGCCTTACCTTCACCGTAAGGGGCCGAACTAGTATAAACCTCTCGTGTCCTTTGTCCCGATTAACCCCTTTAAGCTTCCTAGTTGCGATGGCTCCACGAATAAGTCCTTGCAAGAGGACATCTACCGTGACAATCCCATGACAATACACGCAAAAAGGGGCGACGCCACCATAGGGGTTGGTATGGGCGGTCACCTTGGGTGGCTCGAAAGTGTGCACCTAGTTTGAGTCGTCCAGGTTGGCCCAGGCTAGTTTTGTTCGTCCCAACGCACGAGCAGGCAATGTAAAAAATGAAGAAAAATGTTTCAATTTGGATAGGCCAATAACATAAGTGCAAGGTAGGCCCTATAGCAGGCTCATGCCCAAACGAAAGCGCCTCCCATATCGATTGATGAGAGGAAAATTCCAATTCATCCGCTCCAGCCTCCGACCGTTCGCTCCTAACCTAGCGGCGGCTGGACGATCGACACAAGACTTCCTCGCGCCCTCGTTGGAGGGCGGTCGCCGGGTTTCAAGCGAACGGAAGGACGAGAAGATGAAGATCCAACCCTGGGTGTAGCCTGCGTGGGAGGCAGCAGCGGCAGCACGGGCATGGCATCGAGCTTGCACAAACGGATAGTCGCAGCTTGCAAGAGTAGCATGCGCAACGAGCAGGTACATCACAGCCCTGATTATATCTAATTCAACTCTTCAATTTCTGGCCAATAGTTAAACCTGACGGTGTTGTAAAACTGCTTGTATGTAGGGAATCTATGAGAAAATGAAACCTATTTCTACTTATTTTATAACTCCCCAATCAATACCGAATCGATCGAATCTGATGTATCTAATCAAGTTTCCGTGCAAACATCCAAGCTCATGTTGTTCTTGAGCCCAAGTGTCTAATGAATGATCGCTAATGAAGGATTTGATGCAAACATTTTACATGCTCCCGGTGATGAACATATAGTGTCTAATGAGGCATCTAATGCAAGCATTTTGCAAGCTCCCATTGAAGGATTTAGTGTCTAATGATGATCTGCTATGTTGAGAGAGACATAGAGATTTGTAGGCATTGATGACAAGCAAATTATAGTGCATTTTCATGGCTTGAGGAAACGTCGAGGCCATCTACCAGAAAGTCCATGTATCATGACAACGTAGCATAAATACTTTTCTAATATGTTGTTTGAAACTATTGGCATACTTGTGCAGGATAGATATATTGATATGCAGTTTGTGCACTGGTTATAGGTGCAATTACACTTCGATATTTTCAGCCAGAGAACGAATAATTCAAGCAGGTACAGACCATGTTTGTAGTCCTTCTACACCATGTTGCATTTTGTGTTTTTTGGTGCTTGCATCATTTAGTGTTTATAATCTGAACTACTTTGGATCATTAGCTGGTTTTCAAAGTGCATGTAGCTTCACATTTCTCAAGTTATGTTGATTTCCGGAGTGCAAGTGCATTCGTATTTTTAAGTTAAATGTTCGCCCGGTAACTTGAATTAGTGGATCCGCCACGCAAACAAATCATACACGAATGCCAGATTAATTAAATGAAATGCAGGGACTTACGCTAGCTCGTTATGTGCTCATCGCAGCTAGTGCTTGCGCTTGGGATGTTCCATGTACAAGTCCATGTTACCACTTGCTTGGATGTGTAGGCCGTGTGCTCCTTGCATCCCCCTCTGCATTTTTGACACAGCGAATGGCTGATCAAATAAGAGGAATCAACCTTGCTGTTGTACCGGAGGACAAATACTTACAAGGTTATACGGGTGTGCATGATGTGTACCAGATCCAGTAGCGCCGTCATGCTTCACTAAAAACTGGATTTGCTTGTTTCAGATGATATCTCTAGAAGAAATAAGAGTTAAAGTCGGAGTTGGATAGGCGTGTAAGCTAAGAGAGCAGTGAAAGGATATCCAAACATCGTCGGAACAGCGAAAGGAGTGATGTGTGGATACCTAGTTCGGGTCGGAGTTTGGGCATGCTCGCCTAGCTAGAGTGCGGGTCACTTCAGAGCCGTTGAGGGTGATGTGCTGGCGTTGGCTGGCCGTGCACGGATGTAGATCTTGAGTGGCAGCAGAGCGCTACGATGCGGTGGATGAGACCGTTGGTGAAGCCCCAGTGGCCTCGGGGGGCGGAGGCGCGACGATGTGCTCGGTGAAGTAGCCCCGGTGAGCTGGGAGACGGCGTCGGTGAAGCGCACCTGATGCGGTGGAAGTCGGTGTGTGTGAGGCATGTCGGTTGCGGCGGCCGACGTTGTCGGTGGAACACCTGGTGCGGTGGACGAGGGCGTAGATGAGGTAGCTTCGGTGCGGTGGTGAAGCGCGACCGTCGTCTTCATCATTGTCGTCCGGCACAGAGGTGGGGAAAGAGACGGGACGAGGGGCGATACGAACTTTGCTTGGGTTGGTGGCGAATTAGGGATTTTAGCAATATGGGTGCGGAAGGGGACGATGGAGAAGGGAGATTTTACAGGGCTGGAATTGGGGCCGCCAGATATTTCAATCCGAAACATGGAAGCGCGAACTTATTTTGTCGTCGTCCTTTTTTTGGGTGGGTGGCTGGGTGCTACCCGTCCGTCCAACACATGCGACCACCACGACACGACCCTGGTGCGCCTACATTTGAGAATGCAAACGAATCTTCTTTCATTTGCAAACGAATCTATATGTATTACCATGCTCGTGTATTCCTTGCAATAATTAGTCATTCGAAACGAGATACTATAAATAATTAATGAGGAGTTATTTGAAAAAAAATCGAAAGGGTATCCACTCTAACGTGGATTAGAGTGTGTGTCACATAATTAGTTATTTGAATTAGAGTGTGTGTCACATTGCGATCTCCAATTCTAACATGGATTTCGCATTTCACTGTATCCATACTACTTTTTTAATACAAATTCATATGTATATGATGAACACCATGGTAGTGAGAAAACTTGGATGGATTCAAACATATGACCTACAAAATAGCACAAAAAATCGAGTCAATGTCAACTTTTCGAAACCTAGTATGGCACTAATTGAAATAATTACCCATATGCATGGTCCTCGTTCAAATCTTACAATGTACACGAATTGAAATATCGATATTAAGTCTCGTACTATCTACATTCAAATGTTGTTTTAGCCCCCCCCAACACACACGCTACATACTTCAGATCGGTCAATCTTCCTCTCCTAACCACCTTAGGAAGCTATCAGTTTCCAACACACATCCATTCTTTCTCTCCATGTTTCGATCTCTAACTCCCTCAACTACACAACCCCCTTTTTCCACTCTGTTACGAAATGTATTTACCTCACACACCCGCCGTTGCACCCCATGCCGAGCTCTCTCTCTCTCTCCCTCTCCCTCGCAAACTCTCGTGCGCACGCATGCACGTTGTCTATCAAGTTCACTCCCTCGAGACTGTCTCACTCTTTCTTCCACACGGCGGGCCACACTCGCTCAATCTCGCTCTCTTTATCTGAGTCTCGTTTAACCTCGTTTTCTTTCACACACAAATGATATATCTCCCTGTTCGGGCCTCGATCGACACACTCTATACTCTCTCACACAGATTGTCTATCTAGGTCAGTCCATTGAAGCCGCCCCCACTCTTTCGACCTCATGGCGGTCCACGCTCGCTCTCTCTCTCCCTCCCTCCTCTCTCTCTCTCTCTCTCTCTCTCTCTCTTTGTATATCTCGATTGACCTCGCTCTTTCTCGGACAAAAATGATATATCACCATGTTTGAGCCCAATTCGACTTATTCACATTGTATACTCTCTCGCGCACATTGTCTATCTAGGTCACTCTCTCCAACCCGTCTCACTCTTTCGATCGCACGACGACCCTATGTGATCGATCGACCTTGCTTCCTCCCACGCACAAAATATATCTACACGTCTGTGATTAGATCATCTCTCAAGCTCTAACTTACAGCCCTCACCCTTGCCAAAAGCTCAATCGGACAATATCTCTCCAAAGCATATATATTTGTTCCATGAATGTCGGACCACACTCACTTTGTCTCTCTATCTATATGTCTCGCGATTGATCTCGCTTTCTCACGCCGTATCTTCCACACATTGAAGCTACCTCTCCATCCCTCGCAAAGCCGGAGCTATTTACATTGCGAGGGGCACTCCAACCTTGGATTACTTTGTGTAGGCATTTATTCCGGTCGGTTTAGATTATATTTTCATAGCATTCGGCCCACAACTACTCGAAACACCATTGCAAACCCCGCAACTCCCCTAGTTGATTTCCCTCTGGCTCGGTCATCGCCCTCTCGCACGTCCTTTCTCGGCTTCAATGTCGCACCATGGTATTATTGCAAAAACTCTATTGTTCTCTTTAATTATTATAAATTAGCTACAAAACTACACACCGATAGTCCACTTGGAATGGAGCAAATTTGGACCCACAAATTAAAGTGCTACAAACTACACACCGGGGGGCCCACATGTCATGAAACAAATTTGGACCATATACAAATTAAAAAATAAAGGACGAGGATCAAACATGCGACCAGGGCCTTCAAGCCGCACGTCAATAGGCAACATACGTAGAACAACAATGTTTGTTGTACCTCCCTTTGTTCACATAATGTTTTTATATTACCACAGCCTATTTAACTGATAACATGTAATATTATTTTTAGTACTATTCGCCTTCACTTACTGGTGGGTTCCATGTGTGCTCTCTCTCTCCTCCCCTTCTGCGTTTAGACGCATGGGCATACACGAAGAACTCGCGGGCGATGTTGCCATTGACCATATCTGGACGCATTCATAAGTTACGGCACCAGTTTCACGTGCTAGTAGCACTAGTCAGTGTGTATGTGCAATGCACGTTAATTTGGAAGTATATTAAGTGCATGCGGATATTAAGTTGGATATTATTTGCGTGTTATTATGTGATTAGCACTATTTTTGGCATGAAATTAACTGCATGCTAAACGTGTTGAGCGCTCGACATTGAAGCGGTCTAGGTTGTTGGATGACAAGGAATACATGTCGCTTGATGACGTTTTATATTTAATTTGATACGGATCTAGCAGAACATTCAGTCGATCAAACCATAGATTTCGTTCAGTCTGACTCGAACTTTAAATTATACGATGATCGATTTAAAGTAAACGGAAATGATAAACGTTCGGATTTTAAGCATGGCAACCCGAACGTTTTTCATGGCAAATTTAGATTACGCGGCGGCGGCGGGGGCGTCTTGTGGTGGGAAGCAACTCCTCTGCCGTGCTCTGTGTGTCGTCGGGCCACTGACCGACAGCGACGGCGGTGACTTGCGCCGTTGTTGGCGTACTCGTGGATGTTGGCCCTAGCTTCAAGGAAGGCCACAATGTTCTGGACTTCGGTCTCCAGGAGCTAGTCAACTGGCGGGAGGAGGTGACTGGCGTTGGTTCAAGGAAGCGGTCAACATCGGCCATCCATGCCGCTGAGGAGGGCACTGGCACCCGCGCGGGGACAGGCGTTGTCAACGACGCGGCGGAGACATTCGTGTGCACGGGCACCGGCACGGGCACGCACGTCAGTGCACACACAGGCGCATGCGCTGGCAGGTGCACGGGCACTGGCACGGGCGTGTGATACGTCTCCGTCGTATCTATAATTTTTGATTGTTCCATGCCAATATCATTCAACTTTCATATACTTTTTGGCAACTTTTTATACTATTTTTGGGGCTAACATATTGATCCAGTGCCCAGTGTCAGTTCTTGTCTGTTGCATGTTTTTGGTTTCGCAGAATATCCATATCAAACGAAATCCAAACGGGATAAAAACGGACGGAAAATTATTTTGGAATATTTGGAAAATCTGGGAGAAAGATCAACGCGAAACGGTGTCCGAGGTGGGCACGAGGTAGGGGGGCGCGCCCTACCCCCCCCCCCTAGGGCGCGCCCCTGACCCTCGTGGTCCACCCGTAAGGCGGTTGACGCCCTTCCTCGGCCGCAATAAAGCTAATTTTTGGTAAAAAAATCATGGCGAAGGTTTCAGTCCAATCGGAGTTACGGATCTCCGGATATAAAAGAAACGGTGAAAGGGCAGCAGACCAGAACGCAGAAACAGAGAGAGACAGAGAGATAGATCCAATCTAGGAGGGGCTCTCGCCCCTCCCATGCCATGGAGGCCAAGGACCAGAGGGGAAACCCTTCTCCCATCTAGGGAGGAGGTCAAGGAAGAAGAAGACGAAGGGGCCCCCTCTCCCCTTCTCTTTCGGTGGCGCCGGAACGCCGCCGTGGCCATCATCATCATCACCGCGATCTACACCAACACCTCCGCCGTCTTCACCAACATCTCCATCACCTTCCCCCCTCTATCTACAGCGGTCCACTCTCCCGCAACCCGTTGTACCCTCTACTTGAACATGGTGCTTTATGCTTCATATTATTATCCAATGATGTGTTGCCATCCTATGATGTCTGAGTAGATTTTCGTTGTCCTATCGGTGGTTGATGAATTGCTATGATTGATTTAATTTGCTTGTGGTTATGTTGCTGTCCTTTGGTGCCCATCATATGAGCGCGTGCGTGGATCACACCATAGGGTTAGTTGTATGTTGATAGGACTATGTATTGGAGGGCAAGAGTGACAGAAGCTTCAACCTAGCATAGAAATTGATGCATACGGGATTGAAGGGGGACCAATATATCTTAATGCTATGGTTGGGTTTTACCTTAATGAACGTTAGTAGTTGCGGACGCTTGCTAATAGTTCCAATGATAAGGGCATAGAATTCAAAGTCAGGGATGACATGCTAGCAGTGGCCTCTCCCACATGATACTTGCTATCGGTCTAGTAAAGTAGTCAATTGCTTAAGGGACAATTTCGCAACTCCTACCACCACTTTTCCACACTCGCTAAATTTACTTTATTGCTTCTTTACTTACAATAGCCCCTAGCTTTTATTTACGCTCTCTTTATATTCTTGCAAACCTATCCAAAAACACCTACAAAGTACTTCTAGTTTTATACTTGTTCTAGGTAAAGCGAACGTCAAGCGTGCGTAGAGTTGTATCGGTGGTTGATAGAACTTTAGGGAATATTTGTTCTACCTTTAGCTCCTCGTTGGGTTCGACACTCTTACTTATCAAAAACGGTTGCGATCCCCTATACTTGTGGGTTATCAAGACCTTTTTCAGGCGCCGTTGCCGGGGAGTCATAGCGTGGGGTGAATATTCTCGTGTGTGCTTGTTTTCTTTTTCACTAAGTAACATTATTTGCTGTTCTTAGTTTTTTTCTATCTTTAGTTATGGGTAGGAAATGCAAAATACCAAAAAAATAGTTGTACCTACTGAACCAATGGTTGAAGAACCACTCAAAATCTATCACACTCCTCAAGCTTTTTACTTGGATCATCTTGATCCCTTTGTGCTCGTCTTTGAAACCCCAACTAGCTTAGTTGAGGGCAAATCTTTAGATGAGCATGCTTGTTATGCATAACATCGAATATCTGAAAAGGGAAAATTCTATTGGGTCAAATTCATCGTTTGCAATGCTATGCTTGGAATTTATGTGAAATATATGATGTTACTTGTTGTTCTAAAAACCCTAAGAAACACCTTCCCTACCAATGTGAGTTTATTGATAATGGAATCCTATCTTCGTATGCTAAGGGTGTTTATAACTACTATGATATTCAACAAATTGAAGAATTTGTTGCTTTTAAGGGTGCTTACGAAATTGCTTCTTTGATTGAAACGTATGATGCTACTTTTCACAAATCTAAAATTTTTGCCATACTTAAATATTGCTATGATAATTATGCTTCTAATGCCTATGTTGAACCATATATTGAGGACTACCCCGCTGTCCAAGAAGAGACTAATATTTTGCAGGAGTCTATGGAAGAAGAAGTTGATGAAACTGTGAGCTCATTGGATGAAAAAGATGAGGAGGAGAGCGAAGAACAAAAGGAGGAAGAGCGGATTAGCTACCCGTGCCCACCTTCTAATGAGAGTAACTCTTCAACTCATACATTGTTTAATTTCCCTTCGTGTTTACCGAAGGATGATTGCTATGATGATTGTTATGATCCCGTTGATTCTCTTGAAATATCCCTTTTTGATGATGCTTGCTATGCTTGTGGCCAAGATGCCAATATGAATTATGCTTATGGAGATGAACTTGCTATAGTTCCTTATGTTAAACATGAAATTGTTGCTATTGCACCCACACATGATAGTCCTATTATCTTTTTGAATTATCCCAACTACACTATATCGGAGAAGTTTGCTTTTATTAAGGATTACATTGATGGGTTGCCTTTTACCATTGCACATGATGATTTTGATGAGTATAATATGCATGTGCTTGCTGCTCCTACTTGCAATTATTATGAGAGTGGAACTATATCTCCACCTCTCTATGTTTCCAACACGATAAAATTGCAAGAAACTGTTTATACTATGCATTGGCCTTTACTTTGTGTGCATGAATTGTTCTTTTATGACATGCCGATGCATAGGAAGAGAGTTAGACTTCGTCATTGCTTGATATATGTTACTTTGTGCTCATTACTAAATTACAAATCATTGCTAATTAAAATTGGCTTTGATATACCTTGGGATCCGGGTGGATCCATTACTTGAGCACTATATGGCAAGCTTAATGGCTTTAAAGAAAGCGCTGCCAGGGAGACAACCCGGAAGTTTTAGAGAGTCATTTATTTCTGTTGAGTGCATTCATATAGTTTAAAAACAACAAAAATAAAGAGGGGAACCCAAAACTTTTTCAAAAGAAAAGCGAAAGTGAGAAAGACGAGCATTGTGAAAGTGGGAGACGTCCTTGAACTTTGTTCATGCTCACGGAAACTTTGCGAATCTTGATTACAGAAACTTTTCAACAAAAATAATTATCCCCTTGTACAATTCCATTGTATGATAAAAATAATGTGCTAAGGTTTGCCTTTAGGATGTTTACAATGCTTGTTGGTTTGTACGGTGCAGGACAGAAACTTTGGCTGTAGTGCGCGATTTTTAATTTTTTACTGGAACGTCAAATGGTTCTGATTCTTTTTGCACTGTCTTTCTATACAAAGTTTTTATTTTTCCTAACTGGGGAAGAATTTTTCAAGTATCAGAAGTATGGTGAATGTTCAGATTATTACAGACTGTTCTGTTTTAGACAGATTCTGTTTTTGATGCATAGTTTGCTTGTTTTGATGAAACTATCAACTTATATCAGTGGATTAAGCCATGGAAAAGCTATATTACAGTAGACACAATGAAAAAACAAAATATGAATTGGTTTGAAACAGTACTTAGAGTAGTGATTTGCTTTATTATACTAACGGATCTTATCGAGTTTTCTGTTGAAGTTTTGTGTGGATGAAGTGTTCGATGATCGAGAAGGTTTCGATGTGAGAAGAGGGAAGAGAGGCAAGAGCTCAAGCTTGGGGATGCCCGAGGCACCCCAAGTAAATATTCAAGGAGACTCAAGCGTCTAAGCTTGGGGATGCCCCGGAAGGCATCCCCTCTTTCTTCAACAAATATCGGTATGTTTTCGGATTCGTTTCATTCATGTGATATGTGCAAATCTTGGAGCGTCTTTTGCATTTAGTTTTCACTTTTTCTTTTATGCACCATGCTGGTATGAGATAGTCCTTGGTTGATTTATAGGATGCTCATTGCACTTCACTTAAATCTTTTGAGTATGGCTTCATAGAATGCTTCATGTGCTTCACTTATATCATTTGAAGTTTGGATTGCCTGTTTCTCTTTACTTAGACAACCGCCATTTGTAGAATGCTCTTTTGCTTCCCTTATATTTGTTAGAGCGTGGGTATATATTTTGTAGAAAGAATTAAACTCTCGTGCTTCACTTATATCTATTTAGAGAGATGACAGGAACTGGTCATTCACATGGTTAGTCATAAAACCCTACATAAAACTTGTAGATCACCGAATATGATATGTTTGATTCCTTGCAATAGTTTTGCAGTATAAAGGTGGTGATATTAGAGTCGTGCTAGTTGAGTAATTGTGAAGTTGAGAAATACTTGTGTTGAGGTTTGCAAGTCCCGTAGCATGCACGTATGGTGAACCGTTATGTAACGAAGTTGGAGCATGAGGTGTTTATTGATTGTCTTCCTTATGAGTGGCGGTCGGGGACGAGCAATGGTCTTTTTCTACCAATATATCCCCCTAGGGAGCATGCGCGTAGTACTTTGTTTCGATGACTAATAGATTTTTGCAATAAGTATGTGATTTCTTTATGACTAATGTTGAGTCCATGGATTATACGCACTCTCACCCTTCCATCATTTCTAGCCTCTTCGGTACCGTGCATTGCCCTTTCTCACCTCGAGAGTTGGTGCAAACTTCACCGGTGCATCCAAACCCCGTGATACGATACGCTCTATCACACATAAACCTCCTTATATCTTCCTCAAAACAGCCACCATACCTACCTATCATGGCATTTCCATAGCCATTCCGAGATGTATTGCCATGCAACTTCCATCATCACCATATACATGACTTGAGCATTTATTGTCATATTGCTTTGCATGATCGTAAGATAGCTAGCATAATGTTTTCATGGCTTGTCCATTTTTTGATGTCATTGCTACGCTAGATCATTGCATATCCCGGTACACCGTCGGAGGCATTCATATAGAGTCATATCTTTGTTCTAGTATCGAGTTGTAATATTGAGTTGTAAGTAAATAAAACTGTGATGATCATCATTATTAGAGCATTGCACCAGTGAGGAAAGGATGATGGAGACTATGATTCCCCCATAAGTCGGGATGAGACTCCGGACGAAAAAAAAAGAAAGGCCAAAAAAAAAGAGAAGGCCCAAAAAAAGAAAAGAAAAGAAAAAAGAGAGATAAAAAGAGAGAAGGGACAATGTTACTATCCTTTTACCACACCTGTGGTTCAAAGTAGCACCATGTTCTTCATATAGAGAGTCTCTTGAGTTATCACTTTCATATACTAGTGGGAATTTTCACTATAGAACTTGGCTTGTATATTCCAACGATGGGCTTCCTCAAATGCCCTAGGTCTTCATGAGCAAGCAAGTTGGATGCACACCCACTTAGTTTTAGTTTGAGATTTCATACACTTATAGCTCTAGTGCATCCGTTGCATGGCAATCCCTACTCTTCACATTGACATCAATTGATGGGCATCTCCATAGCCCATTAATTAGCCGCGTCGATGTGAGACTTTCTCCTTTTTTGTCTTCTCCACATAACCCCCATCATCATATTCTATTCCACCCATAGTGCTATGTCCATGGCTCACGCTCATGTATTGCGTGAAAATTGAAAAGGTTTGAGAAACGTCAAAAGTATGAAACAATTGCTTGGCTTGTCATCGGGGTTGTGCATGATGTGAATATTTTGTGTGGTGAAGATGGAGCGTAGCCAGACTATATGATTTTGTAGGGATGAGCTTTCTTTGGCTCTGTTATTTCAATAAGACATAATTTCTTGGTTGGTATGCTTGAAGTATTATTGTTTTTATATCCAATGATAGACTATTGCCTTGAACCACTCGTGTCTTAATATTCATGCCATGATTAGACATATGATCAAGATTATGCTAGGTAGCATTCCACGTAATTTTTTTTATCATTTACCTACTCGAGGACGAGCAGGAATTAAGCTTGGGGATGCTGATACGTCTCCATCATATCTATAATTTTTGATTGTTCCATGCCAATATCATTCAACTTTCATATACTTTTTGGCAACTTTTTATACTATTTTTGGGACTAACATATTGATCCAGTGCCCAGTGCCAGTTCCTGTCTGTTGCATGTTTTTGGTTTCGCAGAATATCCATATCAAAGGGAATCCAAACATGATAAAAACGGACGGAGAATTATTTTGGAATATTTGGAAAATCTGGGAGAAAGATCAACGCGAAACGGTGTCCGAGGAGGGCACAAGGTAGGGGGGCACGCCCTACCCCCCAGGGCGCCCCCCTGACCCTCGTGGTCCACCTGTAAGGCGGTTGATGCCCTTCTTCGGCCGCAATAAAGATAATTTTTGGTAAAACATCACGATGAAGGTTTCAGTCCAATCGGGGTTACGGGTCTCCGGATATAAAAGAAACGGTGAAAGGGCAGCAGACCAGAACGCAGAAACAAAGAGAGACAGAGAGACAGATCCAATCTCGGAGGGGCTCTCGCCCCTCCCATGCCATGGAGGCCAAGGAACAGAGGGGAAACCCTTCTCCCGTCTAGGGAGGAGGTCAAGGAAGAAGAAGACGAAGGGGCCCCCTCTCCCCTTCTCTTTCGGTGGCGCCGGAACGCCGCCGTGGCCATCATCATCATCACCGCGATCTACACCAACACCTCCGCCGTCTTCACCAACATCTCCATCACCTTCCCCCCTCTATCTATAGCAGTCCACTCTCCCGCCATCCGCTGTACCCTCTACTTGAACATGGTGCTTTATGCTTCATATTATTATCCAATGATGTGTTGCCATCCTATGATGTCTGAGTAGATTTTCGTTGTCCTATCGGTGGTTGATGAATTGCTATGATTGATTTAATTTGCTTGTGGTTATGTTGCTGTCCTTTGGTGCCCATCATATGAGCGCGCGCGTGGATCACACCATAGGGTTAGTTGTATGTTGATAGGACTATGTATTGGAGGGCAAGAGTGACAGAAGCTTCAACCTAGCATAGAAATTGATGCCTACGGGATTGAAGGGGGACCAATATATCTTAATGCTATGGTTGGGTTTTACCTTAATGAACGTTTGTAGTTGCGGACGCTTGCTAATAGTTCCAATATAAGTGCATAGAATTCCAAGTCAGGGATGACATGCTAGCAGTGGCCTCTCCCACATGATACTTGCTATCGGTCTAGTAAAGTAGTCAATTGCTTAAGGGACAATTTCGCAACTCCTACCACCACTTTTCCACACTCGCTAAATTTACTTTATTGCTTCTTTACTTACAACAGCCCCTAGCTTTTATTTACGCTCTCTTTATATTCTTGCAAACCTATCCAAAAACACTACAAAGTACTTCTAGTTTTATACTTGTTCTAGGTAAAGCGAACGTCAAGCGTGCGTAGAGTTGTATCGGTGGTCGATAGAACTTTAGGGAATATTTGTTCTACCTTTAGCTCCTCGTTGGGTTCGACACTCTTACTTATCGAAAACTGTTGCGATCCCCTATACTTGTGGGTTATCGGTGCTGGCGTCGATTACGCAGCAGGCATATCTTGTTGGCAGTGCATGGGCGCGTGAAAGTCGGCGGGGACCTCGTGGAACCCCGTGGCATCAAGCTCAGCGACAATGTGCGCCTCCCGGCCCATCAATGCCACGGGGATGGGAACTGGCTGATACGTCTCCAACGTATCTATAATTTTTGATTGCTCCATGCTATATTATCTACTATTTTGGACATTATTGGGCTTTATTATCCACTTTTATATTATTTTTGGGACTAACCTATTAACCGGAGGCCCAGCCCAGAATTGTTTTTTTGCCTATTTCAGAGTTTGCAGAAAAGGAATATCAAACGGAGTCCAAACGGAATGAAACCTTCGGAAACGTGATTTTTAGGAAGAATATGATCCAGGAGACTTGGACCCTATGTCAAGAAACAAAAGAGGAGGCCATGAGGTAGGGGGGGCGCACCCACCCCCCGAGGGCGCGCCCTCCACCCTCATGGGCCCCCTGTTGCTCCACCGACATACTCCTTCCTCCTATATATACCTACGTACCCCCAAACGATCAGATACGGAGCCAAAAACCTAATTCCACCGCCGCAACCTTCTGTACCCACGAGATCCCATCTTGGGGCCTGTTCCGGAGCTCCGCCAGAGGGGGCATCCATCACGGAGGGCTTCTACATCAACACCGTAGCCTCTCCGATGAAGTGTGAGTAGTTTACCTCAGACCTTCGGGTCCATAGTTAGTAGCTAGATGGCTTCTTCTCTCTTTTTGGATCTCAATACAATGTTCTCCCCCTCTCTCGTGGAGATCTATTCGATGTAATCTTCTTTTTGCGGTGTGTTTGTTGAGACCGATGAATTGTGGGTTTATGATCAAGATTATCTATGAACAATATTTGAATCTTCTCTGAATTTTTTTATGTATGATTGGTTATCTTTGCAAGTCTCTTCGAATTATAAGTTTGGTTTGGCCTACTTGATTGATCTTTCTTGCAATGGGAGAAGTGCTTAGCTTTGGGTTCAATCTTGCGGTGTCCTTTCGGTGTGATGAGGGGCAGCAAGGCACGATTGTATTGTTGCCATCGAGGATAACAAGATGGTTTTTATCATATTGCATGAATTTATCCCTCTACATCATGTCATCTTGCTTAAGGCGTTACTCTGTTTTCATGAACTTAATACTCTAGATGCATGCTGGATAGCGGTCGATGAGTGGAGTAATAGTAGTAGATGCAGGCAGGAGTCGGTCTACTTGTCTCGGAATGATGCCTATATACATGAACATACCTAGATATTCTCATAACTATGCTCAATTCTTTCAATTGTTCAATAGTAATTTTTTCACCCACCGTAAAATACTTATGCTCTTGAGAGAAGCCACTAGTGAAACCTATGGCCCACGGGTCTATCTTCATCATATTAATCTTCCAACAATTTGTTATTTCCTTTGCTTTTATTTTACTTTGCATCTTTATCACAAAAATACCAAAAATATTATCCTATCATATCTATTAGATCTCACTCTCGTAAGTGACCATGAAGGGATTGACAACCCCTTATCGCGTTGGTTGCGAGGAGTTATTTGCTTTGTGTAGGTACGAGGGACTCGCGCGTAGCCTCCTACTGGATTGATACCTTGGTTCTCAAAAACTGAGGGAAATACTTATGCTACTTTGCTGCATCACCCTTTCCTCTTCAAGGAAATCCAACGCAGTGCTCAAGAGGTAGCAGAGAAGATTTCTGGCGCCGTTGCCGGGGAGTCTACGCATAAGTCAACATACCAAGTACCCATCACAAATCCCTTATCTCCCGCATTACATTATTTGCCATTTGCCTGCCGTTTTCCTCTCCCCCACTTCACCCTTGCCGTTTTATTCGCCCTCTCTTTTCCGTTCACCTCTTTTCGCTCGCTTTTCCCTCTCCATGTCGGAACCAAAAAGAATTGGGGGTTCTCTCCCGAGTTCTAGTGCTTTAGACAATCCTGCTGTGTTATCTAAACTCCAAAATAAAAATACTATGGAAAAACCTGCCGGATTTATCAATGAAAACCTTAGCAATTTTGATGAACAAGATTCTGGAATATTTCGTTATTTACATAATGAATCTTTGAAAGATGCTTGGGATATGCTATTAAGGATCCGTGCTAGCTATGTACCTCAATACCAAATTGAGGTTTACTTACAAAGCTTTTATGTTGGGGTGCCCGTTTCGTTCAAACAAGTCTTGGATTCTATTTTTGAAGAGGGTTTTCTTGAAGGGGACCCCATAGACACCTATGAAAAGATAAAAACTATATTTGGGCACCCCATTAACGAGAAATTTGAAATCACATCTCTTTTGCTTTCCTACCAGAACGAATCTATCAAAGAGATAAAAGCTAGCCTAGATGCCAATTTCCGCAGAATACTTAATCTTTCTTCTACCATTAATGGCCATGTTCTTTGTCAAAATAGAAAGATTAATTCCATAGATAGCAAGTTTGCTCTCTTCTTCCCTAAAACCAAAGATGGCAATACCTAGATCTATCCTTGCTTTTATGCCTAGCTAGGGGCGTTAAACGATAGCGCTTGTTGGGAGGCAACCCAATTTTATTTTTAGTCTTTTTTTGCTTTTTGCTTCTGTTTAGGAATAAATATTTGTTATATCCTCTGGTTAGATGTGTTTTTATGTTTTAATTAGTGTTTGTGCCAAGTTAAACCTATAGGATCTTCTTGGATGATAGTTATTTGATCTTGCTGTAATTTCCAGAAACTTTCTGTTCACGAAAACAATTGTTAAAAATCACCAGAATGTGATAAAATACTGATTCCAATTTATTCTGATCAATAAACAAATTTCCTAGGTCGTCCTATTTTGGATGATATTTTGGAGTTCCAGAAGTTTGCGTTAGTTACAGATTACTACAGACTGTTCTGTTTTTGACAGATTCTTTTTTCGTGTGTTGTTTGCTTATTTTGATGAATCTATGGCTAGTAAAATAGTTTATAAACCATAGAGAAGTTGGAATACAGTAGGTTTAACACCAATATAAATAAAGAATGAGTTAATTACAGTACCTTGAAGTGGTCTTTTGTTTTCTTTCGCTAACGGAGCTCACGAGATTTCTGTTGAGTTTTGTGTTGTGAAGTTTTCAAGTTTTGGGTGAAAGATTTTGATGGATTATGGAACAAGGAGTGGCAAGAGCCTAAGCTTGGGGATGCCCATGGCACCCCCAAGATAATCTAAGGACACCAAAAAGCCAAAGCTTGGGGATGCCCCGGAAGGCATCCCCTCTTTCGTCTACTTCCAACGGTAACTTTACTTGGAGCTATATTTTTATTCACCACATGATATGTGTTTTGCTTGGAGCATCTTGTATGATTTTAGTCTTTGTCTTTTAGTTTACCACAATCATCCTTGCTGTACACACCTTTTGAGAGAGCCATACATGATTTGGAATTTGTTAGAATACTCTATGTGCTTCACTTATATCTTTTGAGCTATATAGTTTTGCTCTAGTACTTCACTTATATCTTTTAGAGCACGGTGGTGGATTTGTTTTATAGAAACTATTGATATCTCATGCTTCACTTAGATTATTTTGAGAGTCTTAAATAGCATGGTAATTTGCTTAAATAATCCTAATATGCTTGGTATTCAATAATAGTAAAATTTTCTTATGAGTGTGTTGAATACCATGAGAAGTTTGATGCTTGATAATTGTTTTGAGATATAAAGATGGTGATATTAGAGTCATGCTAGTTGAGTAGTTGTGAATTTGAGAAATACTTGTGTTAAAGTTTGTGATTCCCGTAGCATGCACGTATGATGAACCGTTATGTGATGAAGCCGGAGCATGATTTATTTATTGATTGTCTTCCTTATGAGTGGCGGCCGGGGACGAGTGATGGTCTTTTCCTACCAATCTATCCCCCTAGGATCATGCACGTAATACTTTGCTTTGATAACTTGTAGATTTTTGCAATAAGTATATGAGTTCTTTATGACTAATGTTGAGTCCAAGGATTTTACGCACTTTTCTTCCTTCCACCATTGCTAGCCTCTCTAATACCGCACACTTTTCGCCGGTATCATACACCCACCATAAACCTTCCTCAAAACAGCCACCATACCTACCTATCATGGCATTTCCATAGCCATTCCGAGATATATTGCCATGCAACTTTCCACCGTTCCGTTTATTATGACATGCTCCATCATTGTCATATTGCTTAGCATGATCATGTAGTTGACATTGTATTTGTGGCAAAGCCACCATTCATAGTTCTTTCATACATGTCACTCTTGATTCATTGCATATCCTGGTACACTGCCGGAGGCATTCATATAGAGTCATATTTTGTTCTAAGTATCGAGTTGTAATTGTTGAGTTGTAAGAGAATAAAAGTGTGATGATCTTCATTTTTAGAGCATTGTCCCAAGTGAGGAAAAGGATGATGGAGACTATGATTCCCCCACAAGTTCGGATGAGACTCCAGACAAAAAAAAGAGGCCATAAAAAAAGAGGAGAAGAGTCCCAAATAAAAAAAAGAGAAAAAGAGAGAAGGGACAATGTTACTATCCTTTTACCACACTTGTGCTTCAAAGTAGCACCATGATCTCAATGATAGAGAGTCTCTCATTTTGTCACTTTCATACACTAGTGGGAATTTTTCATTATAGAACTTGGCTTGTATATTCCAATGATGGGCTTCCTCAAATTGCCCTAGGTCTTCGTGAGCAAGCGAGTTGGATGCACACCCACTTAGTTTCTTTTGTTGAGCTTTCATATGCTTATAGCTCTAGTGCATCCGTTGCATGGAAATCCCTACTCACTCACATTGATATCTATTGATGGGCATCTCCATAGCCCGTTGATACACCTAGTTGATGTGAGACTATCTTCTCCCTTTTTTCTCTTCTCCACAACCACCATTCTATTCCACATATAGTGCTATATCCATGGCTCACGCTCATGTATTGCGTGAAGATTGAAAAAGTTTGAGAATGTCAAGAGTATGAAACAATTGCTTGGCTTGTCATCGGGGTTGTGCATGATTCAAATACTTTGTGTGGTGAAGATAGAGCATAGCCAGACTATATGATTTTGTAGGGATTACTTTCTTTGGCCATGTTATTTTGAGAAGACATGATTGCTTTGTTAATATGCTTGAAGTATTATTATTTTTATGTCAATATTAAACTTTTGTTTTGAATATTTCGGATCTGAATATTCATACCACAATTAAGAAGAATTACATTAAAATTATGCCAAGTAGCACTCCGCATCAAAAATTATCCTTTTTATCATTTACCTACTCGAGGACGAGCGGGAATTAAGCTTGGGGATGCCTGATACATCTCCAACGTATCTATAATTTTTGATTGCTCCATGCTATATTATCTACTGTTTTGGACATTATTGGGCTTTATTATCCACTTTTATATTATTTTTGGGACTAACCTATTAACCGGAGGCCCAGCCTAGAATTGTTGTTTTTTGCCTATTTCAGAGTTTCGCAGAAAAGGAATATCAAACGGAGTCCAAACGGAATGAAACCTTGGAAACGTGATTTTAGGAAGAATATGATCCAGAGACTTGGACCCTATGTCAAGAAACAAAGAGGAGGCCACGAGGTAGGAGGCGCACCCACCCCGAGGGCGCGCCTCCACCCTCATGGGCCCCTGTTGCTCCACCGACATACTCCTTCCTCCTATATATACCTCACGCCCCCAAGCGATCGATCACGGAGCCAAAACCTAATTCCACCGCCGCAACCTTCTGTACCCACGAGATCCCATCTTGGGGCCTGTTAGGAGCTCTGCGAGGGGGCATCCATCACGGAGGGCTTCTACATCAACACCATAGCCTCTCCGATGAAGTGTGAGTAGTTTACCTCAGACCTTGGGTCCATAGTTAGTAGCTAGATGGCTTCTTCTCTCTTTTGGATCTCAATACAATGTTCTCCCCTCTCTCGTGGAGATCTATTCGATGTAATCTTCTTTTTGCGGTGTGTTTGTTGAGACCGATGAATTGTGGGTTTATGATCAAGATTATCTATGAACAATATTTGAATCTTCTCTGAATTCTTTTATGTATGATTGGTTATCTTTGCAAGTCTCTTCGACTTATCAGTTTGGTTTGGCCAACTAGATTGATCTTTCTTGCAATGGGAGAAGTGCTTAGCTTTGGGTTTAATCTTGCGGTGTCCTTTCCTAGTGACAGTAGGGGCAACAAGGCCCGTATTGTATTGTTGCCATCAAGGATAACAAGATGGTTTTTTTTATCATATTGCATGAATTTATCCCTCTACATCACGTCATCTTGCTTAGGGCTTTACTCTGTTTTCATGAAATTAATACTCTAGATGCATGCTGGATAGCGGTCGATGAGTGGAGTAATAGTAGTAGATGCAGGCAGGAGTCGGTCTACTTGTCTCGGATGTGATGCCTATATACATGATCATACCTAGATATTCTCATAACTATGCTCAATTCTGTCAATTGCTCAATAGTAATTTGTTCACCCACCGTAAAATACTTATGCTCTTGAGAGAATCCACTAGTGAAACCTATGGCCCCCGGGTCTATCTTCATCATATTAATCTTCCAACACTTTGTTATTTCCTTTGCTTTTTTACTTTGCTTTTATTTTACTTTGCATCTTTATCACAAAAATACCAAAAATATTATCCTATCATATCTATCATATCTCACTCTCGTAAATGACCGTGAAGGGATTGACAACCCCTTATCGTGTTAGTTGCGAGGAGTTATTTGCTTTGTGTAGGTACGAGGGACTCGCGCGTAGCCTCCTACTGGATTGATACCTTGGTTCTCAAAAACTGAGGGAAATACTTATGCTACTTTGCTGCATCACCCTTTCCTCTTCAAGGAAATCCAACGCAGTGCTCAAGAGGTAGCACTGGCGCAGTCGGGGCGACGGGAGCCAGAACGGGAGCAAGGACAGGCGCGGCGCCTTCCCGCAAGGCCTGTTCAAGCTCGTCCCAAAGCGCCTTATGTTCTTGAGACCCCAGTTGGGTGTCTTCCTCAGGAAACTGGAAGACTAAGGGCAGACCATCGTGATGCGGCATGGCGTACGTTTAGGTCAGGCTGGTTGGAGGTAGACGACAGGAGAATCAGAAAGGAAGAGAGAAGATTGTAGCGATATCGGGTGGTGCGGGGTTGATTTTAAACTGCGGCGCCAGCGACATAAAAAGTGGGAGCAGTTGGGACGAAGGTGGGCGGCGGAGCCTAGTCAAAGGGCTCGCCTCCCGGTGAGCCTGCACAGCAATCTGCTCGCACGCCTCCCTATCAGCCGGCGCAGCGGTCTGCTCGCACGCCTCCCGTCGACTCACACGCTTGCTCGGATTGCACCTGCCAATGAGAAGCGGGACTCGTGGCGGCACGTAAACGCCCACGGTTTCAATAGTGAAAGCGTTAGCCTTAACATGATAGGTCTTTGTTCCAAAATACCTTGGGTCTTCATTTGTGCAACTTGTCATAAGCAGCTTGTCTCAAATTGAAGAAAAAAATTACGAAGTAATATTTGTGCCATATCACGTGACCATGCTAAGTTTCAAGAATTTATGGTCGCTTTTGGATTTTCTGAAATTTAAGATCCAGGATTCGAAACAATATCATAACCTGCATCATGCAATAAATTTTCAAGCCATACATCTGTCCTGTTGTATTTCTTAAGAAAGGATTTGGTCAAACATTTTGCTTAGTTAGACCTCAGACAAGTTATATATGCAGAGCAAAATGATAATCCCTCCGTACCAGTGCATTGCCTGATATATTAACTCAAGTACTAGGCACGAACAAACGGGCTCAATTCTGTGCTCATCCTAGTGTAGTAGTAGTAGTACTACTAGGCAATGCAGTTGACGGGTGACCTTGGCGAGCGGCGACCGAGGGAATTGAACCGTGCTCGTCACGGTAGGTAACGTTGTCTAGTTACTTTTTTTAACACAACGTTGTCTAGTTACTAAAGCATCCTTCCGTTGTTCATCGGTAGTCATTATGGACTGGGGACATGAGGGGAATTTCCTAGGGCTGGAATTCTGGCAGCCTGATGTTTCGACTCGAAACGCGGAGGCTCGACTGGTTGGGGTTGCCTAATGTGCGTACCACGCACACCACCAGAAGGACACGAGCCTGGTTTTTTTATTTTTTATTTTTTTAGGATCGACACGAGCCAAGGTCTGGCTGGTACGCCGGTGGGTCCTACCATTCGAGAATATGAAAGGAACCTTTTAAGTTGCCGAACGAATCTATGTGTATTACAATGCCTGTATTTTCCTTGCAAATACTAATCTCAACGTGGGAATTGATTTATGACGATTTGTTAAATTAGAGTGAGTTTGTGATATAGTGATCTCAACGTGGATTTCACATTTCATGGTATCCCTGCTAAGTTTTTCAATGCAAATGACACCCACACACGAACACAACAACAATCCAATAAGTATAGTGCATCTATTTTTCCAAACCATGCATGTATGACACGAATCCAAAAACACTCCTTCTGTTCCTAAATATTAATCTTTTAGAGATTTCAACAAGCGACTACATACGGAGCAAAATGAGTGAATCTACACTCTAAAATATGTCTATATACATCCGTATGTGCCAGTCCACTTGAAATCTCTAACGATGGGAGTAAAATGTAAGACATGCATGGTCCTCAATTCAATATTTAAAACGGACATGAAACTGAAACATGAATATTAATTCTAGTACTACAGTACATGCAAATGTTATGTTTAATTAGGCGGAGCTATGATTGTCGGGGGTCACCCCCTCTACCTTAGATAAAATTGTGAGGCTCTGTTTAGGGTTGTTTAGATTATATTTGTCCCCACCCTCCCAACCACCGATTGGTTGTGCGCCCCCCACCCCTCCTCCCCGGGAGAATATCATGTGCCCCCATACCTTAGATGCTATATGCCGATACGAGTTGCTTGGAGCTTGTAGATCTGAGAAGCTCACATGATGTCTTAATATTTTTACAGGAAACCTTGATGAGTTTGAGAATTGCACACAATTTGTACAAAAACTACTCAGATGCCCTTGGATCCCATATCCAACGACCTCGAAGCTAGTATCACCGTAGCATCTAAGATGAAGGAGGACATCATATTCTCCTGTATGTAAGAATATCATGTGCTGCCACACCTTAGATGCTTTTGTGATACAAGCTCTTTGGAGCTGTTGGATTTGTGACCCAACGCCTCCTCGGTGGTTCAAATGGTTTTTTGCAGAAAAGCCCCCAAAGAGTTCGGCAATTGCTTACAAGCACAAAGACTACTCAGATGCCATTGGATTTCAAATCAAACAACCTCGAAGCTTGTATCACCGTAGCATCTAAGATGAAGGAGGACATCATATTCTCCTGTATGTAAGAATATCATGTGCTACCACACCTTAGATGCTTTGGTGATACAAGCTCTTCAGAGCCGTAGGATTTGTGACCCAACGCCTCCTCGGTGGTTGAATGGTTTTTTGAGAAAAGCCCCAAAGAGTTCGCCACCGCTTACAAGCACAAAGACTGCTCAGATGCCATTGGATCTCGGACCAAGCGACCTCAAGCTCGTATCACCGTAGCATCCAAGCTGCGAGAGCACCTTATGTTTTCTCACACGGAGAATATGAGGTGCTCCCGCACCGTAGATTCTATGGTGATACGAGTTCACTGAGATCTAATGGCCCATGAGGTGGTTTGAATGTTTTTGCAATATCTGTTGAGAGAGTTTGAGAATTGCGCAGAAAGTACAAGTACGACGCATGTGCCATCTGATCACTGATCATACGACCTAGATGCTCATATCAACATAGTGGGTAATTAAGCTACCGAGAGCACCTAATATGAGCAATGGGGAGCCATTGGATCCAAGATGCAGCGGCACACACGAGGCCTGAATGTTTTATTTGCAAAAAAACCTTTGGAGAGTTTGGAAATTACGCATAATTACAAAGACTACTCCCAAGCCATTGGATCTCACTTCCAACGGTGTAAAAACTCGTATCACCATAGCATCTAAGCTACGGGTGGATGTGATATTCTATGCGCTGTCATTTTGTTAAGTAAACTTGCAAAATACGTGTAACTTGTGCCGTTACTTGTCTAACCGCACAAAGTGTTTGTTAAAAAAACCATCCTACACTGAAATATCGGAACAACACACGGGGGTCCCACTTGTCATTAATCAAATTTGGACCTAAAACTAACAAATCTGAAAGACGAGATTCAGACTGGCAACCTGGACTACAAAGCGTAAGTCGATAGCCTGAAACAACAACGGTTGTTAGCTTTGTACCATAACTTGATTTTGTACAGTATTGCGTTGAGTAGAGTAGAGGGAGTGCCTTGTAACGCCCTCGATGCGGCTATATCTCCCACGTGTCGAAGCACGACTTAGAGGCATAACCGCATTGAAAGCAATATTGCAAGTGAGGTAATCTTCACACAACCCATGTAATACATAAGGGAAAGAGATACATAGTTGGCTTACAATCGCCACTTCACACAATACATGAGTAAAACATTACATCATACAGATACAATCAAGGTCCGACTACGGAACCAAAATAAAAGAAGACTACCCCAAATGCTACACAGATCCCGATCGTCCCAACTGGCTCCACTCTCGATCAGCTGAAACGAAACAACACAAAGAACAAGATCTTCATCAAGCTCCTCCTTGAGCTCGGTGCACCACACGCACGGTTTCATCGGCACCGCAAACTGGTTTTGGAAGTATCTGTGAGTCACGGGACTCAGCAATCTCACACCCGCGAGATCAAGACTATTTAAGCTTAAAGGTAGGACAGGTAGTGAGATGGAGCTGCAGCAAGCGACTAGCATATATGGTGGCTAACATACGCAAAAGAGAGCGAGAAGAGAAGGCAAAAGCACGGTCGAACAACTATGATCAAGAAGTGATCCTGAACTCCTACTTACGCGGACATAACCCGAAACGTGTTCACTTCCGGACTCCCGAGAAGAGACCATCACGGTTACACACGCGATTGGTGTATTTTAGTTAAGATCAACCGGGTTTTCTACAACCGGACATTAACAAATTCCCATCTGCCACATAACCGCTGGCACGGCTTTGAAAGTTCAAACCCTGCAGGGTGTCCCAACTTAGCCCATGATAAGCTCTCGCGATCAACGAAGGATATTCCTTCTCCCGGAAGACCCGATCAGTCTGGAATCCGGCTACAAGACATTTCACAGCAATAAAACAAGACCAGCAAAGCCGCCGGATGTGCCGACAAATCTGATAGGAGCTGCACATATCTCGGTCTCGTGGCACACCGGATTGTCCAAACTTCCGGTAGGCCAACCCGAGTTGCCCTGGTGGCCACCGGCGGTCGACGATTTGGACCAACACTCACGACGAGCACGGCCGGGGGTAAAATAAGATGACCCTTGGGCTCCGGAAACCCAAGGGAAAAAGGGCTAGGTGAGGCAAATGGTAAAACCAATGTTGGGCCTTGCTGGAAAAGTCTTATTCAAAGCGAACTGTCAAGGGGGTCCCATAAATCACCCGACCGCGTTAGGGACGCAAAAATCCGGGAACATAATACCGATATGACGGAAACTAGGGCGGCAAGAGTGGAACAAAACACCAGGCATAAGGCCGAGCCTTCCACCCTTTACCAAGTATATAGATGCATTAATAATATAAGATATATTGTGATATCCCAACAAGTAAACATGTTCCAACAAGGAACAACATCTCCATGTTCAACGAGGAACAAACTTCATCTTCACCTGCAACTAACAACGCTATAAGAGGGGCTGAGCAAAGCGGTAACATAGCCAAACAACGGTTTGCTAGGAAAAGGATGGTTAGAGGTTTGACATGGCAACATGGGAGGCATGATATAGCAAGTGGTAGGCATCGTAGCATAGGCATAGCAAAAGAGCGAGCAACTAGCAAGCAAAGATAGAAGTGATTTCGAGGGTATGGTCATCTTGCCTGAAATCCCGCACGGAAGAAGAACGAATCCATGAAGAAGACAAGCGGACGAAGTCGAATGAATCCTCACAACTCCGGAACGGAACCGAAGCTAACGAGAAAAGCAAACCGGAAAGAAGCAAACAACATAGTAAACAACCATCACATAAACATGGCATGATGCACAATCAAGTATGATGCATGTCCGGTTTAAAAATAGCATGGCATGGCAATATGCACAAACAATCCTACAAATTAAGTGGAGCTCAATATGCAATGAGTTGCATATTGACGAAACTTCACAACATTTATTTAGTTCACTCTTGGTTAGGTACTCAACAATATTAAATGTTATTAAACATGGCAAGAGGTGAAGCATAATGAAACTAACTATTTAGGCAAGATTAAATGAGGCCGGAAACAACAACAACAATTCCGGAAAAATCCTCATATGCATATTATGGATTCGGAACAGATCTGACCTAAAGCATATTTTAGAGTTGTTAAACATGCAAATAAAGTGTACCATGTTAAACTAGGCATTTTTCTACCCCATTTACATATATAAATTATTTAAAATGGAGCTACGGTTATTTAGTTATGAAATAAATCATTTTAGCATGGCAATTAAGCAAATTAAAGCAAACAACAATTATTAAACAATTAAATGTTGTTATCATGATGCGGATGACATGTGCAAGTTTTATGCAATTTATGAAAACGTTGACAAGAGCATTATGAAGCATTATGTCACCGTGGTGGAAGAAAGGGGTGCCACGGCAACGAATCCGAAAATGATGCCACGGCAACATTCCGGTTCCGATAACTCGATTGAGATATCGGTGCAAAGGAAAGCGTGACGGAAGCGAGTCATGCAAGATGGTGGGGTGATCCCGGATACCGGGTTCCCACGGAGCGGTAGAATGGCAAAAGGGGGGCATCGCAAGGATGATTCGATCACGGCGGTCGTCACGGGTTATACCTCCGAAGCGAGAAATCGGGACGGGTCGAGTTCGTAGAGGGAAGTAGACGTTCACGGGTCGTCGAGGGAAGTAGAGGAAGTAGGCGTTCTCGCGATGATCGTCGAGGGAAGTAGAGGAAGTAGTCGTTCACGTTCGTTTTCGAAGAGGTACTTGACGGGTCCGAAACCCTTCGGGGTTGTCGTGGTACTTGCGGTCTCGCGATGGTAGTCGTACATCACGGCGTAGGGAAGTAGACGTTCGTGTTCGATGGTAGTGGTACATCTCGTCATCGAAAGTAGTTGTTCATGTCCCGTGGATGTTCGGGGTCCACGGGGTCTTCGAGGGTCGACGGTAGTGGTACACATGTCATCGGGGTACTTGTCGTTTCCGGTTCGGTGGTCGTCGGGTCGTAGTGGTACTTGGCGTTTCCGGAGACGACGGTAGAGGTACTTGAAGAATCCCGAAACGGCCTTGGCGTCTTCGCGCGTAGGGGTACTTGGTGTTTCGTGTAGTTGAACTTGACGAAAACGAATGTCCTCGAAGTAGTCGTGGTATTGCGATTCCACGCTCGGTGACCGTTGTACTTGGCGAAAATCCTGCAAGCGCCCCTGGCCCTGGTTCGGAGGTAGCGGAGGCAGCTCAGATGCATCACCTCCTGGGGGTCGCCGACGGCGGCGGGTGGCGATGGGCAGGACCTCCCGAGGCAGGGGCGCCGGAGTTGAAGATGCTCGGAGGCCGGAGAGGAGCACCGGTGGCGCGGGCGCGGCTCGGGACGGAAGCAGGGAGGCGCGAGGAGCTCCTGGTGGTGTGGCAAAACCGCAGCAGGAGGACCTGCGGGGAGGGAGAAGGCGGAGGACGGAGGTCCGGCTACGCGGAGAAGGAGCTAGGCGCGGCGAGCTACGGCCGGCCGGTGAGAGAGTGGAGCCGCAAGGCGGGACGAGGCGGCAGGAAGGAGGAAGACGAGGGGAGATGGGAGAGAGCGAGGGGATCGGGAAGGAGGCGACGAGGAGATGGATGTGTGCAAGGCCATGGAGGAGAGGAAGGAATCGAGGGAGGAAGAGAGATGCTGGCGAGGGAGATGGGATCGAGGGAAGGACGAGGGAGATGGGGAATCGGGCGGGGAGGCGGCGGGCCAAGGGAGGACGAGAGGAGGAGATGAGGGGGGATCGGGAGAGATGGGCTAGGGTTAGGTCGGTGGGGCGGCTGGGCCTAGGCCTTGGGCCTGCGCAGAAGGTTGGGAGGCCCCGGCCTGGAGGGAGGCGCGGCTGGGCCTAGGCCTTAGAGGCCGGCGCGGGGAGTTGGGAGGCCCAGGAGGAGGAGAAAGGCCAGGGGCCGGCTGGCCTAGCTCTCCTCTCTCTCTCTCTAATATATATACTTTAGCAGAAAACAGATAAAGAGAAGAAAAGAAAGAGAGGGTTGGGGAAAGGATTTGCGGGCGCGGATAATTTTCCCGAGCTCGCAAAAATGTGAGGAATTTAACAAAATGATCCAAGGATTTTTGGTGGGACTCCGGAAAATGATGAAATAAAAATGGCAAGGTGAGGAGACCAAACTTGAAGCAGAAAAAGGCATGGGATTTTGCAAGTGTGTTATGGTGATTCCAATAAATGGAATATTTATTATAGCTCCCTAATAATATTGGGACGATATGTTATAAAGAGAAGTCAACCTTCCCTCGATTTAAATGGATCGAAAAATCCATACAATTTATTTAGTTGAGTTTTAAAATAACGATATGATGGCATGATGAGATGATGCAATGCAAGAGATGACATGAAGCAATGCAAAACAAAACAAACCACACGACAAACTCGAAACCACGAAGGCAAGCTGAAGCTCCGGTCTTGGGGCGTCACAACACTCCACCACTACGAGAGGATCTCGTCCGAGATCTAGGATGGCACGGAGAAAAGCGGAAGAGGAAGAGGTAAAACTAAGTTGCTTCCTTGACAAGCGAATGAAAACAAGGAACCTTGAGAGGTTGAGCGAAATGAAAGAAAGAAAAGAATGAAGATGAAGAAAGTTGAAAACACTCTGTTAGAAAAGAGGAACAAGGGATCTGACGAGAGCCCAGAGGTTTAGTGATAAGATAGATATTGAAACCACTCCGGTTAAAACTAGATCGAGAAGGAATAAGAATGATATAATTTGGGCCACACTCCGCTAAAAGAAGAAGGAAAACTTGATAAGATGAAAAGAACTTGAAGAGAAAACACAACACTCCGGTTAAAAGCGATAAGCAAGGAAAAGGACATGATCTTCACAAAGCGAGGTGAAATTCTGCCACCAACGGAAACAAACGATTGGATTGATATCAACAAGGAGGCGAGAAAACTTATTTCACCGAGAGGACAAATGCAGAACTTGGGTCATTAATAAGCACCATAAATAGCAACATTCCCAATGGAAGGCTTTAGGTGAAGAAATAGCCCAAGACAACTGCAATGAAGAGATTGATGGATTTAAAATACCTCATTCTTGACAACATGTTAATCATGAAACACGAACACAAATTGTCGAGAATGACATAACACCATCTCAAGAGATAAGGTATAAAGAATTGCACTTCGAAATGCAAGAAGAAGAATACTTGAACTCCTCAAAACAAAACATGTGTTGAACACCATGTTTATATTAGAGTATAGCTTGGCGGATCAAAACTCCGAGAGAAATCTTGAAGAACAATTGAAGAATGAAAAGAATCCTTGAGGAAGCACCATGTAGAGCCTCCATGAAGAACTCCGGTAAGAAAAGGATGATAAAAGAAAGAGAAGTTGAAAACACAAGGTGAAGCCTTGCAGTGATAAGATGAAGCTTTGAAATGATATAACCGAGAAAACTTGGAACTCCGGAAAGAAAAGATGAACAAATGAAACCAAGAATTTATTCATCATGAACAAACTCCGAAAGAAGGAGTTAATCACTTGGATGAAACAAGAACAAGAATTATGTTATGCGTATCCTTCACCAATTTAGATTGATGACAAGCAACGGATTTGGCATACTACTTATTCCCGTAGAAAAGATTAAGATAGATATGGCGCAAACTTGAGAAGGTATTGATGGAACCACCGGTGGGATTTGGAAAACAAGAGTTGAACGCTTGAATGAATCATTCTGAGATGATGGGCTCTGGATGATCAAACTGAAAAGATTCCTGAAATGCTCCGGGTGGGTGAAGAGAATTCTCACAATCTAAAACAATTATGAGAGGAATGCACGAAGCTAGAACCAAGAATCTTGAAGAGAATGGAGCAAGATTAAAGAGAAACTCTTCTTCGGTCTTCAAAATTCGAGAATGACGACGAGAAAACACCACCATGAATTGTTGAGACACTCCGGAATGAAAATTAGAAAGGTTGAACCAACAATGAAAATAATTGAAAGATCTTGGAGAAAGACATTTGACTGATGATAACTCATTCTTACGTCAAACTTTGCAATGAATTTGGGAATAACTCCTGAAAAATTAGAAGAGTTAGGTAAGATCCTGGGAAAAGACCTGTGGGTTAGGGCCCACTCAAAAGAACCACCGTTGAACAATTGCTTGAAAAGAGAGATTGCACCGGTTGAATTAAATGGCTTGAATGAGATAACAATCTCGAAATAACTTGAACGGATTAAGAATGGAAACACGAATCTTCTGAGATATCTTCAACACTCCGGAACAATTGAATAGCGAGAAATGGATGATTAGGGGGGCACTGGCATGAGAAAGCACTTGAAATGATGAAAAGAATACGATCAACACCGAAAACTTGACTTAAATCCACTGGAGAAGAAAATTAGAATGGAACAATGATAAGGTAAAAGCTTCATTAGCGTCTTCATGAGAAATCACCGGATAAAACATTGAAGGAAAAGAATGAAGAAACTTCACTCAATAAAATGGATACTTGATTAAGAAATCTGAGTCCTTGAAGAAAAAGGGTTGGGAGGGCGGGAAAACAAAACAACTTGGGTCGCAAATGTTGAAATGATCGAATCCACTTAAAGAGAAGCACGCCGGTTAAGAAAAGAATTAACATGACAAGCTCAGTGATCAAGAAGGATTAGTATTCGCATAGCAATATGAGAACACCATTTAGGAAAGGTATGGAATCAACACTTGGCATTGAAGCAACTCGAATACCACAAAACAAAACAAAAACAAAGGATTGGCTTCAAGAATGAGCCGGAACAAACACATGATAGAGATTTACGCCCAAAGTGTTAGGTGGTGGGGCCCACACGGACACGACGTATAGCGGACGTCACGAATGACAAACAAGACGTCCCGAATCAGCATAGCCAAGGATTCTTTAAGACGTCTCGCGACCATCAGAATCGACCGTGAATGGGCGGACCACTAGACGTTGAACCCCAATCTCAAATCATACATCCATCGGAAAGAATATCCCGTAAGCTACTAGAATTCCCACCTATAAACTCCCGAAACTTTTCGGTTATGTAATCTGGTGTTGGGGATACGGGGACACAAAATATATCACCCAAACTAACAATACCTAGATCCAATTGTATCCATCCGTCAACACATAACCAAGAAACCTTCGAAATCGTGGTACCTCGACCTTGAAAAACATCCGTTATACAAGTCATGGCAATACTCCCGACTCGCCACGAAGATCGGGCTATCAGGTTATCTCACCAACAACTGCACAAAAGAGATTTCGATGTCGGTAAAACTCAGGTATTCGAGAATCGCAACGATAAAATTGTGACGACAACACCTCGAGCTCAACTCCCGGACACCGCCACAACCCCTAAATGTCAGGAGGCACCAAGAACAATGTTCTCGTCACAAAACCATCGGAACGATTCCAAGATACCCACGTGATCCTAAAAAAAAATTTTTAGTGAAATTTGAGGAGAGAAAAGTCAAAACTCTACGTCAGGATACCTCACCAGAGCGACGAAGGGACTGAGGAGTAAAAAGAATCCTACTCTCCGATATATATAATCCTAAGACTCAAAACATTTTCCATTCTAGACTCAACAACGCCAGCAAACAATCAAGTAGGGGGCTCCTAAGTCGGGGAAGGCTCTGATTACCAACTTGTAACGCCCTCGATGCGGCTATATCTCCCACGTGTCGAAGCACGACTTAGAGGCATAACCGCATTGAAAGCAATATTGCAAGTGAGGTAATCTTCACACAACCCATGTAATACATAAGGGAAAGAGATACATAGTTGGCTTACAATCGCCACTTCACACAATACATGAGTAAAACATTACATCATACAGATACAATCAAGGTCCGACTACGGAACCAAAATAAAAGAAGACTACCCCAAATGCTACACAGATCCCGATCGTCCCAACTGGCTCCACTCTTGATCAGCTGAAACGAAACAACACAAAGAACAAGATCTTCATCAAGCTCCTCCTTGAGCTCGGGTGCACCACCTGCACGGTTTCATCGGCACCTGCAAACTGGTTTTGGAAGTATCTGTGAGTCACGGGGACTCAGCAATCTCACACCCGCGAGATCAAGACTATTTAAGCTTAAAGGTAGGACAGGGTAGTGAGATGGAGCTGCAGCAAGCGACTAGCATATATGGTGGCTAACATACGCAAAAGAGAGCGAGAAGAGAAGGCAAAAGCACGGTCGAACAACTATGATCAAGAAGTGATCCTGAACTCCTACTTACGCCGACATAACCCGAAACCGTGTTCACTTCCGGACTCCCGAGAAGAGACCATCGGTTACACACGCGATTGGTGTATTTTAGTTAAGATCAACTTCGGGTTTTCTACAACCGGACATTAACAAATTCCCATCTGCCACATAACCGCATGGCACGGCTTTGAAAGTTCAAACCCTGCAGGGTGTCCCAACTTAGCCCATGATAAGCTCTCGCGATCAACGAAGGATATTCCTTCTCCCGGAAGACCCGATCAGTCTCGAATCCGGCTACAAGACATTTCACAGCAATAAAACAAGACCAGCAAAGCCGCCCGGATGTGCCGACAAATCTGATAGGAGCTGCACATATCTCGGTCTCGAGGCACACCGGATTGTCCAAACTTCCGGTAGGCCAACCCAGAGTTGCCCTGGTACACCCGGTGGCGACGTTTGGACCAACACTCACGACGAGCACGGCCGGGGGTAAAATAAGATGACCCTTGGGCTCCGAAACCCAAGGGAAAAAGGGCTAGGTGAGGCAAATGGTAAAACCAATGTTGGGCCTTCTTGGAAAAGTCTTATTCAAAGCGAACTGTCAAGGGGTCCCATAAATCACCCGACGCGTTAGGGACGCAAAAATCCGGGAACATAATACCGATATGACGGAAACTAGGGCGGCAAGAGTGGAACAAAACACCAGGCATAAGGCCGAGCCTTCCACCCTTTACCAAGTATATAGATGCATTAATAATATAAGATATATTGTGATATCCCAACAAGTAAACATGTTCCAACAAGGAACAACATCTCCATGTTCCAACGAGGAACAAACTTCATCTTCACCTGCAACTAACAACGCTATAAGAGGGGCTGAGCAAAGCGGTAACATAGCCAAACAACGGTTTGCTAGGAAAAGGATGGTTAGAGGTTTGACATGGCAACATGGGAGGCATGATATAGCAAGTGGTAGGCATCGTAGCATAGGCATAGCAAAAGAGCGAGCAACTAGCAAGCAAAGATAGAAGTGATTTCGAGGGTATGGTCATCTTGCCTGAAATCCCGCACGGAAGAAGAACGAATCCATGAAGAAGACAAACGGACGAAGTCGAATGAATCCTCACAACTCCGGAACGGAACCGAAGCTAACGAGAAAAGCAAACCGGAAAGAAGCAAACAACATAGTAAACAACCATCACATAAACATGGCATGATGCACAATCAAGTATGATGCATGTCGGTTTAAAAATAGCATGGCATGGCAATATGCACAAACAATCCTACAAATTAAGTGGAGCTCAATATGCAATGAGTTGCATATTGACGAAACTTCACAACATTTATTTAGTTCACTCTTGGTTAGGTACTCAACAATATTAAATGTTATTAAACATGGCAAGAGGTGAAGCATAATGAAACTAACTATTTAGGCAAGATTAAATGAGGCCGGAAACAACAACAACAATTCCGGAAAAATCCTCATATGCATATTATGGATTCGGAACAGATCTGACCTAAAGCATATTTTAGAGTTGTTAAACATGCAAATAAAGTGTACCATGTTAAACTAGGCATTTTCTACCCCATTTACATATATAAATTATTTAAAATGGAGCTACGGTTATTTAGTTATGAAATAAATCATTTTAGCATGGCAATTAAGCAAATTAAAGCAAACAACAATTATTAAACAATTAAATGTTGTTATCATGATGCGGATGACATGTGCAAGTTTTATGCAATTTATGAAAACGTTGACAAGAGCATTATGAAGCATTATGTCACCGTGGTGGAAGAAAGGGGTGCCACGGCAACGAATCCGAAAATGATGCCACGGCAATATTCGGTTCCGATAACTCGATTGAGATATCGGTGCAAAGGAAAGCGTGTGAGCGAGTCATGCAAGATGGTGGGTGATCCGGATACCGGGTTCCCACGGAGCGGTAGAATGGCAAAAGGGGGCATCGCAAGGATGATTCGATCACGGCGGTCGCCACGGGTTATACCTCCGGCGAGAAACCGGACGGGTCGAGTTCGAGAGGGAAGTAGACGTTCACGGTCGTCGAGGAAGTAGAGGAAGTAGGCGTTCTCGCGATGATCGCCGAGGAAGTAGAGGAAGTAGTCGTTCACGTTCGTTTCGAAGAGGTACTTGACGGGTCCGAAACCCTTCGGGTTGTCGTGGTACTTGCGGTCTCGCGATGGTAGTCGTACATCACGGCGTAGGGAAGTAGACGTTCGTGTTCGATGGTAGTGGTACATCTCGTCATCGGAAGTAGTTGTTCATGTCCCGTGGATGTTCGGGGTCCACGGGGTCTTCGAGGGTCGACGGTAGTGGTACACATGTCATCGGGGTACTTGTCGTTTCCGGTTCGGTGGTCGTCGGGTCGTAGTGGTACTTGGCGTTTCCGGAGACGACGGTAGAGGTACTTGAAGAATCCCGAAACGGCCTTGGCGTCTTCGCGCGTAGGGGTACTTGGTGTTTCGTGTAGTTGAACTTGACGAAAACGAATGTCCTCGAAGTAGTCGTGGTACTTGACGATTCCACGCTCGGTGACCGTTGTACTTGGCGAAAATCCTGCAACTGGCCCTGGCGTCCTGGTTCGGAGGTAGCGGAGGCAGCTCAGATGCATCACCTCCTGGGGGTCGCCGACGGCGGCGGGTGGCGATGGGCAGGACCTCCCGAGGCAGGGGCGCCGGAGTTGAAGATGCTCGGAGGCCGGAGAGGAGCACCGGTGGCGCGGGCGCTGCTCGGGACGGAAGGTGGGAGGCGCGAGGAGCTCTGGTGGTGTGGCAAAACCGCAGCAGGAGGACCTGGGGGGAGGAGAAGGCGGAGGACGGAGGTCCGCCACATGGAGAAGGAGCTAGGCGCGGCGAGCTACGGCCGGCGGTGAGAGAGTGGAGCTGCAAGGCGGGACGAGGCGGCAGGAAGGAGGAAGACGAGGGAGATGGGAGAGAGCGAGGGATCGGGAAGGAGGCGACGAGGAGATGGATGGGTGGGCGGCCATGGAGGAGAGGAAGGAGTCTGAGGGAGGAAGAGAGATGCGGCGAGGGAGATGGGATCGAGGGAAGGACGAGGGGAGATGGGGAATCGGGCAGGGAGGCGACGGCGCCAAGGGAGGACGAGAGGAGGAGATGAGGGGGATCGGGAGAGATGGGCTAGGGTTAGGTCGGTGGGGCGGTGGGCCTAGGCCTTGGGCTCTGTGAGAAGGTTGGGAGGCCCGGCCTGGAGGGAGGCTGGCTGGGCCTAGGCCTTAGAGGCCGGGCGGGGGAGTTGGGAGGCCCGGGAGGAGGAGAAAGGCCGGGGCCGGCTGGCTAGCTCTCTCTCTCTCTCTCTAATATATATACTTTAGCAGAAAACAGATAAAGAGAAGAAAAGAAAGAGAGGGTTGGGGAAAGGATTTGCGGGCGCGGATAATTTTCCCGAGCTCGCAAAAATGTGAGGAATTTAACAAAATGATCCAAGGATTTTTGGTGGGACTCCGGAAAATGATGAAATAAAAATGGCAAGGTGAGGAGACCAAACTTGAAGCAGAAAAAGGCATGGGATTTTGCAAGTGTGTTATGGTGATTCCAATAAATGGAATATTTATTATAGCTCCCTAATAATATTGGGACGATATGTTATAAAGAGAAGTCAACCTTCCCTCGATTTAAATGGATCGAAAAATCCATACAATTTATTTAGTTGAGTTTTAAAATAACGATATGATGGCATGATGAGATGATGCAATGCAAGAGATGACATGAAGCAATGCAAAAACAAAACAAACCACACGACAAACTCGGAAACCCTGGAAGGCAACTGAAGCTCCGGTCTTGGGGCGTCACATGCCTCGTCTACACGTGCATGACCGTTGACTCACTTACTGGTGGGTCCCAGGTCTGCGATCTCTCTCTTCTCTCCATCGTCTAACCATTGCACGGGCACACACGAAGAGCGGCGCTAGCTTGCCGTGTTGTTATTACAACTAATAAAAAGCTTGGAAAATAGAAGAATCGCCTAGAACAAGAGACGTTGTGGCTGGTCGAGACGGAGCTAACCACACCTATCCTCCATGCCATGTTAGCATGATGAATCTGTGTGGCTAGTGGGGTGTTTTCGACCGACTGGCTAGGTCCCAAGGTCGAACCATAGGTACTATGCCTGATATAGTAAATTTTTACACGCACATTTTTCCTCCGTGCCGAGACATGGCACACCCTACCGCGCGGTTTCGGGGTCCTCCCGGGCGGTGCACACATATATTCTTCCTAACGTGGGACGCCCTACCGCGCGTTTTCGCCGAAGCAAGTAAATAAATGAGTCTTCAAATCACGAAAGACCACTTTTCCCGCCGAGTACGTCAGTGAAGCACGGTCGCTAGCTAGTTGGGCTAGTTCGACCGATTATCTAGGCCGCCGCCACATTTATTTTTTCACCCCTTTTTTTATCTACTTGCCGGCAGGTAAATTTAAACATCCACCACGATGTTGCTCTGGTGTTTGAGTGCAGCAGGATTTTTAATTTTTTGATTGACGGGAGCAGGCGCGGCAGGATTTTTAATTTTTTGATTGACGGGAGCAGGCGTGGCAGCAATTAGTCATGATGACTCTGCCTGTAAAACCCACTGCTCCCTGATGTGAGAAGTCGTCGACCGGTGTTTTACCATGGTGAAAACTAAAAGATTCCCCGCTCCTCGGCTGGCTCCCTCCGCCTTCCCGTAGATTGCATTGCCTTTCAACCGTTTCGCCCCCTGCAGCACCAACGGCGTGTGCCTAGAGAAGCAGAGGGACTTCGGTGGTGTTTAGGTGCCCTCTGCATGGGCATGTCCATGTCGCGGTGCAACATGACAGTTGGATCAAACTCAGACGGTGCAGATCAGTCACTGTAGCACAAAGCGTGTGGGTGTGTTTGGTTGCATTCTCATCTCAATATAGTGTGTAAGTCACCTTACGAAAACCAAATAATCCCAAAACACTTAGGCACGGTACATTAACTCCCTCCTCGTTTCTTGTTTTGTGACATATCAACCAATAAGAGACATGGGCCGTGCATGCTTTCAGTGACTTGAGACTAATAAACATGACATGCAGTGGTTAGTTCATTGCATGCAATGCTATTAATTAGCAAAAAGACATTAAGTTTTCTCGTTTTCCTCTCCGCCTTGGTCGCAGTGCACAACGTAAGATGACTTACACACCTAGACGGAGTAGTTGTTTCCTCTTCGCCGACGTGTGGGACAGCCAGCATCGGGGTCCACCAGCCATGCACTAAATTACTCCGTAGTAGAGTGACGGTAGACTACCCCGATCGAAGCGCCGCAGTAATGCCAAATGATCCGTCAAATCACAAAACCCCCTCCTTTCTAGCAGTAAGTTGGACGGATGAAGCAACCATCATTTAACTCTTCTCTCTCAGCTTCCTCTCTACCCAACCCTCGCTTCTCCCTCATATTGTTCCTCATTTCTTCAAGAAAACCCCGACCTGCTTCTGCCATTGTTCTTCTCTCCCAAAGAAGGAAAGGTGAGCACATCAATGGTGTTGATTCTGGCCAAGGCCCGGTCTTGCAACCCCGAGACTGATCCTATAACTCCCTCCCTTTTCTTCTTTTGGGTTTGTGATTATGGTATCTTTTCTTTTATTTCTATTTGACAGTTTCCTGATGGACGCTGGAGCACCGACCGAAGTGATGTCTATGGCTCTGGCCAAAACCGTCGAGGCTCATGGTACGAAGAAGCGCAAGCACCCTGCCGAGACTACCGCAGATAAGCTCAAAGCCATCGCCCTGTCCAAGCCCCCCTCTCTGGGATCCCTGATAACCCACAAGTATAGGGGGTCGCAATAGTTTTCGAGGGTAGAGTATTCAACCCAAATTTATTGATCCGACACAAGGGGAGCCAAAGAATATTCTCAAGTATTAGCAGTTGAGTTGTCAATTCAACCGCACCTGGATAACTTAATATCTGCAGCAAAGTGTTTAGTAGCAAAGTAATATGATAGTAGTGGTAACGGTAACAAAAGGTAACGATAGCAAAAGTAATATTTTTGGTATTTTGTAGTGATTGTAACAGTAGCAACGGAAAATTAAATAAGCGAAAACCAATATAGGAAAAGCTCGTAGGCATTGGATCGGTGATGGAAAATTATGCCGGATGCGGTTCATCATGTAACAATCATAACATAGGGTGACACAGAACTAGCTCCAATTCATCAATGTAATGTAGGCATGTATTCCGAATATAGTCATACATGCTTATGGAAAAGAACTTGCATGACATCTTTTGTCCTACCCTCCCGTGGCAGCAGGGTCCTAACGGAAACTAAGGGATATTAAGGCCTCCTTTTAATAGACTACCGGAACAAAGCATTAGCACATAGTGAATACATGAACTCCTCAAACTATGGTCATCACCGGGAGTGGTCCCGATTATTGTCACTTCGGGGTTGCCGGATCATAACACATAGTAGGTGACTATAGACTTGCAAGATAGGATCAAGAACTCACATATATTCATGAAAACATAATAGGTTCAGATCTGAAATCATGGCACTCGGGCCCTAGTGACAAGCATTAAGCATAGCAAAGTCATAACAACGTCAATCTCAGAACATAGTGGATACTAGGGATCAAACCCTAACAAAACTAACTCGATTACATGATAGATCTCATCCAACCCATCACCGTCCAGCAAGCCTACGATGGAATTACTCACGCACGGCAGTGAGCATCATGAAATTGGTGATGGAGGATGGTTGATGATGACGACGACGACGAATCCCCCTCTCCGGAGCCCCGAACGGACTCCAGATCAGCCCTCCCGAGAGGTTTTAGGGCTTGGCGGCGGCTCCATATCGTAAAACATGATGATTTCTTCTCCTTTATTTTTTTCTCCCCGAAAACAAATATATAGAGTTGGAGTTGGCGTCGGAGGAGCTCCAAGGGGCCCACGAGGTAGGGGGCACGCCCTAGGGGGGAGGGCGCGCCCCCCACCCTCGTGGACAGGGTGTGGGCCCCCTGGTCTTCATCTATTGCAAGGATTTTTTATTATTTCCAAATAGACGTTCCGTGGAGTTTCAGGTCATTCCGAGAACTTTTGTTTTTGCACATAAATAACACCATGGAAAGTCTGCTGAAAACAGCGTCAGTCCGGGTTAGTTCCATTCAAATCATGCAAGTTAGAGTCCAAAACAAGGGCAAAAGTGTTTGGAAAATTAGATACGACGGAGACGTATCAACTCCCCCAAGCTTAAACCTTTGCTTGTCCTCAAGTAATTCAGTTGATAAACTGAAAGTGATAAAGAAAAACTTTTACAAACTCTGTTTGCTCTTGTTGTTGTAAATATGTAAAGCCAGCATTCAAGTTTTCAGCAAAGATTATGACTAACCACATTTGCAATAAGTCTTAGGTCTCATGTTTACTCATATCAATAGCATAATCAACTAGCGAGCCATAATAATAAATCTCGGATGACAACACTTTCTCAAAACAATCATAATATGATATAACAAGATGGTATCTCGCTAGCCCTTTCTGAGACCGCAAAACATAAATGCAGAGCACCTTTAAAGATCAAGGACTGACTAGACATTGTAATTCATAGTAAAAGATATTCAATCATAGTCATACCCAATATAAATTAATAGTAATGGATGCAAATGACAGCTGCGCTCTCCAGCTAGTGCTTTTTAATAAGAGGGTGATGACTCAACATAAAAGTAAATAGATAGGCTCTTCGCAAAGGGAAGCAGGGATTTGTAGAGGTGCCAGAGCTCGGTTTTGAAATAGAGATAAATAATATTTTGAGCGGCATACTTTCATTATCAACATAACAACTAAGAGATGGCGATATCTTCCATGCTACAAACATTATAGGCGGTTCCCAAACAGAATGGTAAAGTTTATACTCCCCCTCCACCAACAAGCATCAATCCATGACTTGCTCGAAAAAACGAGTGTCTCCAACTAGCAACAGTCCCAGGGGGAGTTTTGTTTACAATTATTTTGATTTAGTTTGCATAAAGCATGGGACTGGGCATCCCGGTGACCAGCCATTTTCTCGTGAGTGAGGAGCGGAGTCCACTCCTCTTGAGAAGAACCCGCCTAACATGGAAGATAAGGGCAGCCCTAGTTAATACATGAGCTATTCGAGCATACAAAACAGAATGTTTATTTGAAGATTTAGAGTTTGGCACATACAAATTTACTTGGAACGGCAGGTAAATACCGCATATAGGAAGGTATAGTGGACTCATATGGAATAACTTTGGGGTTTAAGGGATTGGATGCACAAGTAGTATCCCCGCTTAGTACAAGTGAAGGCTAGCAAAAGACTGGGTAGCGACCAACTAGAGAGCGACAACAGTCATGAATATGCATTAAAATTAATAAACATTGGATGCAAGCATGAGTAGGATATAATCCACCATGAACATAAATATCGTGAAGGCTATGTTGATTTTGTTTCAACTACATGCGTGAACATGTGCCAAGTCAAGTCACTTAAATCATTCAAAGGAGGATACCACCCCATCATACAACATCACAACCATTTTAATAGCATGTTGGCACACAAGGTAAACCATTATAACTCATATCTAATCAAGCATGGCACGAGCAACTATGATCTCTAATTGTCATTGCAAACATGTTTATTCATAATAGGCTGAATCAGGAACGATGAACTAATCATATTTACAAAAACAAGAGAGGTCGAGTTCATACCAGCTTTTCGCATCTCAGTCAGTCCATCTTATATCATCATAATTTCCTTTCACTTACATGACCAAACGGAGTGAATAATAATAAGAGTGCACGTGCATTGGACTAAGCTGGAATCTGCGAGCATTCAATAAACAGGAGAAGACAAGGCAATATGGGCTCTTGGTTAAATCAACAATAATGCATATAAGAGTCACTTCAACAATTTAATTATGGTCTTCTCCAATCGACCCCCAAAGAAAAGAAAATAAATAAAACTATTTACACGGTAAAGCTCCCAACAAGCAAAAGAAGAACGGGAAATCTTTTTGGGTTTTCTTTTTAATTATTACTACTACAACAAGAAAAGTAAACTAACTAAAAACTACTACTAATTTTTTTGGTTTTTCTTAAGGTTTAACAAACACACAAGAAGAAAGCAAGAAAAAGAAAATAAACTAGCATGGATAATACAATGAAAGAGTATGAGCACCGACATCTAGCAATGAGTGTGTGTGGACATAAATGTAATGTCGGTGGGAAATACGTACTCCCCCAAGCTTAGGCTTTTGGCCTAAGTTGGTTCATTGCCAGGGATGGCCTGGCAGATACCCGTAGGTGTACCTAGGGTCGTACTGAGATGCAGTGGTTATCGCCTCCTGAGCTGCAGCATGGTGGCGAGCTGCCTCCGCCCTCCTCCCGTACTCATCTGCCTCCTCTCTGGTAATAACATATCTTCCTTTTGCCTGATAATCAAAGAAGGCAGGAGCAGGGAGAGTAATACGGACAACACGCCATTTGTCAAAGATTAATCGATACTGGAGAGGTGATTCATTCCTCTCGACAAACTGGTGGTAGACCACAGCATTGTAGTCTAAATAAGTAGGAGGCAACTCAGTGTCATCCTCATGAACGTCCACATCAAGAAAATCAGCTAAGCGGGTTGCATAAATTCCACCAAAGAAATCTCCATTAAATCTATTATTATGCAACCTACGTGCAACAATGGCTCCCAAATTATAAGATTGGTCTCCTAACACAGCACTCCTAAGAATACTAAGGTCAGGCACACACATATGACATGCTTCATCCTTACCATTTATGCACCTACCTATGAAGAGAGCAAAATAATGTATAGCAGGAAAGTGAATGCTCCCTATGGTAGATTGTGCTATATCTCTAGATTCCCCTACAGTTATACCGGCAAGAAAGTCTCTAAATTCAGATTTACGGGGATCACTAACACTACCCCATTGTGGAAGTTTGCAAGCAGAAGTGAAATCCTCAAAGTCCATGGTATAAGGATTTTCATATAGATCAAACATGACAGTTGGAGAATTACGTGAAGATGAAAATTCAAACCTCCTCACAAATGAACTAGTGAGATGATGGTACTGGGGGCATTTGTCTGCCTCAAAGCTCACAAGATCAGCATTATGCAAATATGCGTTAAATTCCTCTTTGATTCCCGCTCGATCCATAAAAATTTCCGAAGGCCACTCACAAGGCCGCACTGGAGCGTATCTTGCTGGCTCGTCATCAGCATCAAGCATTGCAAGCCTGGGTCCTTGCTTCCTTGAAGAACCACCTTGGAACGCCACTGTGGGCCCACGAGGTAGGGGGTGCGCCTTGGGGGGTAGGAGGCGCCCTCCACCCTCATGGCCAGGTGGTCGACCCCCTGCTGTGTTCTCAGTTCCAGAAATCCTCAAAAATTCTAGAAAAAAAACATATTTCATTTTCAGGGCATTTGGAGAACTTTTATTTTCGGGGTATTTTTATATTGCACGGATAAATCAGGAAACAGACAGAAAATACTATTTTTACTTTATTTCAACTAAATAATAGAAAGTAGAGAGAGGGTACAGAAGGTTGTGCCTTCTAGTTTCATCCATCTCATGCTCATCAAAAGGAATCCACTAACAAGGTTGATCAAGTCTTGTTAACAAACTCATTCCGAATAATATGGAACCAGAGAAATTTTGAATAACACTATGTTACCTCAACGGGGATATTCACATCCCCTATAATAAGAATATCATGTTTCTTCTTGACAGAAGGAAGAGGAAATTCAAAACCTCCAAATATAATCGATGGAATTTTTCCAATAGAGTTGATACTATGAACTTGAGGTTGTTTCCTCGGAAAGTGTACCGTATGCTCATTACCATTAACATGAAAAGTGACATTGCCTTTGTTGCAATCAATAAAAGCACCTACCGTATTCAAAAAGGTCTTCCAAGAATAATAGGCATACTATCGTCCTCGGGAATATCAAGAATAACAAAGTCTGTTAAAATAGTAACGTTTGCAAGCACAACAGGCACATCCTCACATATACCGACAGGTATAGCAGTTGATTTATCATCCATTTGCAAAGATATTTCAGTAGGTGTCAACTTATTCAAATCAAGTCTACGATATAAAAAAAGAGGCATAACACTAACACCGGCTCCAAGATCACATAAAGCAGTTTTAACATAATTTCTTTTAATGGAGCATGGTATAGTAGGTACTCATGGATCTCCAAGTTTCTTTGGTATTCCACCCTTGAAAGTATAATTAGCAAGCATGGTGGAAATTTTAGCTTCCGGTATCTTTCTTTTATTAGTAACAATATCTTTCATATACTTAGCATAAGGATTCATTTTGAGCATATCAGTTAATCGCATACGCAAAAAGATAGGTCTAATCATTTCAGCAAAGCGCTCAAAATCCTCATCATCCTTTTTCTTGGATGGTTTGGGAGGAAAAGGCATGGGTTTCTGAACCCATGGTTCCCTTTCTTTACCATGTTTCCTAGCAACAAAGTCTCTCTTATCATAACGTTGATTCTTTGATTGTGGGTTATCAAGATCAACAGCAGGTTCAACTTCTACATCATTATCATTACTTGGTTGAGCATCATCATGAACATCATCATTAACATTTTCACTAGGCTCATGTTCATTACTAGATTGTGTTTCAGCATCAGAAATAGAGATATCATTTGGATTCTCAGGTGGTTCAGCAATAGGTTCACTAGAAGCATGCAAAGTCCTATCATTTTTCTTTTTCTTCTTTTTAGAAGGACTAGGTGCATCAATATTATTTCTCTGAGAATCTTGCTCAATTCTCTTAGGGTGGCCTTCAGGATACAAAGGTTCCTGAGCCATTCTACCAGTTCTAGTAGCCACTCTAACAACATAATCATTATTCTTACTATTCATTTCATTGAGCAAATCATTTTGAGCTTTAAGTACTTGTTCTACTTGAGTGGTAACCATAGAAGCATGTTTGCTAACGAGTTTAAGTTCACCTCTAACATTAGCCATATAATCACCCAAGTGTTTAAGCATACCGGAATTGTATTTCAATTATCTACCAAAATAAGGATTAAAATCTTCTTGCTTAACCATAAAGTTATCAAACTCATCTAGGCATTGGCTAGCAAACTTAGTGAGAGGGATTTCAGCTCTATCATATCTATAGAGAGAATTTACCTTTACTACCTGTGTCGGGTTATCAAGACCAGGAGGTTCTTCAATAGGTAATGGGTTAAGATCATACGTTTCTTCAACAGGCGGTAAATTAAGACCATGTATTTCTTCAATAGGAGGTAAATTTTTAACATCTTCAGCTTTAATGCCTTTTTCTTTCATAGATTTCTTTGCCTCTTGCATATCTTCAAGACTGATAAATAGAACACCTCTCTTCTTTGGAGTTGGTTTAGGAATAGGCTCAGGAATTGGCTTGGGAGCTGGCTCAGGAAGTGTCCAATTATTTTCATTTGTCAACATATTATTCAATAGAATTTCAGCTTCATCCGGTGTCCTTTCCCTAAAAACAGAACCAGCACAACTATCCAGGTAATCTCTGGAAGCATCGGTTAGTCCATTATAAAAGATATCAAGTATTTCATTTTTCTTAAGAGGATGATCAGGCAAAGCATTAAGTAACTTGAGAAGCCTCCCCCAAGCTTGTGGGAGACTCTCTTTTTCAATTTGCACAAAATTGTATATTTCCCTCAAAGCAGCTTGTTTCTTATGAGCAGGGAAATATTTAGCAGAGAAGTAATAAATCATATCACGGGACTACGACACAACCAGGATCAAGAGAATTAAACCATATCTTAGCATCACCCTTTAATGAGAATGGAAATATTTTAAGGATATAAAAGCAGCGAGATCTCTCATCATTAGTGAACAGGGTGGCTATATCATTTAATTTAGTAAGATGTGCCACAACAGTTTCAGATTCATAGCCATGAAAAGGATCAGATTCAACCAAAGTAATTATATCAGGATCAACAGAGAATTCATAATCCTTATCGGTAACACAAATAGGTGAAGTAGCAAAAGCAGGGTCAGGTTTCATTCTATCTTTAAGAGATTGCTTATTCCATTTAGCTAATAACCTCTTGAGTTCATATCTATCTTTGCAAGCTAAAATGGCTGCAGAAGCTTCTTTATCAAATACATAACCCTCAGGAATAACAGGCAAGTCTTCATCATCACATTCATCGATACAATCAGTTTCAATATTTCTTTGTCTCTAGTCCTAGCAATTTTTTCATCAAGAAATTCACGAAGGGGCACAGTAGTATCAAGCATAGAAGTAGTTTCATCATACGTATCATGCATAGCAGAAGTGGCATCATCAATAACATCGACATATCGAGCGAATAGCGAAGCAGGTTTAGGTGTCGCAAGCTTACTCAAAACAGAAGGTGAATCAAGTGCAGAGCTAGATGGCAGTTCCTTACCTCCCCTCATAGTTGAGGGATAAATTGTTGTCTTAGCGTCTTTCAAGTTCTTCATAGTGACCAGTAGATATAAATCCCAAGTGACTCAAAGAATAGAGCTATGCTCCCCGGCAACGGCGCCAGAAAATAGTCTTGATAACCACAAGTATAGGGGATGGTAGAGTATTCAACCCAAATTTATTGATTCGACACAACTGGAGCCAAAGAATATTCTCAAGTATTAGCAGTTGAGTTGTCAATTCAACCACACCTGGATAACTTAATATCTGCAGCAAAGTGTTTAGTAGCAAAGTAATATGATAGTAGTGGTAATGGTAACAAAAGGTAACGATAGAAAAAGTAATATTTTTGGTATTTTGTAGTGATTGTAACAGTAGCAACGGAAAAGTAAATAAGCCAAAACCAATATAGGAAAAGCTCATAGGCATTGGATCGGTGATGGAAAATTATGCCGGATGCGGTTCATCATGTAACAATCATAACATAGGGTGACACATAACTAGCTCCAATTCATCAATGTAATGTACGCATGTATTGCGAATATAGTCATACATACTTATGGAAAAGAACTTGCATGACATCTTTTGTCCTACCCTCCCGTGGCAGCGGGGTCCTAACGGAAACTAAGGGATATTAAGGCCTCCTTTTAATAGAGTACCGGAACAAAGCATTAGCACATAGTGAATACATGAACTCCTCAAACTATAGTCATCACCGGGAGTGGTCCCGATTATTGTCACTTCGGGGTTGCCGGATCATAACACATAGTAGGTGACTATAGACTTGCAAGATATGATTAAGAACTCACATATATTCATGAAAACATAATAGGTTCAGATCTGAAATCATGGCACTCGGGCCCTAGTGACAATCATTAAGCATAGCAAAGTCATAACAACATCAATCTCAGAACATAGTGGATACTAGGGATCAAACCCTAACAAAACTAACTCGATTACATGATAGATCTCATCCAACCATCACCTTCCAGCAAGCCTACGATGGAATTACTCAGGCACGGCGGTGAGCATCATGAAATTGGCGATGGAGGATGGTTGATGATGACGACGGCGACGAATCCCCCTCTCCGGAGCCCCGAACGGACTCCAGATCAGCCCTCCCGAGAGGTTTTAGGGCTTGGCGGCGGCTCCGTATCGTAAAACGCGATGATTTCTTCTCCTTTATTTTTTTCTCCCCGAAAGCAAATATATAGAGTTGGAGTTGGCGTCGGAGGAGCTCCAGGGGGCCCAAGAGGTAGGGGGGCGCGCCCTAGGGGGGAGGGCGCGCCCCCCACCCTCGTGGACAGGGTGTGGGCCCCCTGGTCTTCATCTTTTGCAAGGATTTTTTACTATTTCCAAATAGACGTTCCGTGGAGTTTCAGGTCATTCCGAGAACTTTTGTTTCTGCACATAAATAACACCATGAAAAGTCTGCTTAAAACAGCGTCAGTCCGGGTTAGTTCCATTCAAATCATGCAAGTTAGAGTCCAAAACAAGGGCAAAAGTGTTTGGAAAAGTAGATACGACGGAGACGTATCAATCCCTCATTAAGCAAGTCCAGGTAATATCTCTTCCTGAAGATCTTTTTCTCGATCTTGATCGTGTTTTTTCATCTAACACGCAGTACTAGTACTAGTAGTACAACTTTCTGGGTGATCTTGCATGTGATTTTTGTGTGCCAAATGACGGTTCTAAATTTCTATTTTGACCAAAACATGCGAGAGGTTGACACTGATTTCTTATAGATTACTTTCAACTACTCCCTCTGTCCCAAATTTCTGGTCTTAGATTTGTCCAGATACGGATGTATCTAATACTAAAATGTGACTTGATACATTCGTATCTATACAAATCTAAGACAAGAATTTTGGGATGGAGGGAGTACTTTATGAACATCAATGCTACCTTTGAAGAGGGCATATTTGCCTTAGTAACTTGTGTTATGGATATTGCAAGTAATCCCTCTGCTCTCATGCCTTTGAAGACATGTTCTAGTGTCTTTGTTCACTCATTTCTGTGCGTATATGTAGTCATATATGGAGTATAATATCGAAAATCGTCTTATATTTCTAAAGGGAGGTAGTAATAAAATATGGTTTCTGTTTGAATGAGAACTAGGTCCACGGTGGAGATGAAGTTCTCAAAGTCATGCCGTGTGAACTGGAAGACACGAGGATGAGTTCTCTTTGCTAAACTATCCATTTCTTTGTGTCCTTGTCGCCACGTGTCACGAACTAGTGTTTTTCAGTAGCATTGTTGTTAAGTGTGTTCTCGAGTCTGTACTTGACCACAACAATTTCCTGGCTGTGCCTTCGATTATGATGGGTGTGGTTCTTGTAAAGCTTCCCAACAAACCTGATGCGGCATGTCTTCATGATCATGTTTATGAGTGGAAAGACCACTCTTTAGGTTCTCCAAGGTTGACAAGATGGTGATGGTGCATGTAGACATCTCTCACGAAGTCCATGGCCTAGTCAGTTATGCGGGGTTCATCCCTTAGGTCGGTGGCAAGAATAGTCTGCAGAGTTTAATTAGTGCAACTTTGCTTGTCTGTAGTATGTACTATTGTTTAGTACTTGATTTGTGTTTGTGAACCCTGTATTGTTTATTAGTCTGCCGCTTTTAGTGTGTGGTCAGTCCCGAGAACGGTCTATGTTAATGTCATCCACTCAATTGATCTGTATATTTTGAAGTATCCAGATCATCTTTTTGTGAGGACGGTTTATCAATTATGGTTACACTGCAATATCTGTATGCATTGCAGGGTTTATCGCACCCACCAGATTTCAGTCCATGGATGTTCGGTCCATACGATTTGTCACGACCTTTGGACTGTCCCTTGTGGGAGTAGGCGGGGCCCCTGCATGCCACCCGTAGTTGGACGATCAATCTTCTGTTTAGTACTTCAACATAGTGATTTCCTAGTAAGGATTCACTCGTGTCACATCAAGTAAATCTTGTTGATTTACTGTCTAAATATTATTGATTTAATGTCATGTTTTCTTTCTTTTCCTACAATTTTACGATGCAGGTTTTGCCATGTGACATTCATCGCAGAATAAACCGTTTGGTTTGCTCTACGATGGCTATTTTTGCAGGTTTCACTTCTTATGTCGTGTCAGTAACGAAGGCACTGTCCATCACTTATATTACTGGAAAAAATTGGATCAGTCTGTTGTCTAAGTAGAAGCTAAATCCCTATGATGAACTGCAGTTTGGTTTAACAAAAACGCCACAATTAGTCCTTCTCGCGTTTAAAAGAAATGAAGAAAAAAACTGGATCACGGTCACGAAGCCTAGTCAAGTTAGAAAGCTGATCATACCAGACCAGACACGATCGCCGCTATCTCGCACATCGGTACCACCTTCAGCAACGGATCGAGCACCGGCAGTTGCTCTAGCACTGACAGCGGCAGCAGCTCAATTTGATCCAGCTGAGGATTGGGCACCGACCGCGTTAGCGGATCAGGCTGATCTATCGGAGGATCGGGCATCGACACCGGCACCTACTCCGACACCGGCACCAGCTCTACAAGGAGCACCATCTCCGGCAGCAGCGGCGGCTTCGGCACCTGCACCAACACTTGCACTTGTATCTGCTCCTGCCCGTGCAGCGGTAACTGAACGAGCAGTTGCACCGGCAATAGACTGGGCTGCAGTTCGCACTTCATATACCAAAGTCCTTACAAAAACTGACATGTCCACCTTCTTGGTAAGCATTGGCCGCCCAAGTGTTTCGTTGTTTTTTATTTCCATGTTGTTTCGCATGATTCACTGTGTTGATCTAACTGTTTGGGTATGTCTTCTTGTTCGCAAACAGAGAATTCCTAGAGCAACAAGGGAGTCGTTCAACAATCCGGGCGACAGCGGCCAAGTTTCTCTTACCATGCGCAGCCTTGGTGTGAATGAACCTGCTCAATATACCGTAAGTACAAAGGATGGTCGCATGATGATTGATGCTAAAGGATGGTCAAGGTTCAAATCTAAATCATATCTTGCGGTAGGGGATGATGTCAAAATTGAACTTTCTCGGCAAGGAGAGCTGGTCCAAATCAACTTTGAAATTCTTCAGTACTACCGAACTGATCTATCCGCCGAGAGATTTTGATCTAATACTCTGTCATGGTGGAACAAGTGTCCTGTGTGTATAAGTAGTACGACAGTATCATTGATAGAATTGCAACTCTGATAGCTGGTTAGGAACCGTCATTTGATTTCATTCCAACAGCTGTTGTGCTTTATTCAATTTTGTGTATTCGCCTTGCGACAGCATCTAAAACCAGCGCCGTACCGACCGATTGCAATATGAAAAGCGCTGAGGTAGAACACATGGGCCCCCAAACATGCAGGCCCACAGGCCTATGGCCCAAAGTCCGGAACCGTGAGCCTGTCTGAGTATTTCTCAGCTGAACCCCCATAATGCACGTGCGTTGCACGTGACATCAAGATGCATTTGTATGAGTATTTTATCTTGTGAGAGAAAAGGATGAACGAGGGAAGGCCTTATTTGCAAATGCGGAGAGGTGTGTGGGTACCTTTTTGCAAAATTTCCATAGTTTCCTTCCTATCCGTCAGATATAAATCGGACGGCCTATATTGCAGGATGATAGGCACACCATCATCACCAACTCGTCTATACCGCGTTAAAAAAACTCTGTTTTTTATAATTATATATGTTATATATATTCCCCTTGATTTTTCTTATGTATAAACTTGTGATATAAAAGATCTTTATATTTCTTTACAGAGGGAATATCTCTATGTCAAAAATATATTTATGTGTAATAACTAGTTACTCCTGTCTTTCTACTTCCTTGCGCTGATATGTGGGGCATCCGCCAACGGGGTCCACATGCCATATGCACCAAATTAGAGTGCACAACTGCACGGTAGACACACCTCGGTCGTAGCGCCGCATTAATGCCCAATGAGCCTTCAAATCACAAGAACCCCCACCTTTCCAGCTTTAGCAGTAAGCTGGACGGACGAAGCGGCAATATTTCACTCGGCCTGAATCCCTTCTCCCTTATGCCTTGTTGGAGAAAACCCCGCTCGGCGATTGCATAGGGTTTCTCATGGAGAACCTGATGCAATTCTTCATCCATCCGCGATAAATCCAAGTCCCTTGGTCGCGGGTACTCCTAGGATGGCAGCCACCGTTGATGCATTTTCTTCCCCTCTTGAATCTAGTATGTTTCATTTGCGATTGCCCAAAGTGCGAGGACCCGACAGGTTTCGCGCCCTCGAGACGCCACACTTGTTCCTTCTCATCCTAACACAGGATTTTAAAAGCAGCATACAAGATGTTCCTAGAATCCTCTTTTCTATCTGGGAGGGTGGGGTTTTTGAACATGATGTCGACTAATTTGGAAATTTGGATTGCTATATTTGGATAAAAGGTACTAGTACCATGGTCAACACTGACGTGAAGGAGGAAAGTATTTATAGATTTGGATATAGGGAATACATTGTGTTCTCATATTATTTTTCCTGCAGTGCATTCCTTGCTCTGCCAGAACATATGTACTCACGATGCTCGGCCTTGCCATAACTGAATACACCAGTTTAATGGTAGCAGTGAAAACAAGCCATGGATATAAGTTTCGAGTTGGGTTCATGAACCAAGAAGATCGCTGCTTTTTTATGGCCAAACTTGGATAAACTTTCTCAAGTGTTACAGACTGAAAGTTGGCGCACGAATGTTGATGGAAATAGAAGAACCTGGTCTCGTCTTCACTGCGATCTTCCACCACGACGTCGTTCCAATTGTTCATCCATGTTAGTTTTGTATCTGGTTCTTGCTTGTTGCCTCGATTACTTCTTAATCCACCTATTCTGTCTAACTGATCACAATTTAACTTCAGAAGTAGCAACGAATCTCTCACGAAGATGCTACTTCTAACTAATATTTTCTTATAATTGGTGGCACGTGTAGGTTTCTTCAGAGTTAAGCAGGCTGCTCGTTTGTTATTCTGTAACAACTCGGCTGTTACTAATGGCACTGAAGTTGTCTGGGACGACATCCACAAGTTCCTACACTTTATTGATCGTCTTGAGGTCCTTGTGGGGCGTTTCAATGGTGGATGTCCACGTGGGATATGTGTGCCACCGCTGCACTCGTTGAACAGGTCCAACTGTGTCAAGAAACTTATGGTACGAGCTATTTTATGTTATATATGTTGTTCATAAACTATTGCTTATACACAGTTTTACAATTGTGATCTTCTTGAAACAGAAACTGCCCAGTTCTATTATTCCTATACAGATGCCTGACCATGGTCGGGTCAGACTTGCGCTTGGTCACAACATGATGTTTATGTCGACCTACTCCATTCCCTTTGGAGGTGAAAAGATACTTATTCATGGGTGGTCTCAAATAATGAAGGCCCGTCCATGTTGGAGAATAGGACAGAAGATTATGTTCCTGCTTTTCCATGGATCTAAAGCGAATATCCTGTTTATTGACCACATTGCGAGATGAAGCCGCATTCAGAAGGTTGTGGATGCGCGGGGTGGCGCCTGGGCCTTGTCCCGGGGCTTGGTGGCCTCACCCTTGGTTAACTTTAGGCAAAGTAGCCTTGCTCGAGGCGTGCTTTATGCAGTTGAACACATATAAGTACTCATCTTGCTTTCAGCTATGGTTGTTTAGTGCCCTGCTGGTTTGATTAAGGTTGTTAAGTACTCCTGCTGCTTTTATAGCTGTCATGTTTCTTGATCACTTCCTCCGGCCGCTAAAACCAAACCAGCGCCCGAAAGGCTTACCTTCCGCCTCCACGGTGGCTGCGCCTCAAGACGATCGCCGCCCACCATCTCCTAAATCGTTAACGCCGACGTCCAAGGCCTCGCCGTCTTCTTCCGCGCGCTTTGGTGCGCTCGCCGCGGCGCCGCCCTCTCGCGTTGTCAACATGGTCAACAAACAACAAGAATCGGCAGAAGTACGTGGAGAGGATGACATTAGGGCCCACCATGTCAGCGTATGGAAAATAAAATGCTTCCTCCTAGTGTTTTCCTGACATCTGGGACCCACGACATTGTGAGCGTATATAGTCAATAGACAAGAGAACATCACAAGATCGGCTGACACCTAGGATGTAGCAGCTCGAGCAGTAAATTTTTTGTTATTGTTGAGACGGAGCAGGGTTTGAACTGGGTTGTGGCCCGTCTAGCCCAGGTTTATATTTTATGTCCACCATGTGACCAGCCCACCTATTTTTTCTTTGTGAAAATGAGCCCAGTTTATTTTTTCTGAAGAATACCCAATCCAGGCCTACTTATTTTTCTACGCCCTAATGGGCTGCAACTCTTTCAAGACACCTGCAAATCTTGAAAGTAATATGAAATGGGTTGTAAATATAAAAACAGATGACAAATTGGCAATTACTTTATAATTTCTGAATTTTTTCACATTTTCAGATTCCTATTTCACTGGGCATTAACCTAATTTAAATATATCTTCAAAGTACTTTAAATCTGGCTCGACATTTCGGTATTAAAAATAGTTTGGAACCCACAGAAATATGCGAAATTGGCCCTGGCCAACCAAAAAAACGGACTGCAATAAATTGCATAAGAAGTCGCAATGAGCTATATATAAATTATTAAAAAAAGAGGGAATGGTCTGACTTATGGGCCTATTAAGTTGACGCGTATGCAAGATTTTTTTAGTTATTATATACATCAACAAACGATTCTAGCAGATATAACCGTTGGATGTCAATCCAACTGCCGTCGTGTTTCTTCAATCTCTAATCTTCTTGCTACAGCCGCCAAATCCAGCATCGGCGGGACCGCCTGCTCCCGCCTCCTGTGCAGGCCTCAACGCCCCCTACTACTCCCACCGCTGGCCAGGGCATACTCACCCACACCCCCTGTTATTCTGTGGTGGCAGCGACGACAGCATCAGACCGCAGCCGAACCAGTGAACCTCGTACTCCTCTCCGCGCGGGCTTCCACTGTCACGTCTTCCCCGGCTCTGCGTCGTCCCCTTCCTAGGCCTCGCCGTCGTCCACCGCCCTGGTGCTCTCGGCGCGGCGTGTTCAGCGTGGTTAAGGAACGGCTTCCATCGGACATGGACTGTGCGTGGAGAGGCTGACAGCTGGGTCCACGACGGCGGCAAGGAAGTGCCTCCTTATTATGCGGAAAATAATGACTCCTCCACCTGATAGCAGGGACCCATCGGACGGGCCACCGTATTTCGCAAAAAAAATGTTCCCCCTGACTGCTGGGACCCACTGGACGGGCCATCGTATTGCGCGAAAAAATGTTCCCCCCGCTGTCAACTCGGACCCACCGGAAGTGCCTCCTTATTACGCACAAAAAATGAATACTCCCCCTGCTGGTTGGGACCCACCTTGGTGGGAGGCTGACTTGTGGGCCTACTAAGTTGATGGGGACGGAGTGCTTTGTCAACTTAGTCAATATGAACGATTCTAGCTCCAGTGTCCGTACGATGTCCATCCAACGGCCGCAGTGCTTCTTCAAACTCTGGTCTTGTTGCTCCAGCCGCCCAAAGCAGCGCCGGTCGTGCCGCATGCTCCTACCTCCCGTGGCCGGCTATGCTACCGCAGAGGTCTCACCGCCCCCTACAATTCCCACCGCTGGCCAGGCCATCCCTCTACTCACCCACACCCCCTGTTATTCTACAATGACGGCAGCCTCACACCGCAGCGAACGGTGAACCTCGTACTCCTCTACGCGTGGGCATCCTTCGCCGCGTCTTCCCGGCCCGCATCGCCCCTTCCTAGGCCTCGCCGTCGTCCACCGCCCTGGTGCTCTCGACGCGGCGTGGTCAACATGGTTAAGGAACGGCTTCCATCGGACGTGGACAGATGCGTGGAGAGGTGACGATTGGGTCCACGGCCGCAGCAAGGAAGTGCCCCTTATTAAACGCAAAATAATTATTCCTCCACGACAATGGGACCCACCGGACGGGCCACTGTATTTCACGAAAAAATGTTTCCCCCTGACTGCTGGGACCCACCAGCTACATCTTCGCATGCAAGGAAGTGCGTCCAGAAAAAAAAACAATTTGCCCCCCTGACTGCTGGGACCCACCAGCTACATATTCGCAAGCGTACGTAGCGTTCTCATTCTGGTCGCGAACGTGTACGTACATACTGGTCGATGTAGAGGCGCGCACGTATCGTAGTAGAGGTGCACACGTAGCATCTACACGTACGTACATCGGCCAGTGTGCAAGAAAGAAAATACGGCCACACACGTACATATGGGCAGGGTCTTGAACGACTACTCGCGCATACTTACGGCCAGGGCTCGTGTACATGGCTGGGTCGGAACGGAGAAACAGCGTCGTCGTCGTGTTCATGGGGAGCCAACCGGCTGGGTCGGAACGGAATGCGTTGTCGTGTTCATCGGGAGGGCTTGGACGGAACAACCGATGGAAACGAGGCCTGGCGTACCACAGAACGGACGAAATGGCCTTGTGTTCGACCGGCCACGTTCGAAACGGGATCCTATTCATCGGGAGGGGTTTGGCGTACCGCAAAACAGAGGAAACGAACCTCCTACGGTCGAAACAGGGGTCCTGTTGATCGGGAGGGGTGTGGCATACCGCAAAACGGAGGAAATGGACTTTTGTTGGAGCGCTACGGTGGAAACGGGGGTCATGTTCATCGGGAGGGGTGTGGCGTACTGCAAAACGGGACTCCACGGGATACTGTTCATCTCCACCGTCGACCCCCTCCAGCCTCCACGGGCTACTGTTCATCCACGGTCAACCTCCTCCAGCCTCCACCTGCGACTGTTCATCCAGCCTCCACCGCGCGCTACTCCACCGGCTACTGTTTAACCAGCCCTCTCCACGGTCTCCTGTTCAACCACCCCTCCACGGGCTACTATTCATCCATCCCTCCACCGTCTACTGTTCATACTGCCCTCCACGGGGTGGTCCTGTTCATCCTGCCCTCCACGGGGTCCTATTCATCCAGCCCCAACCGGCTCGAACAATCAGGGTCCTGTTCATCCACCCCCATCGGGAACTGTTCATCCAAACCCCCCAGCAATGCTCACTATTCATCCAGAGGCAACTGAGGGAATCCTGGATTAGGGGGTCCCCGGACAGCCGGACTATATACTTTAGTCGGACTGTTGGACTATGAAGATACAAAATTGAAGACTTCGTCCCGTGTCCGGATGGGACTCCCCTTGGCGTGGAAGGCAAGCTTGGCAATACGGATATGTAGATCTACTCTCTTGTAACCGACTCTGTGGAACCCTAGCCCCCTTTGGTGTCTATATAAACCGGAGGGTTTAGTCCGTAGGACAACAACAATCATACCATAGGCTAGCTTCTAGGGTTTAGCCTCTACGATCTCGTGGTAGATCAACTCTTGTAATACTCATATCATCAAGATCAATCAAGCGGGAAGTAGGGTACCTCCATCGAGAGGGCCGAACACTGGTAAACATTGTGTCCCCCGCCTCCTGTTACCATCCGCCTTAGACGCACAGTTCGGGACCCCCTACCCGAGATCCGCTGGTTTTGACACCAACATTGGTGTTTTCATTGAGAGTTCCACTGTGCCGTCATCGTAAGGCTTGATGGCTCGTCTCGTTGTCAAGGACAACATCACTTCTGGGGGAGCCCTGGCTGTAGGCCAAACTCTCCGACTAGGCGGCTTCATCATGACGGCCCGTTCGGCCGTTGCACCGACGATGACTTCTCGGGTCATCAAAAACAGCCTCCACGTCGGCTCGGGATTCGCCGAGCAGATGGATCCAATGGAACTCTCTTCCTTGAACAAGCTCTTGGATCGCATCGCCGCCTTGGGAGTCGCTACGGACTATGATCGGATCGGGCTTAAACCCGACCAAAGGGAGATTAACTCTCCGCCGGTCACCCATCAGATAGCGGTGGTGGAGGAGCAACGCAGCGATTCTTCCTCTATCTTGAGGACAAACTGTGTCCGGATTCCCGAGCTCTCTGAGCCGGATACCCATCTACGGGAGGACATGGCCCAAGCCTTGAACTTAGAATCAGGCAGCGAGCCAGACCTATTGGGCAACATCTCGGAGCCCGAACTGCCAAGCTCAGAAACTTCTTCGCCCCGGGTGTTAGATCAGGTCAGGGTTCGGACCTAAATCTACCCACCCACCCAGATATAAGTGATCTTTCCCACATTAGACAAGAGCCCCAAGAGATAGTACATCACTATTGGGCCAGATTTCTCCTTGTAGTGAGCAAGGTTAAGGACTGTCGCGAGGAAGACGCAATTTCATTCTTTTGCAAAAATTGCACGGACAGGGGAATCCTCAACGCCATAAGTCGCCGTGACATAGCACACTTGACTTGACTTGGCCACCTGATCTGAAGTATTGTGCGATGGAAAGCGCCTAAAAACCCAAATAAAATTCTGGGATCCTCCGCTCTCACTAAACCCCCGTCCAACTAATAGGGTGTACTGTAAGTCACCCGATCCAATTACAAAGAAACAAAAGCCCACTACAGGGCATGGAACCGTATTGGAGGGATGGCTCAATGGGCCATGCAAAATTCACAGTACAACGGATACCATGCCAACACATAGCCTTAGAGCATGTTGGGTACTCCGGCAGGTGGCCAAGAGCGGCGAGGATATCCTCATCAATAATGCAACAGGGCACCATCCCGTGGAAAATAACAATACATTATTGACAGTCTTCGAGACCTTCGCCTCAAATAATAGGCATAAGCGAGCACTCCGCAGCCTTGCCGAAGTCTGCCACGTGGCAGCAATAAACCCATGGAGCGATTCGTCTATCACCTTTAATGCCAGTGACGAACCCAAATTCTGAACAGCCCGAGCACCAGCCGCCTTGGTCCTTAGTCCAATTGTGGACGGCTACCGGCTTACTAAAGTGCTCATGGACGGCGGCAGCGGATTAAACCTCATCTATGAGGAAACTCTTCGAAAAATGGAAATAGACAAAAGCCGCATTGAGCAAAGCACCACGACCTTCAGAGGAATCGTCCCTAGTTTGGAGGCATGATGTGCTGGAAAAATCACACTAGATGTGGTATTCGGCACGCCGGAGAATTATAGGTCCGAAGAAATCACATTCCAAGTGGGCCCGTTCAATAGCGGATACCACGCCCTTCTAGGGCGGGAGGCATTCACGATCTTCCAAGCTATACCCCATTATGGGTACATGAAGCTCAAAATGCCAGGGCCCAATGGAATCATCACTCTAGCTAGTGATCCGGACATAGCACTCCGCACCGAAAACAAAACCGCCGCACTAGCCCTCGAGGCGTTATCCGAAGCCCTCGCGGCCAAAGAATTAACTGTGTTGCGCTCCACAGTGGACAGGGACGACGTGATACTCGACAAAAGATCCAAGTCCACCTCTTTTAAACCAGCGGATGAAATAGTCAAATTCCAAGTCCATCCAACGGACCCTACAAAAACAGCATCCATCGGGGCACAGTTAAACCCACGATGAGACGCCAGACCACGGGAGTTCTTGCGCGAGAATTGGGACATCTTCGCCTGGCATCCTTCAGACATGCCAGGAATCCCACGCAGGCTGGCTGAGCACAGCCTTAACATTCTAAGGGGATTCAAGCCGGTCAAGCAGACTCTTCGGCATTTCTCTGAGCCTAAGCGACAAGCCATGGGAGAGGAGCTAGCCAAGTTACTTGAGGCCAGATTCATTAGAGAAATAAAACATCCGGATTGGCTAGCAAACCTGGTAATGGTACCAAAGAAGGACAAATCCTGGCGCGTATGTGTCGATTTCAAGGACCTTAACAAGGCTTGCCCCAAGGATCCCTTCCCCCTCCCCCGCATCGATCAAATTATCGACGCCACCGTAGGACATGACTCATTGTGTTTCCTCGACGCATACTCTAGATACCATCAAATTAAGATGGCGGAGTCCGATCAAGCCGCAACGGCATTTATCACTCCATACGGCCCCTTCTGTTTTAACACCATGCCTTTCGGGCTCAAAAACGCCGGTGCAACCTATCAACGCATGATTCAGACATGCTGTAACGCCCCGGATTCGATGCGCCAGGTGTCCGTCAGTTATTCGCCGTCTTTGCCATATCATGTGCTTGCGTGTTGCACTTTGCCATGTCATCATCTGCATTTCATATCATGTCATCATGTGCATTTCATTTTGCATACGTGTTCGTCTCATGCATCCGAGCATTTTTCCCGTTGTCCGTTTTCCAATCCGGCACTCCTATGTCTCCCGGCGCCCTCTTTTACCTCTTTTCATGTGCGGGTGTTAAACGGTCTCGGAATGGACCGAGGTTTGTCAAGCGGCCTAGGTATAGCACCGGTAGATCGCCTGTCAAGTTTCGGATCATTTGGAGGTCGTTTGGTACTCCAACTGTTAACCGGGTAACCGCAAAAGCCTCTTTTGTTGCAGCCCAACAACCCTTCCAAAGTGGCCCAAAACCCATCTAACTCCCCACCATGCTCTCGGTCGTTCGATCACGATCGCGTGGCTGAAAACCGCACCTCATTTGGACTCTCCTAGCTCCCTCAACCTATAAATACATCTCCCCCTTCGAAATTCGCGGATGAATTCGCCCCTAACCCTAGATCCCACCTCCTCTGTGCGCCGGACATGTCCGCAGCCGTCCGGACAAACCCGCGCCGCCGCCTCGGCCAACCAGTCTCGCCCGTGTCACGCCGCCGTCTCCCGCGCGCCTCCACGCGCGGGCCCGCTGGGCCCAGGCTGCCCTCCGGCCCAGTCGGCCGCCGCCGCCAGCCAGCGCCCGCCGCCGTCTGCCTCCGGGCTCCGCGCCGTATCGCTGCGCGGCTGCCAGCGCCACCTTGCCCCCGCCCAGCGACCCGCCGCCCGCCCGGCGGCCGCCCTCTCCGCCCGCGCCCTCCACCTCCTCGCCGGCGTGCCGCCGCCCTCCTCCACCGGGGCGCGCCTCGCCTCCGGTCGCCCGCCGCCATAGCGCTGCCCCGCCGCCCTTCGCCCGCCCGAGCCCCGAGCCCCGCCGTCGCCCTTGCCTCGCCGCCGCCCGCGCCTCCCGTCGGAGAGCAAGCTCCGCCGGTCGCCCCACCCCGCCGGCGCCAGATCCGGTGAGGCGGCCGATCCGGCTCCCGTGCTCGGCGCCCCCCTCCGCCATCCCGCCATTTCCGGATCTCCCGAGCGATCCTCGATTTCCGTCGCGGTTGACTTCCCCCCCTCTAAATTCCACTAAGTCCCCGAGTTTGTGATTATTTTCATGCATTTTCATCATGCCATAACTCTGCATCCGTAGCTCCGTTTTGGGCGTGTAATATGTCAAAATGTTCGTCTCGACGATTACCTAATTTCATCTCATTGCATCATTTTCATTTGAGCTCATATTGATGCCCGAAATGCTGTTGGAATAGTGCTATGTGATGTTAGTTTCTGTTTCTTAACAGAACATGCACTTTTGTCATTTTTACCATGATTGATGTGTGCACCCTATGAACTTGAGTCCTACATGTGTTTTGTAATATGCCATGCCATCTTTACAGGGGTGTATGCCATGTATTTTTGTGATCACTGTGGTGACTAGCACAAGCATGCAAACTAGGCTTCTTGATGTTGCTGATTTCAGCCCTGTTTTGCTGATATTTTTATGCCATGTTAACTTGATGCTACCGAGTGATCCATGCTTATTTTGAGATACTTCATTAAGGATGTTTTGTTCTACATGTATTGCTCTATCCATCCATGCCCTTGTTTGCAATTATGGAGTGCCATAGCTTGAGTCAATGGAGCTCTACTTTTGCTATAAAATGTTCCTGGCAGATTGTTTACATGTTATTCAATTTTGCCAAGGTTGTTGTAGTTGATACTTGCATGCTATGATGTTGTTCTTGCCATGTATAGCTTCTATGCCATGTCTTCTTACTGTGAGTTGCCTTGCCATGCCATGTATTGCTCTGTGGTGAGTGATTCAAGCTCACCAACATGCCTACTTATCGTTGTTCCTGCCATGTTCAAATCTGTAATATAACTTGCCATGTTTACATGGGTGCCATCATATTTTCTGATCCTTTTTGGCTCATGGTCAGTAAAGGACTTTTGTTATATGATTTTAGTAGAATCATGCCATGCCTTTGTTTGCCATGATAAGTTCCTGTAACATATTGTTTGATAGCTCTAAACATTGCAACTTTGATGTTATTTACGCCAATGCACAGCTGTTATTATTTGCAATCTTGCCATGTCATTTTGAGCATGTTCTAGTGATTTCTGGAGATAGCTCAGTGTTCATGTTTTGTAATGCTTTACCTGTACATCATGCCCATGCCTTTTGTTTTCATGTTGAGGTCCTGTAGCATGTTGTTTTGATGCTTGCAATATGCCTAGTTGCTGTTTTGGACAGATGTTTGTCATGACTTGTATAGGGTGTATGTGTTGAACCGTTGCTCCGTTTTGAGTGTGCTCTATATGAAACTTGCTTGATTTTGCATGTAGTTTCATATTATCATGTTGCATCCTTGATTTGGGGTGTTTGCTTGATGTTAGTATGCATTTTGCCTCAATGCCATGTTTATCTTGTTTTGCTCATATCTTCTAGGCCGTAGCTCCGAATCTAATGAACTTTATATGTAACTTGACTAGAATTTCGTGTAGATCATCGTGGTGCATCTTAACTTGCTGTTTAACAACTTGAACATAAGGTTTATTCAGATCTGGACCAATTTCGAAATATGCATATGAGGACTTACCGGAATTGTTATATGTTGTCGCCGGCCTCATTTAAACTTGCTTTGATGTGTTGCTCTTGTTTGCATCATCTCTTGCCATGAGTAGCCTCATCCTAGCTTTGTCATGCATCATGCTTGTTGTGCATCATGTCTTGTTCATGTGTGGTGTGTTTACTATGTTGTGTGCTTCTTCTTGTTAGTTCCTGTTTCGTTGCGATCGTGAGGATTCGTTCGTCTACGCTTGGTTCGGCTTCATCCGTTCATCTTCTTCATGGACTCGTTCTTCTTCCTTGCGGGATTTCAGGCAAGATGACCGCTACCTTGGATCTCATTACTATCATTGCTATGCTAGTTGCTTCGTTCTATCGCTATGCTGCGTTACCTATTACCTGTTCCTCAAGCCTCCCAAATTGCCATGTCAGCCTCTAACCTTTTGCACCCTTCCTAGCAAACCGTTGTTTGGCTATGTTACCGCTTTACTCAGCCCCTCTTATAGCGTTGTTAGTTGCAGGTGAAGATGAAGTTTGTTCCTTGTTGGAACATGGAGATGTTGTTCCTTGTTGGAACATGTTTACTTGTTGGGATATCACAATATATCTTATTTAATTAATGCATCTATAAACTTGGTAAAGGGTGGAAGGCTCGGCCTTATGCCTGGTGTTTTGTTCCACTCTTGCCGCCCTAGTTTCCGTCATATCGGTGTTATGTTCCCGGATTTTGCGTCCCTAACGCGGTCGGGTGATTTATAGGACCCCTTGACAGTTCGCTTTGAATAAGACTTTTCAGCCAAGGCCCAACATTGGTTTTACCATTTGCCTCACTGTGCCCTTTTTCCCTTGGGTTCCGGAGCCCGAGGGTCATCTTTATTTAGCCCCGGGCCAGTTCTCCTTCGAAAGTCTTGGTCCAAACCGAAGCGATGTCCGGTGCCCCCAGGCAATCAGGGTTTATGCCAACCCGACGTCGGCTCATCCGGTGTGCCACGAGACGAGATATGTGCAGCTCCTATCAGGATTTGTCGGCACATCCGGCGGCTTTGCTGGTTTTGTTTTATTCTTGTCGAAATGTCTTGTGGCAGGAATCCGAGACTGATCGGGTCTTCCGGGAGAAGAATATCCTTCGTTGATCGCGAGAGCTTATCATGGGCTAAGTTGGGACACCCTGCGGGTTTTGAACTTTCGAAAGCCGTGCCAAGCGGTTATGTGGCAGATGGGAATTTGTTAATATCTGGTTGTAGTAAACTTGAAGCAAACTCTTCTAAAATACACCAACCGTGTGTGTAACAGTGAGTGTCTCTTTTGGGGTTGATCGAGAGGAGAACACGGTTTTCGGGTTATGTTTGGCGTAAGTAGGAGTTCAGGATCACTTCTTGATCATTACTAGTTGACGACCGTTCCTTTGTTTCTCTTCTCGCTCTCATTTGCGTATGTTAGCCACCATATATGCTTAGTCGCTGCTGCAACCTCACCCCCATGGTAATGGGATTCTTTGAGTCCTCGTGGCTCCTGATTACTACACCACCGATTGCGGTACAGGTTTGCGATGATCGGGCGTGAGGCGATGTTTGCTTGTGTTGGAGTTCTTCTTACGCTTCTTCTTGATCGGGGATAGGTTCGGTCGGCAGCCTGGGCTAGCGAGGTGGATGTCGTTTGAGCTTGTTTATGTTTCATCCGTAGTCGGATGTTGATCTTGTATATGATGTTGATGTATTCTTGTGGCATTTGTGCCTTATGTATGTATCCCCATCTATTAGGTAATGTTGATGTAATGATATCCACCTTGCAAAAGCGTTTCAATATCGGGTCTATCCTTGGTGGGACCTTGAGTTCCTTTTGGATAGAATTAGCATATTAGGGCGTGTTTATCTTGATGGAGACACAAATCGGCAAAACAGTGGAGACATACATAGATGACGTGGTCATCAAAACTAGACACGTCGAATCATTAATAGACGACTTGAGGCTCACGTTCGACACGAACATACGACATCAAGCTCAATCCAGAAAAATGCGTTTTCGGCGTGCCCGCCGGAAAGCTCTTGGGCTTCATCGTCTCGGCGAGGAGGAATCGAAGCAAATCCGGCTAAAATCGAGCTCTGTCGATTGGCTATCCCAACGGACCTCAAGCAAATCCAGAAATTAACTGGATGCGTGGCTGCCTTAAGCCGCTTTATCTCCCGATTAGGAGAAAAGGCACTACCCCTTTATCGCCTTCTTCGACGCACCGAACACTTCGAGTGGACGGATGCGACCACGACCGGATTGGAAGACATAAAAGCCGTTTTGGACACCAACCCAATCTTGGCCGCGCCAAATGTTGGCGAACCAATGTTGTTATATATCGCGGCAACACACCAAGTTGTAAGCGCAGTGCTCGTCGTCGAACGAGAGACGGACGGACATAAGTTCCTGCTTCAAAAGCCGGTATACTATGTATCCACTGTCCTCACTCCATGCAAATCATGGTACCCACATTATCAAAAGATAGCATACACGGTCTTCATGGCATCCCGGAAATTACAACACTACTTTCAAGAGTGTTCAATTACGGTGGCCTCGGAAGTACCACTCAACGACATAATAAATAACCGCGATGCCACGGGCCGGATTGCTAAATGGGCTATCGAGCTCCTCCCGTTCGACATAACATATAAACCAAAGAGTACGGTGCGTACTCCAATTGGATCATACACTTTGACGGTTCAAAGATCTTTGGCTGGTGCAGGGGCGGGCGTCGTCGACATCCCCACGGAGATATAGTCAATCGTACTCAAATATTATACAGACTCCAACAATGCGAGAATATGAGGCCGAGTTGCATGGTCTCGGATGGCGATCTCCATGGGCATTCAACGCCTAGAGGTGCGTGGGATTCAAACCTCACAATATCTCAAACAAATGGAACTTTGGCGCCAAGGACCCAAAATGGCGGCTTACCGCAACGTTGTCCTCAAAATGTCAGCTCGTTTCGAGGGGCTTGAATTCCACCATGTGGTCCGAGAAAACAATCAAGCGGCGGATATCCTCGCCCGCATTGGCGCTAAGCGCGACCCTGTCCCACCCAATATCTTCTTGGGAAGGCCGTTTAAGCCATCTGTGGTATGGGAAGGAGAGACCGGCAACAACAGTCCGGACTTGGCCACAACACCAGATACCGAACATTCTGACATAATCGGAGGCTCGGCCACCTAAACAACACCTTCGGCCCACGAGATTATGGCTGTCATCGCCCCGTGGACAGAACCCTTCTTGGCCTATCTAACTAGGCAGGAACTACCTGAGGACCCAAACGAGGCACGTTGCATTGTGCGGCGGTCTAAAGCCTACAAGGTCCACGAGGGAGAGCTTTATAAGAAAAGCGCTACTGGAGTCCTTCAAAGGTGCATCTCTGAGGAGGAAGGACGACAACTTTTGGCAGAAATTCATGCTGGACTTGGCGGCCACCACGCCGCAGCCCAGGCCCTTGTAAGCAAGGCCTTCCGTACAGGTTTTTACTGGCCGATGGCCCGAGCAGACGCACATGATCTCGTTCAACGATGCATCGGTTGCCAGCTTTTTGCAAATCAAAGCCATATGCCATCTACCACTCTCCAAACAATCCCCATTACTTGGCCCTTCGCGGTCTGGGGGCTTGATATGGTCGGACCCTTGAAGGGGGAAGCCATAAGAAAAAATACCTATTGGTCATGGTGGATAAATTCACCAAATGGATAGAAGCCAAACCAGTTAAAACGGCCGAATCCGGACCAGTGATAGACTTCATACCCGGGGTTGTACACCGTTACGGCGTCCCCCACAGCATCACCGATAATAGCTCGAACTTTACAGCCGACGAGGTAAAACTTTGGTGCAGCAACATGGGCATTAAGCTCGATTATGCTTTTGTCTATCACCCGCAAACTAACGGTCAAGTCGAGCGAGCAAATGGTCTTATCATGAGCGGCATTAAACCCAGATTAGTGCGATCCTTAAAGGAATCCGATCGCCTTTGGGTAGAGGAGCTCGACTCCGTACTATGGGGCTGCGGACCACACTGAATCGCACTACGGATACACACCATTCTTTATGGTGTATGGCGCTTGAGGCGGTACTGCCTGTGAAATAATCCATGACTCACCTCGAGTGCGCATATGCGAAGAGAAAAAGCGAGCTTGATCGGCGGGACAGTTGGGCATACGGAGGAGGCGTGACATGGCAAAAGCCCGTTCAACATCCTATCAGCAACAGGCTCGACGGTATCAAAGCAGAGAAGCACGGGCCAAAACTTATAACGTTGGCGAACTCGTTCTACGCCTACCGGAGAAGAACAAGAACATGCTCAAGCCCAAATGGGAAGGTCCCTTCGTTATTGACAAGGTTCTGACCGGCGGAGCGTACCGTCTGCGGGATGCATCGGACAATCGACTCGAGCCAAACCCATGGAATGTAGCCAGACTCCGACGGTTCTACGCCTAGTGTCGGACTCTATGTTCGTCTCTTTACCTCCGTCAATTTTTTATATCCGTTATCTGTCTTTTCTTTCTTTCTTTCTTCCCTTATTCTTAAAGGCCAAAATGTGTCTTGACTACACAATCTTGACGCGCTCGGCGTGCTCATTATACACAGGGCTTCTTATCTGAAGCTTAATATAGCTATGTTTAAGACTCTATGCCCTCGCACAAGTGTTACTTTTCCACATGTACCTTTTCTTAGCCATTATATGCATCGATATGACTTAAGTTTTGGCCAAGCTGGGTTGCACGGCTCTTGTGTTTATGCCCTCGTTCCCGTTAATTCGGCTAGGGCATAAGGGACACCTCTGCGATTATTCTTTGCCGGTCAGCGGATGTGTACCTCGGTGGGTGAAGCGAAAGCTAGCATTTTTAAGGGAATATTCGGTCGGTGAACAAAACATGACTTTTATTTATTGTAATGCATGCCCCCAGATGTTCATATCCTGCGTCTCTGTTCGCAGTTCGGACATGCACATTAATGCATGTGTACCGAGGAAAAGGAACCCTTAACGGAACTATCCTTCCTGGAAGATGTTTCTTACTATCTATGTAATATAACATAGCTAGTTGGGTACTTGTCTGTTCAAGCAATCATGACCTCTACGCCTGGTTTCCACGCGTACCTCGGTTTTTGCATAACTAAGCGGGTATTCGGAAACACTCCGGACTGTCGGGTCCATAGGTCGAAGCGAAAAGGTCCGCCATGACAAATGATTTACAATCCGGCTAGGGACAATACATGTCATCTGAAGTACACAGTCACTTAGACTGACTAAATTCTTCTTCTATACCATCCAACAGGCTGTCTAGCCTACAATCCTGTTGGGAATACTTTGCGGCTAATTCTACCTAGTCATAAACCAAAGTGACGGGGATCTCTTTCCCATCAGACCCCACAAGTCCGACCTCGGCCATGTGGTTCGGGTCAGCCTTGGTATATCGCGTCTTCACCATGGCCCAGGCTTCCCTTTTGTCGGTGTTCTGGGAACGGGGGTCCCCAGACTTGCCTGCCTACGGCCCGCAGTGTGGCCTAGCTAGCAGGCCGTACGGCCCATCTTCATCAACAAGGCATCCAAGACCCCCCGCGAGGGTCCAAGCCTCGCGAGGTGGATTTGACATAAGACCTCCTGCAGGTGGCCTAGCTAAGCAGGCTCACGAGGAGGCGGAGATATCAGGAGGGCAAACCCTACGAGGCTCTCGTGATGTGAGCCATGAATGAGCGGCACCAGTGAGGCGCCAGCGTGCAACATCCTTATTTCCTCTTTGGTGCTAAGGAGGCCAGGTAGCGAAAGTATTGAGGCACCGAGGCAAAGGTTGCCATATTGGTGCATGAGACCAAGACCGGGGAGGGCGGCAAGGCGGAGGTCATCGTGGAGCCCAAGGCGGCGTCACCCCAGAGCTTTTCACAGGCGAAGACCACTTTTGTCAGGATAGCTTGTACTAGCTGTCCCCCTTCAAATTCACCCGCCGTTGTTGGCTCCCTTCCCGCTCGATATTTGGGAAGAGGACCAGGGCCTCTATAAATAGGACTAGGCACCACAGTAGGAGGCAACTGATCTCGAACTGGTTTAGATCATCCTCAACCACACAAGCACAAGAACACCTCAACCTCGGGAGGATGTTCTTCCCTTGTACTGTTCATCATCAGCCAGAGAGGTAATCCGCCACCACCACACTAGAGTAGGGTATTACACCACAACAATGGCCCGAACCAGTATAAACCTCGTGTCTTTCTGTGTTGCGAGTTCATCGAGTTCGTCCGCGAGATCTTAGCGAGCTAGATCTTAGATCGGTAGGAGGGAAAGACTTGCGCGCACTTTGATGTTGAACCTTAATGGTTTGCGGAACCCCATCCGACATTTAGTGCGCCCGGTAGGGGTGTCGGAGCTCCTCTCCACCAACCTGCGCCCGTGCTTGGCGCCCGCTCCCATGGCAGGTGCCCGCCACCACGCTGCGGCCGACACAATGGCGAAGTGCAGGTACCGAGCCACGGCCCCTGCCCTCTGGCGAGTCACGATGGCCAACAAAGTTCAAGCCAGAGATGCCGCCGCGTTACGACGGTGCGGCAAACCCGACGCCGTTCCTGCAGGCGTATGAGGAGGCCGTCCTCGAGGCCGGAGGCGACGACAAGATCATGGCCAACTGGTTCCCCATGGCTCTCGCCGGCGAGTTGCGCGCCTGGCTGCTCAACCTCCCGGGGTCCATGGTGGTGTCCTGCGAGGAACTCTGCAACCTCTTCACCGCGCACTACGCGGTGCCGGTGCACCACGTAGTCGCGGCACTGCTGGGTGGCTCCCAAGAACTGCCTTCATATTGCCACGTCAAACCTTTCTTCCGTCAGATTGGGGCAGCCTCCAAGCGCCCGGGGGCTCCGCCGAGTTGGGCTGCGCCGGAGGAGGACCTCACCTTCGGCTCGGAAGATCACCCGACTCCACCGCCGGCTCCGGCATGCTCCCAATGCTCTGCACGCCCACCATCTGCAACGTGGCCGTCACCAAGACCCTCATTGACGGCGGTGCTGGGCTCAACTTGCTCTCCATAGAAGCCTTCAGCCTTCTCCACGTGCCGCCCGAGCGGCTCAACCTCAGCAAGCCTTCTTCGGGAGTAGGTGGTGGAGCTGCCCACTCTCTGGGGCAGATCCGGCTCCCTGTCACCTTGACTGCGTGACAACTACCGCCTTGAGCGGTGGACTTGACATCCCCCATGCTGGTCTCCCATAAAGCGCCATCCTCGGGTGCAGAGCTCTCGCTCGATTCATGGCTGACCCATCCGACCTACAACCTCATGAAGATGCCCAGGAAGCAAGGGCATCCTCACCATCAAGGGGACACTAGGGATTTGAGGAGTCTGGATTAGGGGTGTCAGGATGGCGGACTATAACCTTTGGCGGACTCTGGACTATGAAGATACAAGATTGAAGACTTAGTCCGTGTCCGGATGGGACTTTCCTTGGCGTGGAAGGCAAGCTTGGCGTCTGGATATGTAGATCTCCTCCCATTGTAACCGACTCTGTGTAACCCTAGCCCTCTCCGGTGTCTATATAAACCGGAGGGTTTTAGTCCGTGGGGAAAACAACAATCATACCATAGGCTAGCTTCTAGGGTTTAGCCTCTCACGATCTCGTGGTAGATCTACTCTTGTACTACCCATATCATCAATATTAATCAAGCAGGGTAGGGTTTTACCTCCATCGAGAGGGCCCGAACACAGGTAAAAACATCGTGTCCCTTGTCTCCTGTTACCATCCGCCTAGGCGCATAGTTTGGGACCCCCTACCGAGATCCGCGGTTTGACACCGACATTGGTGCTTTCATTGAGAGTTCCTGCGTATGCGTCATCTTTAGGCCCGATGGCTCCTCCGATCATCAACAACGATGCGGTCAGGGTGAGACTTTTCTCCCGGACAGATCTTCGTATTCGGCGGCTTTGCCTGCGGGCAATTAAGCAGCCATCTGGAGCAGATCGAAAGCTTCGCCCTGGCCATCAGGTCAGATTTGGAAGTTTGAACTACGGTGGCGTCGCGGAGACTTGATCTTGACGGGTTGAGCCACGACCAAGGCGCCGCCTTTATCACGATGGGCATGATCTAGCTCTGCCGCGAGCGGTGCCACAGAGGCCGCACCGATGTCGCTCCGACCCTTAGCTTCGGGCCGGCTGCGCCAATCGAGGGCGGGTGGCTGGACACCGCCTCGGGGCTGCAATCTCTGGCGTCGGGCGAACACCAACCTTGTCCTTTGCGGCTTCGTGACTCCAAGGTGCGGACTCCTCTCCGGACTCCGAACCTTCCGCGCCCCCCAATCGAATCCGATTGGGCGCCGATCATGGAGTTCGCCGCGCGGACATCTTTCGGCACTTCGCCCTTGGCGACATCCTGAATTCACTAAAGTCTCTCTCTTTATCGGAGAGCCCTGGCGGACTATGGTCGGCAAGGTTGGGATGCGGACGGCGAAGAAATTCAAAGCCCACCCACCACCCACTTTGTAGCCACTTGTCGATGATTTAACCGACATGCTCGACCCGACTCGAAGACATCGGCGGTATGGGCGGCGATGTAGGAGGCGAACAGGAACCAGCGCCTATAGGGCCTTTGGACAACCACCTCATCTCACGATGTATACATGGTGGACACACCTAAAAAAAGCGACGACGAGGAACAAAGGGGCGCAGCGAGGATCGTTCCCTCAAAAGCAGTCAAAGCGGCGGCGTGGCGCGCTCAAACCCCACCTCGACGAGACAGCAGCCATCTGAGACCCAGCCATAGGCGGGGCGAACCGGCGGACGACGAACATGCCATTGAGCAACCGTCCGAACAGGGCAACTTGGATGAACAAACCGAACAACCCGTCCCTGGCGAAAATAACGGTCCGGACGACCTCACGCCGGACAAGTTACTGTAGTAGAAGAACCTCCACAAAAGGCTCGTCGCCACTGCGCATAGCCTGAAAAAGCAGAAGCGGAAGCTCAAAACAGCGGAAAGATCCACTCAGAATTAGATGGAGCAAAGTACTCAACACATGAGACAAATCGGCGACGATCGCCACACAAAGAGCTATCCGAGCGAAAATTACTGCGAATTTGATGAGGAGGCCTTAGAACCCCATAATCAAAAAATAAAGGAAGCCACCGGTCGGAAAACAACCCCATGGCCAACATAGGCGGCAAAGGCGCGCACACAAGCCGACGCGATCCGCTGAGATTCGCATCAAAAAGATGGCCCAGCTAGATCTATCTATGGGCCAGAAAGCAAGCTCTAGTAAGCAATGCAACGCATCAAGTATCCGAACATCACGGTACACCCAAATATGGGGTGCCGCACACCCTATGTTTCACCGATGAGGTCTTTGGATCATAATTTCAGCGAGGATTCAAGCCCGTAAACATAGAGGCATATGACGGAACAACAGACCCTGGAGTCTGGATTGAGGATTACATCCTCCACATACACATGGCTAGAGGAGATGACCTCCACGCCATAAAATACTTACCCCTCAAGCTCAAAGGGCCAGCCCGGCATTGGCTTAAAAGCCTTCCCGAAAACACCATTGGAAGTTGGGAAGAGCTCGAGGATGCTTTTCGGGCAAATTTTCAAGGGACCTATGTCCGACCTCCGGATGCAGACGATTTAAGTCACATAACTCAACAACCGGAGAGTCAGCCGGAAACTCTGGAACAAATTCCTTACTAAAAGAACCGGATAGTCATTGTCAGGACGAAGCCTTAGCAGCTTTCAAACACAGCGTCAAGAGGCGAATGGCTCGCCGGACACCTCGGCCAAGAAAAGCCAAGAACAATGGCGCATTAACAAGCCTCATGACCGCTTTTGCGCGGAGAGGATAGCTGGTTGGCAAGATGCAGTACTAGCGACCCAAGTACATCGAAGTTAGGGATGGAAGCGGAAACAGCGGCGCAGCAAGGACCAGCGCGGACCAAGGAAACAGCCGAAGAACACAAAGTCAACGCGGATTCAAAAGCTCTCGGCAGAATCAGAAAAAGCTGCCCCTCAAGGATAACAGGGACGAGCTATCTAACCTAAACAAAATCTTGGACAAGATATGCCAAATCCACAGTACTCCCGGGAAGCCTGCAAACCATACCCACAAAGATTGTTGGGTCTTCAAGCAATCCGGCAAACTCAACGCCGAACACAAGGGCTCGACACACCAGCGAGGGCGATGCGAACCCCTAAGCGAGCACCGGAAAAAAAAGAATTTCCCACAAGAAGTCAAAGCAGTAAACTCACTTCACGTGACAAAGGGAAAAACAGTGGCGCCCATAGAATCGCGCCATCGGCCTATCCCGGAGGAGTCCGCCCTTTGGTTGTTAAAACCAATCACCTTCGACCATCAGGATTACTCTAGAAGTATCCGGAATGCAGGCTGGACTGCCTTGATATTAGATCCGATAATTGTGGACTCCACTTTACACAAGTCCTAATGGGGCGGCGGTGATCTAAACCTGCTATATCAGGACACAATCCATAAAATGGGGATAGACCCAACAAAAATTAGCCATAGCAACACTTCCTTTCAAGGGGTAGCATGAGGCCGGATGCCCATTATGGGGCTCTCTCACTGCTAGAAGTTATGTTCGGCTCCCCGACAACTTCCGCATGAAAAGCTAACCTTCCACATCGCCCCATTTACAAGTAGCTATCAAGCACTCTTTGGGGCCATGAAGCTTTCGCCCGCTTTAACGCAATACCGCATTATGCATCTCTTACACTTAAAATGCCGGTCCATGAGGCATCATCTCATTAAAGGAAATATCGAGTGTTCCTCGGCGCGGAAGATTGTGCGGCTGCCTTGACAGCCACACACTAAACCGGCTTCACTAATCAAAGCACCTAAACAGGTCGTTCGGACCCGGACATGGCTAGAACGAGTCCGGCGTAAACATACAAGGGCTTACTAGCCGCATACCCCGTACAAGGGCTCGCGCATGTACAACAAGAGACAATAAAGCTCAATTTTATTCATTTTTGAATTATACTTTGTTTATTTAATATAACATACATTTTCGCACGATCTTTTTCAACTAAGTTCCTCTCTTTTACTGAGATGAACACCGTGCTACACCCGTCGAGGATACGGCTGCTTGAGAACACGCAGTATGAGGGCGTGCGGTGAGGACCCGTTCAAGGATTCTTTTAGATTAAGACCCTGCGTAAACCTTTTCACTGTCTCTTGTTGATACATCCCCGGTTTCTTGGTATAACCGAGGAGGAGGCTGGCGTCTTGGCATGTGCCACGTCGAGAATTTTGCGCGTACACGGACACGGGGGCTTATTACCAAGGCGTTGTTCAGCCCGTTTTCATAAAGACCGAATACCTTAGGGAGTGTTGGCGTCGCGAGTTTGGCCTTATATGCATCAGCTCGAATCATGTCTTTGGTCAAATGTTGGGTTTGCCGGCTCCTGTGTTTTGCTGCCTTACGTTCCGCTCTATCGGCTAAAGCGGCACCGGAGAACTCTGCGATTGTGCCCGGTTCGGCGGCGAGCACCTCGATGAAAGCGGCGGCTGTCATGATATAGCGTGAGACTGGTCAACCACTCGATGACCGCCGGAATCTTTAGGATTCCTCCGCATTAACGAAGGGCCGTTTCGGCGAGGCACACAGCGCGCCCGAATTGGGTGGCGCGGTGCCCCTAGGGGCTATATAGTAGCCCCCTTGTCAAACTCCTATGGCTAAGTGAAAGTGATAAAGCATTATAGTCCGGTTGCCTAGTTAGCTGCGCTATCACCTCCTTAATAGGACCAAGGCGTTGGATCAAGTGTGAAAATGCGCCTTTGCGAACACCCCGCATTATATGCGTGAAATTTGAAGCCGAAACTGCCATCTTTCGGGTTATATATACATATACATTAACGGCCGCACAGGAGGTATTTTAATTCTTGAAGGCACAAGTATAAAAAGCTTTTATATTCCCTCGAAACATTGTTTTACAATAATACATGTTATTGAACATAATATCCTTGAGCACTGCGTCTCTATTAAGCAGCGCCTGCGAGAACTTCACGAAAATAGTGCTCGGCGGTACTCGGCTCCGTCCGAATCTTGGGATGCAACAGCGGTGGCCTTCATCTCCGCCCGGTATGTCTTGACACGGGCAAGAGCCATCCGCGCACCCTCTATGCACGCTGACCTCTTCATTGCATTGATATGCGGCACCGCACCAAGGCTGCTGCACCAAGCTAAAATAACTCTTGGCTCGGGCCTTTCCGGCCACAGATGACTCACGACATACTTCATGGCGAGTCGGATAACCTATTCAGCTCCGCCCATGCGGCCAAGCGATCGGTTAATGGAAGTGGGCGCTCTGGATTGTGGGCTGCGACCAAAAAGCTTTTCCGCCGTGATCCTTTTGATCTCGGAAGTGTTCGGACGCGTCGCGGCACTTCGCCGCCAAGTCGAGATAAGTATCGCCGCACTCCACAGCCGGTCCATTGAGCATATTTAGGATCCCGAACTTCATCCGCAGCATAAAGGGCTTTCCGGCGCGATATCTCGGCTGGCGTAGCTCCTCCTTCATAGCTCTCATTGCGAGCGAGCATCCTTAGCCTCGGTAGTGGCCTTCTCCGAATCCTTCATTCCGCCCGATCTTCTTTTCAAGAAGCTTGCAGCGGTCGGCAGCATTCTTCAACTTCACAGCCATCTCGGCCATTTCCTTCTTGCTTGGCGGTGAGCAGCCTGTTCGACTTTCAGCTCTTGACCGCCTTTAAAGGCCGCATCACTTTTCTGGCCTGCTCCTTGGCTCGGGCGAGTTCGCCCGAAGGTTCTCCATGGCAGCGGCACCATCTGCATCAAGCATACATGTTGTAAGGCATGGGCATCAAGCTCCCTTACCGGTGTCGCGGAGAAATTACATACCTTGTGACTCGTCAAGCCGCTTGTTGACAAGCGCGATGTCGGCATCTGCCACGTCAAGTTGCCGCTTTAGCTCGGCAAATTCATCGATCCGGCTAGCCACGGACGCCGCCACCTACATAGGAAGGCGACATATTATACAGGATTATGATCCTCGGCGCGCCGTCATTTTGACAACGCACGAGTCTCGGGGCTACTATCTACGAGGCGCATCTTATATATGCGGAACTGTCAAAAGGTACATCATTTCGCGTACCTCAAAACCTGTCGATAAACTCTGGCGGCCTCGTACAACCCGCTCTCCCGCGGATGAAATCCTTTCAATCACCGTACCCATCAATGCACGGTGTTCTTACGAGATAGGCGCTTCGCCCGAGCAGATCCTTGACTCCTCCGACCGTGCCGGGCGGTGCGGACTCGTCCGATGGCCTTTTTGAAGGCGGACACGGAGGGCTTTGGGGGCCATCGACTGCCTTCCGGCCTGCGGATTCGGAGAAACCCTCCGTGGCGACACCTCGAGGTCGTGCCCGCCTCGCAAAGCTGATGCGGCGGGAGGCGTTCGCTCTCCATCATCTCGGACGAAGATCCCCGAAGATGAGCTCTGCTGAGAAGGGCTGAGATCCGAACTACAAGGTAAAATTTCGGTTATCTTCCTCAGAAATAGAACAGGGATGTCTCTTATTTTAAAACTCCCCTCTCTACTTACGGCTCGGTGGAGGGCTGATCCCCTTGGGGGCACAGTGCGGCCGAGGCATCTCTCGGCGTAGGACCCTCGGCGAAGATTTCTTCCCCGCTTTGAGACCATGGTCTCCGGGTCTTGAGGCGGTCCTCTTCTTCCCTGGATGGAGGATTCTCGATTCCTCCTTTCTGACAGCCTCCTTGGGGAGGCGGTAGCTTCCTTGTTCCCCCTTCGCCTTCTTCCAAAGGCGCAACCTCCAACATCTGGTTAACACGGGATCGGCGTGGTCTCGGGGAGGGCGGACACTGATTAGCTTTGCTTTCGCTATCCACTCTGTTTAAGGACAACTCTTTTAAGGGCAATTTTATGATAAATATCACGGATGGCGTGTCCGGGTACAGGGCTACTTACTTGAGTATCCGGGCGATTGCAGCTCAGACCTGCGTCCTCGGTCGAGTCCGGACACATTGCTTGTGATCCGAAGAACAATTTGTACATCTCCATGGGCGTCGCGCCCGTAAAATGTTGGAGGGCTCGTGGTCCCTCCGGATTAAACTCCCACAGGCGGAGGCGGCGTTTGCGAGGCAGGTGCGGCGAATCAACATGACCTGCGTCACTACGACCAGATTGATGTCTCTTTCTAGGAGATCTCGAATGCGGCCCTGCAACAAGGGCACGTCCTTGGACGGCCCCCAGTTAAACCCTTTATTGACCCATGACGCTAGCTGTGGTGGGGGACCCGAGCGAAAGGCAGGTGGCGCCACCCACTTGGTGCCCCTGGGAGCTGTGATATAAAACCACTCTCGTTGCCATAAGCTGAACTCCTCTTGAAAAGAGCCCTCGGGCCATGGAGCGTCAGCATTCTTGCTTATAACAGCACCTCCGCACTCCGCGTGCTGCCCCTCGATCATCTTCGGCTCTACTTTGAAGGTCTTAAGCCACAATCCGAAGTGAGGAGTAATCTGGAGGAAGGCCGCACACGACAATGAGCGATGAGATGTGGAGGATGGACTCGGAGCCAAGTCGTGAAATTCCAACCCATAATAAAACATGAGCCCCCTCACGAAGGGGTCCGTCGGGAAGCCTAGCCCCGAAGGAAGTGAGGCCTTGAACACCACGCTCTCACCGGGCTTGGGAGTGGGAATAACCTGCCCTTGAGCAGGCAGCCTATCTGAGATTTCGCGGTTAGATACTGGCATCTCTTAGCTTTAGCGTCTTCTTCCGTAGCGGAGGAAGGCATCCACCGACCTTGAAGGTCGGGCGGACATCATCGAAGGTCGGCGCTGAATCTGGAGCTTTGGGTGTTGGAACTCGAGGTGAGGCGGATTCGATTGAGATTGAAAGAAAGGAGTAGAGCCTTGGTCTCTTTATAAAGAGGTTGAATACCAAGAGCCCTCCCGTGACCGTTTGGGACTCGCCGCCGATTGAGGAGACATACCAGCGGGCACGATTGGGTTACCGCCCGTATTGATGAGAATCCGGAATAAGGGACACGATCTACTGCTTGACAAGGCGTGCCAAGGAAACCGCCTCGCTAAGCGCTGAGGTGGGACAGTAAAGCGATTGAATAAAGGCTTGGCCGTGGTGTGATGTCACGCTGCGGAATCGTCGTGATTGGATTTGTGTAAATATTATTCTCTCTACGGTGGTATGTGGAACTTATTTTGCGAGCGGACACTATCCTTGTGTTCAAAATCTTCTATGAAGTATTGGAGGAGGAAACCCGCCTTGCAATGCGAAGACAATCTGCTGCGCGCGGACTCGTCGTCATTGAAGCCTGGTTCGGGGAGCTCTTGAGGAGTCTGGATTAGGGGTGTCCGGATGGCGGACTATAACCTTTGGCGGACTCTGGACTATGAAGATACAAGATTGAAGACTTCGTCCCGTGTCCGGATGGGACTTTCCTTGGCGTGGAAGGCAAGCTTGGCGTCTGGATATGTAGATCTCCTCCCATTGTAACCGACTCTGTGTAACCCTAGCCCTCTCCGGTGTCTATATAAACGGAGGGTTTTAGTCCGTGGGGCGAACAACAATCATACCATAGGCTAGCTTCTAGGGTTTAGCCTCTCGATCTCGTGGTAGATCTACTCTTGTACTACCCATATCATCAATATTAATCAAGCAGGAGTAGGGTTTTACCTCCATCGAGAGGGCCGAACACAGGTAAAAACATCGTGTCCCTTGTCTCCTGTTACCATCCGCCTAGGCGCACAGTTCGGGACCCCCTACCGAGATCCGCGGTTTGACACCGGTTCTGCTGGTCTTGGTCTTATTGCACGAAATGGTTGCCTTTGTTTGATACTCTTGGCATCGCTTGCCTCCTTTGCACCAAAGGGGACATGAGGGACCTTCTGGCGGGCTGGCACACTTTGGCGCCCTCGATGCGTCATGGCTTGCGTCATGGGCACCTCGTGAGTACCCGCCTTGATCTCTCTGCCTCCTCGCGAGCCAGCTGCCGAGAGTCGTGCACGAGAAGCTTCACGCCGTCCGCCCTGCCAGTCTCAGCCCCTCTCGAGGTCTTGAGCTTGTGTTGATGAAGATGGGCGTCTTGGGCCACCCCTTGAAGCTCATGGCCGCAGCGAGGCGAGCAAGTCTGGGTACCCCGTTCCCCGAACGCCGACAGCAACCCCGGACCCTAAGCGCGCTGGACAGCCTTAGCGAAGCGAAGGGCAAGTGTGAAGCTCCGCGAGCCCCAATAGCCTGCGGCCTTGGCGCCACGTAGCGGTTGATTGGGCGTGGCGCCCTGTTCCCCACGCCTCCTTATTTTGCGCCCAGCTAAGCGGACCCGTGGTTGCACTACAGTCATCCCTCTTCTCGCCCGCTCGGCGTCTCCTGCTCTTCCTCCTCTCGAGCTCCGATCTCGCTTCCAATCAATCTCGAATCATCCCCTTCCCGTCGCCATAGCTCCGGCGAAGAAGAAGGAAAAAGCATGTGCCTCCGCCCGCTACGCCCGTCGCCCGGCGCTCCTGCTGTCGATCGATCGATCATACTCAGCAGGAAGGCTTGGACAAAAGGTCAGCTGTCCTCGCCACCATCTTCAGCGAATGTGGGAGGAGCCAGTGCAACCAGCGTCTCACTTATCCATGGACAGAATAGTCACCGGTGGGGTACTTTGCGATGCCACGTGGGCGAGGACTAGTTCCCCCCTTTTGGTTTCTTCAATGCGTGCTTTCCATTACCATATCCATGATGCATTTGGGTCCCGAATCCATTACTCTTCTTGCCGTTTTCGCTTTTTTACGTGAGGCGATGATGGGCATTCCTCCTTGATTGCCTTGCTACGCCACTTCTTCTCTTTGCGCCTCGGCGGCCCACCCAATGCTGAAGTGCGTGAGCTTCCTTGCCATAGCGAAACAGCGGCTTGAGAATTGATTTTAGCCTTCCTCCGCTGCGGCGTGGGTTCCGTGGCGGTGGATGTACGTGAATGTTGGGGTGCCCAGCCCCACTGCTTTGAGGCCAACCTTACCGCTATCCCCAATTCGAGTGGGGCGGGGAGACTCTCATGAGCCCCTGGCTGCGTCTTCGTCTGGCATCAACTGCGAACTTGAGGCGCTTCGGCGTGGCGGTGCCCAAGGTGGTGAGGAGTTCCTCCTATGCCGCATTGCCCCTCTCAGCGCCATTCCCACGGATGTGGGCCTTGAAGCGTGAAGACCGCATGAGGCTCGGGAGGGGATCGGCGCTGAAGTCTTGAGGAAGGTTCTCATGATCTGGTGGGGACCCTTCCTGGCAGCATCCGACAGGGGTGCCACGATGTACCTTTGCTCGAATAGGGGTGATTTCCAGAAGCGGATGCCTGCTTTGGTGAATGGGGGCTGCGCCCTGCTGGCCTCAGGGGACCTCGTGAGAACCAGGTTGTGGTGGTTGCCCTCCGGTTGCCCGGTGGTCCTTCCTCGAGTGGTGGAGATGGGAGGCAAGGAGCCACCGAGGGGCCAGAGGCCTCCCACGGGATAGCTGACGCCATGTGGCACTCCTGAGCAGCTCACGTGGCCCGTCTGCTGCGGCCATTTGAGGCGTTGAGCCATGACCCGCGGCTCCCGTGGCGAGGCCTGAGGCCCAGCCACGCGATTCTTAGTGAGGCGTGGCGGCATGCGCCGGGATGGCGCGCCGGCCTTCAGTCACTTGGCGATCTTCCTCGTCGCGGGCTGACCCCTGCGCCGAGCTCACTGGCAGCTTCGCGTGGACTTGAGGCTCTCCGAAAGAGAAGGAGGCCTTGGGTGATGATTACCCTTGCCGCCTCTTGAATGGCAGGAAATGCCGCCATTGATGAGTAAGCCTTCCCTTTCTTTGTTCCTTATTTCCCGATTACTTGGTGACCCTTGCCTGCAGGCCCTTCCTGCCGAGCTCACGGAGATGGCTGAGGAGCCATCCCCTCAGGCCTCTCCCTCTCCACCATCCCCAAGTGCTCCGAGCTCAAGCACTGCCCTCGTGGTGAGGCCGGTTGGAGAGGTGAGCCATCTTGTGATGCATCATAGTTACATGCACCTTGCGACCCTCCTTCTGCGAGCCTTCCCGGGTATAAGCGAGCCTGCCTTGGGCTCTTCGATTGAGTCATGAGGCGGCGATTGGCTGAGGAGTCGGCCTGCATTCTTCCTTTGAGGATGGGCCGCTCTAGGCCGGGCCTTACGAGACACGCCCGAGCCACCATGGCGCCAACCCCTGCCCCCACCCGGAGGAGTGCTGGTCGTGCCCCCGCGCACACACAGGCGGAGGATAGCCAGGAAGGCGTGCTCGGCCTTGGGGCGCCACGCCCTTCGCCTAGGGTTTCTTTGGAGGCGGCGAGGCAGCGTGAGCCAGCTTGGTGTAGAGCTTGGCGGCGAGGGAGCCAGCAGTGGCTCCCGAGGCCTGCGCCTAAGCTGAAGAAGGCGCCAAGCTGAAGGTGGTCGTTGCCCTTACAGCCACCAGTGTGACCTCGACAGTGATAAAAGCCGAGGTGTGCGTTGGCGGCTTCTCGAGGACCGCTCCCGGGCCGTCGGCGAGGCCAGAGGCTGGCCCGGCAGCGTGGCGGCGAAGAAGCGGGCCAGCGGGGCTCTGGGCCTGGAGCAATTCCATGGAGCAGCGAGGTGGAGCTGCGTGGGCGGCCCTGCATCGATGAAGGGGCTTGATCGACCAGGCGGAGCTCGAGAGGCGTGAGGAAACGCGAATCTTGGAATGCCGGCGTGCCCGTGACCTTGAGCAGCTGGAGGCGAGGCGCTTGGTTGGCGGCATGAGGCGAACGATGTCGCTCTTGGAGGCCCGAGTCTTGGAAGAGGTTGAGCGCCCGGGCGGCGGCCCTTTCGAACCTCGGCCTTGAGTTAGAAGAGAGAGGCTGGAGTTGATGGGTCGAAGTGGAAGGCGGGACCGCGCCCGTGAGGGCCAAGCTGGATGAAGTGGCCTTGGCTGGCGCTTCCGGGCACCCCTTGGCGCGGCACAAGAGGACCTCACTTCCTCCGGCGCCGAGGTGCTTCTTCTCCGTCAGCGGGTGGGCCTGGTGAGGCCATTGCCGCGTCGGAGCAGCGGCGAGACCATTCTGGCGGATCACGGAGCCGCGAGCATGGCCCCTGCTCTCCGCCGCTCGGTAAAACTAACTGCGGCCTTGGCCAACATCTCGTGGGTGGCCGTTGGGGGCCTCATGCGATTAACTATCTTTGGTAACCTCCGGTTCTTCGCGATGTGGTGGCCTTGGTGTGAGTAGCGACCGAGGCGAAACCAACGGGTTGGTGGAGGATAGGAGCCGTGCCCTGCTTTCGAGGCGTGCTTTTCTTCGTCTTGATCATCTTGAACATGGATCCCACTTTGACTTTGATGCCGCCATCGCCCGGTACCCCAGGCCATCCGGGGCGACACTGGCGCCTTGGTGGAAGACAACATGGATGGCCTCGTCGGGGCCTTCACTCTACGATAACGCGGCAGGCGTGGTAAGTGGTTGTCGATGAAACGCCAGCGTGGTGAAACGTACGGCGCCGCCGGCAGCGGCGAAGGGTGATGGCGAGAATAGCGGCGCTTGATGACGATCGGGAGGTGCCCTTGAGGATGCATTGGGGATTTATCCGATTAACCGCATGTTGTTCTGGCTTTTTACCTGCGAGATAGAGTTCGAGCAGCACGAAGGTTGTAAACATTTTGGGAGGGCCCTCGTGTAAAACTACTTGATTAGCGTATTAGTAAATACGATATCACCCGTCGCGCCTGCGCCAAGTGGCTGGCCTGGCGGCAATGAACTGGCTTATTTACCGACGACCGCGTGGGCCTGAGATAACTGCGGAGGGCTTTGGTGTCTGAGGTGCCTCTGAGCGAGACCATTGAACCTGTAATGAGAACCTCCACGAGAGGGTGTAGCGGCGATCCGGGCTGCCGCATGCTAGACTAGGCCCCGGCTTCATGAGGGAGCTCACGAGGGGAGGCGGCTGGGCGGACGGTAACCAGAGCGAGTTGCTCGAGCGAGACTAAATGCCTTCCCGAACACACACAAATCTCAAGCTCAGATCCAACAAATCCAAGCGGAAGCGGCGATCGAGGGAAAAAAAGCAAAGAAAAGCAGAAAAAGCGCGTCCGGCACCTAGTCCTAGTCTTGATCTTCTCACCAGCCGCGAACTAAAGTGCTGCCAGCAGGCGTGGGCGGGCCCAGCCCCGAGGCCAGGCTCCGGATACTCAGGGCGTATGCAGCCCACTTTCGTTGTGCGTGAGAGTGTCATGGGGTGGCGGAGCTTCACGAACACGGGCCTTCTTCACAGTGTCGGCCTTGCTTCCTTATCCGTAAGCAAGGGGCCCATGTGCGCCACACTCTAGTGCCATCGACACGGTCGGGAGATCGAGGGAGCGCCGCCGATGGGGTAGGCGGTGGCTAGCGGTTCCCAAGCGACCTGAGTCCTCTGCAGGGGTAGGCTGAGAGCACCTCCAGTGAAGGTCCTACCTCCCTAGGGCGCCATGCTCCGAGCGCCCGCGGTGGTGATGCAGATCTCGGCCCCTCTCCTGCAGCCCCGGCGCCCTCCTCTGAGGGTAGGGAAGCTGCTTTGATTGGGGCAACCATCCGCCCATGACGACACTGTACCTCCTGCGATCCATGGTTAAGCGTATGCTGCTCCACGAGGTGCGGTACCCGATAATCGCTGCCCTCAATGTGCATCGGCCAGGGCTTTCCGGGGCTCTGAAAACTCGGTTTGGGTGTCTCTTCCCCCGGCTTGGGCCAAGATTGAGCCATGGTCTTCCTCCTCTGGCGTGCCCTTGATCCATCATGTAGGCACATACTCTTCGGGGCCGCCACCCGAATGTATTTGTAGTGCCCGTGTGCCGCAGCCACTTGAGGTGCCCACCTGGGGGTGGTAGCGTGACCACCTGGACCGTGGGCTGTGGCAAGTCCTCCTTGCTGGCTGGGCGGAGAGCAGCGCCGCTGATAGCCAGTCTTGATGGCACTGGTTAGCGTCGGATAGCCTTGGAATCCACTTTCAGACTCTTGTGGCCTTGTAGGGAGCCTCCATGCAGTCCGCCCTGAACACGAGGCGGCGGCTGGGTGCGAAAGGTGAGCCCCGATGCAGGCGAAACCTAGGGCTCTGCCACCCGCTCAAGAAACGCGTCGTGGCCACCCTCCGGCCTTACACGCCCAGTAGCTCTCGGGACACCGTGGCCTTGCGGCCTCAGTCGCTTTGCTCCCAGCGGGTGTCTGTGGCGCCGTGGCCGTGTGGCGTGGTTCGAGCCCTACGCCGCCCGACCGCGCAGCCAGCGGCGTGAGAGCTGGCGTTGCACGACGCGTTGCCAGCGGGCTGCACAGAACACGAGGTTGAGGTCGCCCAGGGCAAGCGGCTCAGCAGCGGGCCAGGCTGCCCGGGATCGGGATTGCCAGTGCTGTCGCGGACATGATGATGTGGCGATCTTGGCGGGCCTTGGCGTGAAAGATTCGGTGCAGTGCCTACAGCGCGCCAAATGTCGAATTCGGGTTCCGACAGACCCTCTGGGTTGAACTACTGGGGTGCAGCGGAGATCTCACCTCCACCTACCTACACCTCGTCGCCTCACAGGGGATCTAAACTACACAAAGAAGCAACTCAAGAGACACAGTGTCGGTTCGAGGTCTGGCAGACCCTCTAGGGTTCGAACTTCAGGGGTGCATGCGGAGATGTCACCTCCAGCCTACCTCGCCTCGTCGCCTCGCAAGGATCTAAACTACACAAAGAGCAACACAAGGGACACAAGGTTTATACTGGTTCGGGCCACCATTGTGGTGTAATACCCTACTCCAGTGTGTGGTGTGGTGGATTACCTCAAGGGCTGATGATGAATAGTACAAGGAGGAACAGCCTCGTGAGGGTCTGTTCTTGGCCGGTGCGATGAAATGCTAGGGGGAGTTTAGTCGCTTCTCTCTCTCTCTCTTTCTCTCTCTCTCTTCTTTCTTGGATGCCTCTACCCTGTGGGTGGCTAGTCCTATTATGGCGGAGGCCTGGGCCTCTTCCCAAATATTGATGGGGAAGAAGGCGCCAACAATTGGCCATTTGAAGGGAACATCTAGTACACTTATCTGACTAAAAGTCGGTCCTACTTTCCAAAGGCTTTCTGTCGGTGGCCCGGCTTGGGCTCCATGATGACCTCCTTCCTGCCCGTTGTGTTGGTCTTGGTCTTGTTGCAGAAATGGTTGCCTTTGCTTGATGCTCTCGCCAGCTTGCCTCCTTTGCACCAAGAGAGAAGCGAGGACCTTTGTGAAGCGGGCGCTGGCTGGCCTGGTAGTCATGGCTGCGTCATGGGCACCTCATGAGTACCCATGTTGATCTCTCCGCCTCCTTGAGCGAGCCCAGCGAGCCGTGCACGAGAAGCTTCTGTAAATCCGCCCAGTCTCAGCCCCTCGTGAGGGTCTTGAGCTTGTCTTTGATGAAGATGGGTGTCTTTGGGCCACCCCTTGAGCCCGCGCGCGGGCGTGGGGCGAGCAAGTCACGGTACCACCGTTCCCAGGCCTTGACATTGATAGTAGGCCCAAGGCAAAGCGGCGCTGGACTTAACTTAGGAGAGAAGCGAAGGGCAAGTCACGAGCGCCCGTGAACCCCTAACAGCCCTGCGGCCTCGGGCACCGTATGGCGATTGAATGGGCGTGGGCGTCCCTATTGCATACGCCTCCTTATTTTGCGCCCAGCTAAGCGGACCCGTGGTTGCACAGTCATCCCTCTTCTACGCCCGCTCGGCGTCTCACGCTCTTCGTCCTCTCGAGCTCCGGTCTCCGCTTCCAATCAATCTAGAAGCCTCCCCTTCTTCATCGCCATGGCCCCCGGCGAAGAAGAAGGGAAAGGGAAAAAGCATGTGCCTCCGCCCCATCGCCGTCGTGTAGCAGCTCCTGCTTTGTCGATCGGTCGATCATACTCAACCGAGAAAGGCTTGGACAAGGTCAGTTCTGCCCTCGCCACCATCTTCAGCGAGTGCGGGGAGGGCGGCGGTGCTGGCGGCATCTCACTTCTCCATTGATAGAATAGTCACGAGTCCGGTACATTTGTCGCCCGGCTACTGTAGGCGGAGATGATCCCCCCACCAATTTCTTCAACGTTGTGCTTTCCATTACCGGATCCACATGATGCATTTGGGTCCCGAATCCATTACTCTTCTTGCCGTTTTCGCTTTTTATGCTGGGCGATGATGGGCATTCCTCCTTCCGTTGCCCTGCTGCGCCACTTCTTCTCTTTCGCCTCGGCCCACCCAATACTCGGGATCGTGAGCTTCATTTACGCACGAAACAGCGGCTTGGAATTAATTTCAGCCTTCCTCCGCCGCTCCTGGGTTAGTGGCGGTGGCTGTATGTGGACATCGGGGTGCCCAGCCCTCTGCTTTCCCGAGCCAACATTACCGCTATCCCCAATTGGTGGGGCAGGGGAGGCGTCCACGAGCCCCGGCTCGTCTTCGTGCAACATCGCCGGCGTGCCAGGCGCTCGTGGCGTGGCGCCAAAGGTGGTGAAGAGTTCCTCCTATGCCGCATTGCCCCTCGGCGCCATTCCCGCGGATGTGGGCCTTGGAGGCATGAAGACGCATGAGGCTCGGGGAGGAGGACTGGCGCTGAAGTCTTGAGGAAGGTTCTCATGATCTGATGGGGACCCTTCCCTGGCAGCATCCGTGAGGTGCCTGTTGTACCTTTGCTCAAATCTGGGTGATTTACGTGAGCGGATGCAGCTTGACGAATGGGGGCTGCGCCCTTGGTGCCTCATGGGACCTCGTGAGAACCGGTTGTGGTGGCGCCCTTCGGTTGCCTGACAGCCCTTCCTCAGAGTGGTGGGCGGGAGGCAAAGAGACCCGAGTGAGGGGCCTCATGGGATAGCGATGCCGGGCGGCACTCCACAGAGGCGGCAGCCCCTGTGGCCCGTCTGCTGCGTGAAGCGTTGAGCCATGACCCGCTGCTCCGTGTGCGAGGCCTGAGGCTGACCACCCTTCTTGGTGAGGCGTGGCGGCGTGCGCGGGGCGACTCCCCGATGCTTCAGTCACTTTGGCGCTTCTTCCTCGTCGTGGGCTGACCCTGCATGCCAGAAAGGCTGGACTGCCAGGTGTGGACTTGAGGCTCTCAGAAAGAAAGGAGGCCTTGGGTGATGATTACCCTTGCCGCCTACCGAGCGCGGAAGTATTTAATACCATTGATGATAAGCCTTCCCTTTCTTAGTTCCTTATTTTCCGTTGCTTTGGCTGATCCTTGCTCTGCGGTGCCCTTCTGCCGAGCTCACGGAGATGGCTGAGGAGCCATCCCCTAGGCCTCGCCCTCTCCATCGTCCCCAAAGCGCTTGAGCTCAAACCTGCGCTATAGTGGTGAGTCAGGTTGGAGAGGTGAGCCATCTGCGATGCGTCGTGATTCTGCGCACCTCCGACCCTCCTTGGGGAGCCTTCCCGAGGTATAGCCAGCACTTGGGTTGGGTCCAGGTTGGTCGTGGTGCCGATTGGCTGAGAGTGGCCCTCGTTCTTCCTTTGAGTATGAGCCGGCTCGGGCAGGCTACAGCGGCGTGCCCGGCCACCTTGAGCGCCAGCCCCCAACCCCTGCCCGGAGGGAGTCTTGGTCAGCCCCAGCGCACACACAGAGGCGGAAGAGCGTGCTCAGGCGCTCGGGGCGTCACCACCCTTTGCCAAGGGTTTTGTCCGGGCCGAGGCGCGCATGATGAGCCAACAGTGTGAGGCTTCTTGTGAGCCTTGAGCGGGGCCTGCGCCCTAGGCTGAAGAAGGCGCAAGCTGAAGGTGAAGTCGTTGCCCTTGGCGCCACCAGCGTGACCTCGACAATGAGAAATCCGAGTGTGTTGGCGGCTTCTCGGGAGGCCGTTCGGGCCGTCGAGGAAACCAGTATGGGCTAACCCGGCGGCGTGGCGGCGGAGGAAGCCTTGAGCTCCAGACCTGGAGCAATTACACAGGCGGCGGTGGAGCTGCGTGAGCGGCTCTTACGCCGATGAAGGGGCTTGATCGACGGTACTCTCGAGCGTGAGCTAGCGGCAGCTGGAGCTGCGGCGCTGCGTGACCTTGAGCATTTGAGCGAGAGGAGCGCTTAGTGGCGTGGCGGAGGGCGATGTCGCTGGCAGGAGGCCCGAGTCACAGAAGAGTTGATGGCCGGGTGGTGGCGGCCCTCGAACCTCGGCCTTGAAGTTCGAGGAGAGGTGGAGTTGATCGAGGGCGGCGGGCGAGCACGTCGCCTTAGCACGAAAAAGCGAAGCGGAAGCTCAAAACAGCGGAAGATCCCTCGAATTAGATGGAGCAAAGTACTCAACACATGGAACAAATACGGGGACGATCGCCACACAAAGAGCTATCCGAAGCGAAAATTACTGCTGGAATTTGATGAGGAGGCCTTAAACCCCGCAATCAAAAAATAAAGGAAGCCACCGGTCGGGAAAACAACCCCATGGCCAACATAGGCAAAGGCGCACACAGCGACCTTGATCCATTACAAGATTAGCATCAAAAGATAGCCTAGCTAGATCTATCTATGGGCCAAGAAAGCAAGCTCTAGTAAGCAATAGCGCATCAAGTATCCGAACATCACGGTACACCCAAATATGGGGTGCCGCACACTATGTTTCACCGATGAGTCTGGATCATGAATTTCGGTAGGATACAAGCCCGTAAACATGAGCCATATGGCGGAACAACAGACCCTAGAGTGCGGATTGATTACATCCTCGACATACACATGGCTAGAGGAGATGACCTCCATGCCATAAAATAATTACCCCTCAAGCTCAAAGGGCCCGGCATTGGCTTAAAGCCTTCCGAAAACACCATCGAAAGTTGGGAAGAGCTCGAAGATGCTTTTCGGGCAAATTTTCAAGGACCTATGTCCGACCTCCGGATCTGCAGACGATTTAAGTCACATAACTCAACAACCGAAGTCAGCCGGAAGTGCGGAACAATTCCTTACTAAAAGAACCGGATAGTCGGTGTCGGGACAAAGCCTTAGCAGCTTTCAAACACAGCGTCCAAGAGGCAGATGGCTCGCCGGACACCTCGGCCAAGAAAACCAGAACAATGGCGCATTAACAAGCCTCATGACCGCTTTTGCGCGAGGAGAGGATAGCTGGTTGGCAAGATCACGTACTAAGCGACCCAAGTACATCAAAGTTAGGGATGGAAGCGGAAACAGCGGCGATGAGGACGCGCCCGGACCAAGGGAAACAGCCGAAGAGCACAAAGTCAGCGCCCGGATTCAAAGCTCTCGGTAGAATGGAAAAAGCTGCCCCTCAAGGATAACGAGGGCGAGCTATCTAACAAACAAAATCTTGGACAAGATCGCCAAATCCACAGTACTCAGGGAATCCTGCGAACCATAACCCACAGAGAGATTGTTGGGTCTTCAAGCAATCGGCAAACTCAACGCCGAACACAAGGGCTCGACACACCAGCGGGCGATGGCGAACCCTGGCGAAGGACCCGAAAAAAAAGAATTTCCACAAGAAGTCAAAGCAGTAAATTCACTTCACGTGACAAAGGGAAAAACAGTGGCGCCCATAGAGATCAGCATATCGGCCTATCGAGAGGAGTCCGCCCTTTGGTTGTTAAAACCAATCACCTTCGACCATCGAGTTACTCTAGAAGTATCCGGAATGCAGGCTGGACTGCCTTGACATTAGATCCGATAATTGATGGACTCCACTTTACACAAGTCCTAATGGATGGCGGCGGTGATCTAAACCTGCTATATCGAGGACACAATCCATAAATGGGATAGACCCAACAAAAATTCACCATAGCAACACTTCCTTTCAAGAGAGTAGCGCCAGGCCGGATGCCCAATGTACGGGCTCTCTCTGCCTAGAAGTTATGTTGGCTCCCCGACAACTTCCACCGCAACTAACCTTCCACATCGCCCCATTTACAAGTAGCTATCAAGCACTCTTGGGGAAAAGCTTTGCCCTTTCGCAATACCGCATTATGCATCTCTACACTTAAAATGCCGGTCACGAGCATCATCTCATTAAAGGAAATATCAGTGTTCCTCGGCGCGGAAGATGTCGCGGCTGCCTTGACAGCCACACACTAAACAGCTTCACTAATCAAAGCACCTAAACAATTCGTTCGGGCCCGGACATGGCTAGGCGAGTCGGCGTAAACATCAAAGGATTACTAACGCATACCCCCGTACAAGGGCTCCGGCGCATGTACAACAAGAGACAATAAAGCTCAATCTTATTCATTTTTGAATTATACTTTGTTTATTTAATATAACATACATTTTCGCATACGATCTTTTCAACTAAGTTCCTCTCTTTTACAGATGAACACGTGCTACACCGTCCGGAACGGCTGCGAGACACGGTAGCGAGGCGTGCATTAAAGGACCCGTTTCTTTCCACAGATCCAAATCCTATGAGAGAGAGTTGAGTGTTGGGGAACTATCATTTGAAGCACAAAAGCAAGGAGTTCATCATCAACACACCATTGTTACTTCTTGGAGAGTGGTGTCTCCTAGATTGGCTAGGTGTCACTTGGGAGCCTCCGACAAGATTGTGGAGTTGAACCAAGGAGTTTGTAAGGGCAAGGAGATCGCCTACTTCGTGAAAGATCTACCGCTAGTGGGGCAAGTCCTTCGTGGGCGACGGCCATGGTGGGATAGACAAGGTTGCTTCTTCGTGGACCCTTCATGGGTGGAGCCCTCCGTGGACTCGCGCAACCGTTACCCTTCGTGGGTTGAAGTCTCCACCAACGTGGATGTACGATAGCACCACCAATCGTAACCATGACAAAAACATCCGTGTCTCCAATTGCGTTTGAACCCTCCAAACCCTTCCCTTTACATTCTTGCAAGTTGCATGCTTTATTTTCCGCTGCCTATATACTCTTTGCATGGCTGCTTGTTATGTATTGAGAATGTTAAACTTGTGCCTAAACTCCACTTAAACCTAAAAGAAGTTAAAAACTGCAACTTTGGTACTTAGTGTCTAATCACCCCCCCTCTAGACACCTCTTCTCAAGATCCTCTGGTGGGAAGGCTGCTGGATTAGGGCAGCCATCCCTTGTGACGACCGGTACCTCTTGCGATCCATGGTTAGTGTATACCTGCTCTGAGGAATTAGCGGTGCCCGATAATCGCTGCCTCCGGCCTTGATCGGCAGGGCTTTCGGGGCTCTGAAAGAGCTCAACTTGGTATCTCGTCCCCCAGCTTGGGCCGAGGCGAGCCATGTTAGTCCTCCTGCGTGTGCCCTTGATCCATCATGTGGGGCACATACTCTTGAGGCCGCCACCACAGGCAGCAACGCCGTGGTGCCCGTGTGCCCATAACCCTGCTTGGCGCTCACACAGGGGTGGTAGCGCGGCGTCCCATGGGCCGTGGGCTGTGGCGAGTCCTCCTTAAGCTGGCGGGGCGAGGCAGCGCCAGCTGTTAGCCGAGTCTTGGCGGCCTGGTTGGCGTTGTAGTGGCCTTGGAGTGCGCTTGGAGCTGTCTTGGCGTGCGCGGAGCCTCCGTGTGGCCCGCCCTGGACTGGTGGCAGTTGGGTGCATAAGGGTGAGCCCCGATCTGGCGAAGCCGGGAGCTTTGCCACCCGCTCCGGCGGCAGCGTCGCGGCCGCCCTCCGGCAGCCTACATTGCAGTAGCTCTCGGGCCACCGTGGCGCGACCCTTGAGTTCGCTTTGCTCCCGTCGGGTGTCTGGCGCCGTGGCTTGGCGTGGTTGAGGCCCTACGCCCGCCCGACCGCACTTGTCGCGGCGTGAGCTGGCGTTGCTGACGCGTCGCCCGCCGCCCGCAGCGCCCTGCGGACCGCGGGCTGCCTAGGGCACGGGATTGAGGTCGCCCGGGGCAAGCGGCTCCGCATGGGCGGGCCAGGCCGCCCAGGGATCAGGGTTGCCCGTTGGTTCACCAGACACGATGATGACGATGCGGACGAGTAGCGGCGCGAAAACGAGTCGGCGCACCTACAGCGCGCCAAATGTCGGATTCGGTTCGGCAGACCCTCTAAGTTCAAACTCGGGGTGCAGAGATCTCACCTCCAACCTACCTCGCCTCATCGCCTCGCAGAGATCTAAACTACACAAGAAACAACACAAGTGACACAAAGGTTTATACTGGTTCGGGCCACCATTGTGGTGTAATACCCTACTCCAGTGTGTAGTGTGGTGGATTGCCTCAGGGGCTGATGATGAATAGTACAAGGAGGAACAGCATCGCGAGGGTCTGTTCTTGGCTGGTGCGATGAACTGCTAGCGGGAGTTCAGTCGCTTCTCTCTCTCTCTCTCTTTCTCTCTCTCCTTTCTTGGATGCCTCTACCTTGTGGGGGGCAAGTCCTATTTATAAGCGAGAGGCCTGGGCCTCTTCCCAAATATTGGCGGGAAGGCGCCAACAATTGGCCATTTGAAGGGAACATCTAGTACACTTATCTGACTAAAGTCGGTCCTCGCTGCCAAAGGCTCGTGAGTGTGCCCGGCTTGGGCTCCTGATGACCTCCTTCCTGCCGTTCTGCTGGTCTTGGTCTTGTTGCACGAAATGGTTGCCTTTGCTTGATACTCTTGGCCTGCGCTTGCCTCCTTTGCACCAAAGGCGAAATGAGGACATTGCGCGGGCTGGCGCCCGCCTGGCGCCCTCGGTCATCATGGCTTGCATCATGGGCACCTCGTGAGGTACCCGCCTGATTTCTCCGCCTCCTCATGAGCCATCTTGTGAGTCGTGCACGAGAGGCTTCTGTCATCCGCCCAGCAATCTCAGCCCCTCGCGAGGGTCTTGAGCTTGTGTTGATGAAGATGGGACGTACTGGGCCACCCCTTGAGCCACGCCACAGGCCGCAGGCACGCAAGTCTGGGTACCCCCGTTCCCAGAACGCCGATAGGTATGCCCCAACATACGCCCCATGAAGCAGCGAGCCAGATGGCAGTCCACTGAGAAGCAGGCCTTCATCGTCCAAGAGACACGCAAGCTAGAGGCGGCGGGCGCCATTCGGGAAGTTAGATATCCTGAATGGCTGGCAAACCCTGTCGTAGTGCCTAAGAAAGGCGGGAAGGAGCAGATGTGCATCGACTTCACCAACCTCAACAAAAGCCTGCCCCCAAGATCCGTTCCCGCTCCTATGCATCGACCAAATCGTCGACTCCACCGCCAAGTGCGACTTGATGTGCTTCCTGGACGCGTTCTCGGGGTATCGTCAGATCAAGATGGCGGTGGAAGATGTGGATAAGACAGCTTTCCTAACACCATGTGGGGTGTACTGCTACACCTGTATGCCCTTAGGGCTGCGCAACGCAGGTGCCACCTTCCAGTGGTTGATGCACATCTCCCTGGGGTGGCAGCTCGGGGGGAACACAGAGGCTTACATCGACGACATAGTGGTCAAATCTCGCGAGGGGAGGACATTGATTCAAGACTTGGAGGATACCTTCGGGAGCTTGTGCTAAGTGAACTTGAGGCTTAACCCAGAGAAGTGCATGTTTGGCGTCCCTTCCGGCAAGCTACTAGGGTTCCTCGTATCCCATAAAGGGATCGAGGTGAACCCGGAGAAGATCAAGGCCATCGAAGACATGAGCCCGCCGCAGACCCTCAAGGAGATGCAGAAGCTAGCAGGGCGCGTGACCACGTTAGGGCGATTCATCTCCAAGCTAGGCGAGCGTGCCTTACCCTTCTTTAAGCTCATGAAGAAGAAGGGCCCGTTCGAGTGGACCCCGGAGGCTGACCGGGCCTTCCAAGACCTCAAGAAATACCTCACCAGCCCCTCGGTGATGGTGGCACCGCGGCCTCTCGAGCCTCTCGTACTCTACCTTGCTGCCACCCCGTACTCCGCCAGCGCGGCGCTGGTGGCGGTTTGGGAGGAGCGCCAAGACAAGGGTGTGTCGTGCCAAGCCAGAGCTGATGCAGTGCAGCGTCAGGAAGGCGTAGCAAAGCCATCAGCGATGGAATACTAAGCTCTACAGGGCAACATCGCAGAAGCTCCTGAGGACGGCCAGGTCTCAGGAAACCCTCAACCTCAGGATATGCCACAACCTCCGCAGGACCCGAGCCTCGACAGCGTGCCAGCCCTCGTCGAGCACCCGGTGTACTTCGTCAGCGCCGTACTACGGGACGCGAGGGGTGCGCTACCCCATGCCGCAAAAGCTCCTGCTCGCACTCTTGGTGGCCTCGCGCAAGCTGCGACACTACTTCCAGAGCCACCCCATCAAGGTCGTCTCGGCTTACCCATTGGAGAGGGTACTCAGGAGCCCAAACTCAGCCGGAAGGGTCACCGAATGGAACATCGAGCTGCAAGCATTCCAATTGGAGTTCAGCACTACCAGGGTCATCAAGGGAGCCGCGCTCGCCGATTTTGTGGCAGAGTGGACAGATGCCCCGGCTCTTGAGGAAGGAGAAGACCGGTCCACCTCCCCAGGAAGTGAGGCACCAGATGGCCGGGTCATGTATTTTGATGGCGCCACGCGCACCAGTATGCTGAGGCTGGCAGCGATGCTCATCTCGCCCACTCGGGACAAGCTTTACTCTGGCGGTGCAACTCTGCTACCAAGACGGGCGAGAAGGTCTCAACAATATTGTAGAATCTGAAGGCCTCATAGCTGGCACGAAGGCTGCGGCGGCTCTGGGGTGAAGCGCCTCACCCTCAAGGGCGACTAGCAGCTCCTCGTCAACTTCTCCAACAAGGTGTACGAGCCGAAGGACGAGCACATGGAGGCCTACCTTGCGGAGGTGCGCAAGATGGAATAGTAGTTCTCGGGCCTGGAGCTGCAGCACGTGCCCCGGCGCACCAACAAGGAAGCTGACGACATCGCCAAGAGAGCATCCAAGTGGAAACCGCAAGAGCCCGGCGTCTTTGAAGAGCGGCTCTTCAAGCCATCAGCTACGCCACCTCTTTCAAGCACGACTCAGCCTCGGGAGGTGCTCCCACAGCCCCCGGCCACGGGAGCCCCAGCCTGTGGCCCGACCTCAGGAGCTCGGCTGCTCTTGGCGCTCGAGCCCCAGGAGGAGTGATGGACCAAGGAATTCAAGGAGTACCTGATGCACGGGACGCTGCTGGAGAAGGATTAGGACGCGGAGCGCGTGGCCCGGCAAGCCACGGCATACTGCATTCAAGATGGCGAGTTGTACAGGAAATGGCCGAACGATGTCACGCTGCGCTGCATCTCCAGCGATCAAGGAAGGGAGCTGCTGATTGACATACACGGCGGGGACTGTGGGCATCACTCGTCATCACGGACCCTCGTCGGCAAGGTGTTCCGCAGTGGATTCTATTGGCCTACAGCGCTCAACGACGCAGCCGAGCTGGTGAAGTCCTACGAAGCTTGCCAATTCCATGCCAAGCAAATCCATTAGCCTGCCCAGGGCCTCCAAACCATCCCTTTCACATGGCCATTCGCAGTCTGGGGGCTGGACATCTTAGGCCCGTTCCCACGGGCGCCAGGGGGCTACCGCTATCTCTACGTCGCCATCGACAAGTTCACCAAGTGGGCGGAAGTGGAAGCCGTCCGTACCATCCTAGCTGGCTCTGCCGTCAAGTTCATCAAGGGCCTCGTGAGCCGCTTCGGGGTCCCCAACCGCATCATCACAGATAACAGCTCGCAGTTTACTAGTAACCTCTTCAAAACCTACTATGCTAACCTTGGAACGCAGATCTGCTACGCTTCGGTGGCCCACCCCAGGAGCAATGGTCAGGCTGAGCGCGCCAACGCAGAGGTCCTATGGGGCCTCAAGACTAGAACCTTCAAGAAGAAGCTGGAGGCCTGCGGCAGGGGCTGGCACGACGAGCTCCAGTCTGTGCTGTGGTCCATCCGTACCACCGCGACCAAGCCAACGGGCAAGACTCCGTTCTTCCGCGTCTACGGAGCCAAAGCAGTCCTCCCTCATGAGGTCAAGCATCGCTCCGCACGGGTCCTGGCATTCGATGAAACGCATCAGGACGCCATGCGGGGGATAGATCTCGTGCTGGGGGAGGAACGCCGACATGAGGCTGCATTGAGGGCGGCAAGGTACCAACAAGCGTTGCGGCGGTACCACTGCCGCAACATCCGCTCCAGGACGCTCGAGGTGGGCGACCTCGTCCTGAGGCAGGTCCTCTCCAGAGAAGGGCTGCACAAGCTTTCGCCCATGCGGGAGGGCCCGTTCAGGGTCGTCCATGTCTCCAAGCCAGGTGCAGCGCGCCTGGAGACGCAGGACGGGATACCCATCCAGAACGCCTGGAACATCCAGCACCTCCGGAAGTTCTATCCATGAAGCAAGGCCCAGAGCCTGAGAAGAAAGGCCCAGAGCCTGTGAAGAAGGCCCGGTGCCTGTGAAGAATCGCTGCCCGTGACACTCTCACGTAATAATGAGTGGGGCTGTACACGCCTCGGAGTCTCAGGAGCGTCGGCCTCAGGCCCTGGGGCTCCCTCCCACGCCTAGTGGACAGCACTTAGCTCCGCGCTGGTGAGAAGACTTGAAGACCAAATTAGGTGTCGGGCGGGGCTTTTCATTTGCTTTCCGTAGTTGGCTCGCTTTTTCTTAATCGGAGTTGCTCTTGGTGTTCGTTGCTGATTTGGTTCCCTAGCCTTTTACCGCATTTTTCTGCTCTGGTTTGCTCATGTTCTCTCTCTCTCTCTCGCATACTTCGCGAGGGGGCTGGGCAGATGCCCTTGCGAGCATTTTTCTTCTTTCTGCCTTCTCGCGAGCCACCTTCGTTCGAGCCTGGAAGCTGGCACATCTCTCCTAATCCCTGCCCCTCGGGTACCGCGATACAAGGCGCCAAGTCAAGGCTCGGGTGGATGGCAAATCCTCTAGCGCACCCCCTAACGAATTTTTTGCAGTTTCTGAGCAAACGCAAACACCTCATGAGGGAAAGGGCGTCCCAAATGCGCCAGGTTAAGTTATCTTTGCGCAAAATAACAAACACGGCATGGGAATAACATGCACAGTGCATTAACTAGAGAACTACACAGTTCGATACACGCCCCTCTTGGCCCATACTGGTTTCGTTTTCTGATGCAGGAAAGAAGGAAAAGGCTAAACAAAGCAGCGTTGCAGAAATCTGCGGAGGCAGGCCCTTGGTGATGCCCCGAGCCTAGCCAGACCCCTCCTCGCGCTTCATGGAGGCGCGGCGGCGAGATGACCCGCTGCCTCCTTCGAAGCGGGCGCGGTGGCGCGGCGGCTGGTCGTAGCCACCACTGCTGGAGCCGTCACCGGAGGAAGAGCCATCGTAGCCGGAAGAGATGCGGTCACCGCCGAGGGCAGGCTCACCCTCATCCTCGTCGCGACCGTCACCAAGGACGAGTACCTCCTCACCGTCGTTTGTCTCGAGGCAGCACCCGACGCGGTGACCATCTTCCCCAAACACCCTCACATAGAGGGTCGATCCACCATCGTACCTGAAGTGGAGGGTGCACCGTCTGCCCAGGCCGCGCGCGCGGGCGAATGTCTGCCAGCCGCGGGCTAGGGCTATGTTTCCCGCGGCAGAAGTCTCGACCGCAACCCAAGAGGCCTTGCTACAGCAGCCATCCGCCTACAGCCAGAGTCTGCCCGGACCAGAGGTCGGCAGTTCGCCGGTGAAGAAGCACGAAAGTTGGAGCCAGTTGCCGGCCGAGTTCTCCGACCAGACGACGAACTCCGGCGACACCTCCGCCGAACGGAAGTGCGGGCGGGGAGGCCGCGCCACCATCGCGTGCCTCCCCTCATTGGCTGGACCACCATGGATGGGACGATCCTCTCCGCGTGCTGCGGCACCACCTCGACGGTGGGCCACGGCGGGGGTTGCGGCATGCTTGCGCGGACAGCCGCGGCCGCGCTTGGGCGCCGGGGAACCAGGGCTCTCGCGAGGGGCCTTTCCCTTCTCAGCGGCAGAGAACTTCCTTCGTGGCGCCATCGGCGGCACTGCAATCAATGGAGCAGAGAAGCAAGCAAGCGAGGAAGAGATGGCCAACAGGGGCTCCGCCCCCTCCCCATTTATAGCAAGAGAAGGCCAACCGGCGTCTCCCACGATCGCAGGTAATGATGGTTTTCCTTGCATGTCGCAGGGACTTGTCAAGCCGTGCAGTTGCCGAGTCAGCATGGGGAAGCGGAGACGCCCACGTCCAATCAACCGCCATGCATCAACTGAGGCCACAGGCTTTTGGGGCCCGCGGTGCTTCGAACTTGACCCTTGGCTTCGCCGTGAAGCCAAGCCCGAGCGCACCTTGGGCCCGGGGGCTACTGTCGCGTACTGGGAATGGGGGTCCCCAGATGTAACGCCCCGAGACCGACGCTCCAGAAGACTTCTAGCTATTCCGAGTTTCGCCGTGTGTTTCTTGTGTGCTTGCTCTTTTAGTTTTGCTTTGCATCATGTCATCATGCCAGCATGTCATTTAATTTTAAAAACCTCAACTAAATAAACTGCATAGATCTTTTTATCTATTTAAATCGAGGGATATTCACAATGGTGATTTCTCTTTAGAACATATACTCCCAATATTATTAGGGAGCTATAATAAATATTCCATTAACTGGAAATCACCCATAACACATTTGCATTATTTGTGAACTCTACTTTTATCCGACTCAACTTTTTATCCTTCCTTTTCGACCTTTTAGTAAAATTGAGTTGCAATTTTACTTCTTCATAAATGTTCCAAATCTGCCCATAAATCACATCTGGTGTGTAGGGTCACTGTAACGCCCTCGATGCAGCTATATCTCCCACGTGTCGAAGCACGATTTAGAGGCATAACCGCATTGAAAGCAATGTCGCAAGTGAGGTAATCTTCACACAACCCATGTAATACATAAGGGAAAGAGATACATAGTTGGCTTACAGTCGCCACTTCACACAGTACATAAATAAACATCCATCATTCAGATTACACTCAAGGTCCGACTACGGAACCAAAATAAAAGAAGATACCCCAAATGCTACACGGATCCCGATCGTCCCAACTGGCTCCACTACTGATCATCAGGAAAAGACACATAGTAACGACCACGTTCCTCATCGAACTCCCACTTGAGCTCGGTTAGCGTCACCTGACCGCATCGTCGGCACTGAAACTGTTTTGGTAGAATCTGTGAGTCACGGGGACTCAGCAATCTCACACCCGCGAGATCAAGACTATTTAAGCTTATAGGAAGGACAGAGTTTTGAGGTGGAGCTGCAGCAAGCGACTAGCATATATGGTGGCTACATTCGCAAAAGAGAGCGAGAAGAGAAGCAAAGCACGGTCGTGAAGCTAGTAGCGATCAAGAAGTGATCCTGAAACTACTTACGTCACGAATGACAAACAAGACGTCCCCGAATCAGCATAGCCAAGGATTCTTTAAGGCGCTACCGACCATCAGAATCGACCGTGGATGGGCGGACCACTAGAAGTTGGACCCCAATCTCAAATCATACATCTGTCGGAAAGATATCCTGTAAGCTACTAGAATTCCCACCTATAAACTCCCGAAACTTTCTGGTTATGCAATCTGGTGTTGGGGATACAGGGGACACAAAATATATCACCCAAACTAACAATACCTAGATCCAGCTGTATCCATCCGTCAACACATAACCAAGAAACCTTCGGAAATCGTGTACCTCGACCTTCGAAAAGCATCCGTTATACGAGTCATGGCAATACTCCCGAGCTCGCCCTAATCTTCAAGTTAACGGGTTATCTCACCAACAACTGCACAAAAGAGATTTCGATGTCGGCAAATCTCGGTATTCGAGCGCAGCGATAAAATTGTGGCGACAACACCTCGGAGCTCAACTCCCCGGGACACTGCCACAACCCCTAAATGTCAGGAGGCACCAAGAACAATGTTCTCGTCACAAAACCATCGGAACGATTCCAAGATACCCGCGTGATCCTAAATTTTTTTTAGTGAAATTTGAGGAGAGAAGAGTCAAAACTTCTCGTCGGAGACCTCACCGAGGCTGACGAAGGACTGGGGAGTAAAAGAATCCTACTCTCCGATATATATAATCCTAAGACTCAAAACATTTTCCGTTCTAGACTCAACAACGCCATGACAAACAATCAAGCGAGGGGCTCCTAAGTCGGGAAGGCTCGATTACCAACTTAGCGCCCTCGATGCGGCGATATCTCCCACGTGTCGAAGCACGACTTAGAGGCATAACCGCATTGAAAGCAATGTCGCAAGTGAGGTAATCTTCACACAACCCATGTAATACATAAGGAAAGAGATACATAGTTGGCTTACGATCGCCACTTCACACAATACATAAATAAACATCCATCATTCAGATTACACTCAAGGTCCGACTACGGAACCAAAATAAAAGAAGATACCCCAAATGCTACACAGATCCCCGATCGTCCCAACTGGGCTCCACTCGATCATCAGGAAAAGACACATAGTAACGACCACGTTCCTCATCGAACTCCCACTTGAGCTCGGTTCGTCACCTGCAGACCGCATCGTCGGCACCTAAAACTGTTTTGGTAGAATCTGTGAGTCACGGGACTCAGCAATCTCACACCCGCGAGATCAAGACTATTTAAGCTTATAGGAAGGACAGAGTTTTGAGGTGGAGCTGCAGCAGCGACTAGCATATATGGTGGCTACATTCGCAAAAGAGAGCGAGAAGAGAAGCAAAGCACGGTCGTGAAGCTAGTAGCGATCAAGAAGTGATCCTGAACTACTTACGTCAAACATAACTCCAACACCGTGTTCACTTCCCGGACTCGCCGAGAAGAGACCATCACGGTTACACACGCGGTTGATGTGTATTTTAATTGAGGTCAACTTCGGGTTTTCTACAACCGACATTAACAAATTCCCATCTGCCTCATAACCGGGCACGGCTTTGAAAGATAATACCTGCAGGGTGTCCCAACTTAGCCCATTATAAGCTCTCACGGTCAACGAAGGATATTCCTTCTGGGAAGACCCGATCAATCTCGAATCCGGACTACAAGACATTTCGACAGCAATAAAACAAGACCAGCAAAGCCACCGAATGTGCCGACAAATCCCGATAGGAGCTGCACATATCTCGTTCTCGTGGCACACCGGATGAGCCATACGTCGGGTTGGCATAGACCCTGATTGCCCAAGGGCGCCGGACATCGCTCAAGTTGGACCAGCACTCGAAGGAGTACTGGCCCGGGGATTAAAATAAAGATGACCCTCGGGCTCGCGAAAACCCGGGGGAAAAAGGCTTAGGTGGCAAATGGTAAAACCAAAGTTGGGCCTTGCTGGAGAGTCTTATTCAAAGCGAACTGTCAAGGGGTCCCATAAATCACCCAACCGTAAGGAACGAAATCAAGGAACATAACACCGGTATGACGGAAACTAGGGTGGCAAGAGTGGAACAAAACACGGGCATAAGGCCGAGCCTTCCACCCTTTACCAAGTATATAGATGCATTAATTATAGCAGATATATATTGTGATATCCCAAACAAGTAAACATGTTCCAATAAGGAACAACATCTCCATGTTCCAACAAGGAACAAACTTCATCTTCACTGCAACTAGCAACGCTATAAGAGGGCTGAGCAAAGCGGTAACATAGCCAATCAACGGTTTGCTAGGAAAGGATGGTTAGGGCTGACATGGCAATATGGGTGGCATGATAAGCAAGTGATAGGCATCGCAGCATAGGCATAGCAAAAGAGCGAGCATCTAGCATAGCAAAGATAGAAGTGATTTCGAGGGTATGGTCATCTTGCCTGCAAAGTTCTCAGAGTTGTCGAAAGCTTGATCCTTGTAAGCGTTCTCAACAGGTTCCTCGTTCACGTACTCGTCTCCCGGCTCTACCCAAAGCAAGAACACAAACAAAGGAACCAAAATAAATCACGGTGCAATGCACAAGCAATATGATGCAATGTATGGCATGATATGCGGGATGTGATATGCAATGCGTATGCGCGCTCCGGAAGGAAAATGATGAACCAGGCATCAACTTGGCAAACCAAGTATGCCGCTGGAAAGATGAGATGATTTCGGTTGAAATCGATATAAAGATCACCGGAATCGGATGCACGGTTTGCAAATGACAAGCAAAACAAGAATGGCACAAATCTGCCATTAACAACATGATACCACTTAGCAAGCAACAAGAAATTAAGCTACTGCACCCAAACGTACCAACAAAGCACATGGCAGTGATCTACTCAAGATGCTTGACAAAAGATGAACACTGAGCTACGGCTAATTCACAACATAACAGGTCCAAACAAGCATGGCAAAAGTGCAAAACATATCAGCTTCACAGACTTAGTGAAATTACTGAACATGGCAAAATCAGCATCAGGAAGCAATGTTCAGAGCAAGAAAACAACATGCTACAGGAACTTATAATAGCAAAACATGGCATGGCATGAATCTACTCAAAGCATAGAAAAAAAGTCCCTTACTGACCATAAGCCAAAAAGGATCAGAAAATATAGTAACACCCATGTCAATATAGCAAGTTTCGTTAACAGATTCAGCAACAGGGCATGTCAAAAACAGATAACAAGTAGGCATGTTTAAGAGCTCAAAGCACTCACTACAGAGCATTATATGATAAACTAAGCATACATACATCAAGAAGACATGGCATAGAAGACATACATGGCAAGAACAACATCATAGCACACACGGATCAACCACAACAACCTTGGCAAAATTGAATAACCTGTAAATAATCTGCCAGGAAACATCTTATAGCAAAAGTAGAGCTCGATTGACTCAAGCTATGGCACTCCATAATTGCAAACAAAGGCATGGATGGATAGAGCATAACCATATGTTCAAAACATCCTTACTGAAGTATCTCAAAATATGCATGGATCTCTCGGTAGCATCAAGTTAACATGGCATCAAAATATCAGCTAAACAGGGCTGAAATCAGCAACATCAAGAAGCCTACTTTGCTTGCTTGTGCTAGTCACCACATAGATCACAAAAATACATGGCATACACCCCTAGAAAGATGGCATGGCATATTACAAAACACATGTAGGACTCAAATTCATAGGGTGCACACATTAATCATAGAAAAATAACAAAAGTGCATGTTACGTTAAGAAAGCGAAACTAACATCACATAGCCCTCTTCCAACAGCATTTTGGGCATCAAGATGAGCTCAAATGAAAATGATGCAATGAGATGAAATGATCTACTCTTCGAGACGAACATTTTGACATATTACACGCACAAAACGGAGCTACAGGTGCAAAGTTATGATGCGTTGAAAATGCCACAAATTAATCACCGAGATAAAAACTTAGACGAAAATTTAGGGGAAGAAGTCAACCGATCGGGATCTCAGATCCGGATCCGAGGCGGCGGTGCGGCTCGCCGGAACCCGGCAGCCGGGACGGCGGACGGAGGAGGGAGGCGGGACGGGGGCGGCCGGGCGCCGGTGGCGGAGCAAAGGCGTGGCGAGGCCCTCGGGCGCGGGTAGTCAGTCGGCGGCCTCGGGCGCCGGTGGCGAGTCGGGGCAGTGGCGACCGGCCGGCGGGGAGGAGGGCGACGGCCGGCTGTGGCGGAGAGGCGCGGGATGGCCGGCGGGCCTGGCGGAGAGCGGACGGGGCATGGTAGCTGGCGGGCGTGCGGCCGGGCGGGAGGAGGCTTGGGAGGGCCCGCGGTGGGCCTCATGAGGCAGGGGCGGGCAAGCGCGGCGACGACACGTGGCGTGCCCGATTGGCGGGGCGCGGCGGATTTCGTCCGGCGGACGGACGTGTCCGGGTAGGTAGGGGAAGACTAGGGTTTGTACCGTTATTTGGAAGGGGGTGTATATATAGGCATAGAGGAGCTAGGAGAGTCCAAATGAGGTGCGGTTTTCGCCACACGATCGTGATCGAACGACGGAGAGCATGGAAGTGACTTAGATGGGTTATTGGACTATTTTGAAGGGTGTTGGGCTGCAACTTAGAAGAGGCCTTTGCGAGTGCGGTTAACCGTTGGAGTACCAAACGAGCTCCAAATGACCCGAAACTTGACCGGTGGTCTACCGGTGGTATACCAAGGCCACTTGACAAACCTCGGTACATTCCGAGAAGGTTTAGTACCCGCACACGGAAAAACATAAAAGGGGACGCCGGGGGACATAGGAGTGCCGGATGGCAAAACGGACAACGGGAAAAATGCTCGGAATCATGAGACGAACACGTATGCAAATGCGATGCACATGATGACATGATATGAAATGCATGACATGGACAAAATGCAAAATGAAGAAAAACCCAACCACGGAGGGAATATCATATCACAATGCCGAAAATGGCAAGAGTTGGAGTTACAAATATGGAAAGTTACATCCGGGGTGTTACAACACTCCACCACTACAAGAGGATCTCGTCCCGAGATCTAGGACTGAAAGAACTCCGGATATTCGGAACGGAGGTGATCCTCGCGCTCCCAGGTGGCTTCACGGTCGGAATGGTGTGACCACTTCACTTTCAGGAATTTGATTGACTTGTTGCGAGTCTTGCGCTCGGTTTCTTCAAGAATAGCAACGGGGTGCTCATGATAAGAGAGATCTTCTTGAAGGTCAAATTCTTCGAAGTTGATAGTGCGTTCAGGAGTCTTGAAGCACTTGCGAAGCTGTGACACGTGGAACACATCGTGCACGTTTGCAAAGTTGGATGGAAGCTCAAGTTGATAGGCGAGATCTCCTCTTTTGCCAATGATCTTGAAAGGACCCACGTATCTAGGGGCAAGCTTCCTTTGATACCGAGCGGCGAGTGCCTTTCATTGAGAGACGCGGAGGTAGACATGGTCTCCGATTTCAAAAGCCACATCACGGTGCTTGTCATCATAATAGCTCTTCCGGCGCGATTATGCGGCTTTGAGATTCTCACGAATGACTTTGCACATTTCTTGACTTCGTGATCAAGTCATTGCCAAGAAGTTGGCGTTCACCTGTCTCGGACCAATTGAGAGGAGTACGGCACTTTACGCCATAGAGAATTTCGAATGGGGCCTTGCCGAACTCGCTTGGAAGCTGTTGTTGTAGGAGAACTTCGGCATATGGAAGACAATCTTCCCACTTCATACCGAATGAAATGACACAAGCCCCGAGCATATCTTCAAGGATTTGATTGACTCGCTCGACTTGGCCACTTGTTTGAGGATGGAAAGCTGTCTTTGAAACGAATGTTGGTGCCCATGGCCTTCTGAAAAGAATCCCAAAACTTGGAGGTAAAGATGCTGCCACGGTCTGAAGAGATCACTTGTGGAATGCCGTGCAAGGAGACAATCCTGGAGGTGTATAGCTCTTCCAACTGAGCTGCTGTGATAGATTCTTTGATAGGAAGAAAATGAGCCACTTTAGTAAGCTTGTCAATGACAACAAAGATAGCATCATTTCCACGCTTGGACTTTGGAAATCCAGTCACGAAGTCCATTTCAATATGATCAAACTTCCATTCTGGAATAGCAAGAGGTTGGAGGAGACCAGCTGGTCTTTGGTGTTACCTTTCACTCTTCTGCAGACATCACATTCATTCACGAATTGAGCAATTTCTCGCTTCATTCGAGTCCACCAATATGACTGCTTGAGGTCATGGTACATCTTCGTACTTCCAGGATGAATGGATAGAAGCGAATTGTGTGCCTCGTTCATAATGACTTTACGTAGATCACCCTTAGGAACCACAATCTGGTCCTCGAAGAAAAGAGTATCTTTGTCATCAATGTGGAAGCACTTGTACTTGGAAATGCCCTTGTTGATACCACGTTTCACCTTTTTCACCATGGCATCCAGGAGTTGAGCCTCACGAATCTGATCTTCCAAAGTAGGAGAGACTATGAGGTTGGCAAGAAAGCCTTGAGGAACAACTTGAAGATTCAGCTTGCGGAAAGCTTCACAAAGATCCGGTTGGAAGGGCTTGAGGATTAAACTGTTACAATAAGCCTTCCTGCTCAAAGCATCTGCAATCACATTGGCCTTGCCCGGAGTATATTCAATACTTGGGTTGTACTCTTGAATCATTTAGACCCATCGAGTCTGCCTGAGGTTGAGGTTGGGTTGAGTGAAGATATACTTGAGGCTCTTGTGATCGGTAAAAATGTCCACTTTCCTTCCCAACAAGAGATGTCTCCACGTTATCAATGCATGGACAACTGCCGCCAACTCAAGATCGTGAGTGGGGTAGTTCTTTTCGTTGGGCTTCAATGGCGAGAGGTATAGGCCACAACTCTCTTCTCTTGCATTAACACAGCACCGAGACCTTGAAGAAAAGCATCACAGAAAACTTCGAATGGCTTGGATTCATCAGGAGGAGTCAAGACAGGAGCTGTGACGAGTTTCTCTTTGAGAGTATTGAAAGCAACGTCACACTCAGGAGACCAGACATATTTCACATGCTTCTGGAGGAGGTTGGAAAGAGGCTTTGCAATCTTGGAGAAGTTCTCAACGAATCTTCGGCAATAGCTTGCAAGACCAAGAAAACTGCGGAGCTGCTTGACATTCTGAGGAGGTTCCCAATTCACAATTGCAGACACCTTCTCGGGATTAACAGCGATGCCCTTGGCGGAGATGATATGACCAAGATAAAGCACTTCATCAAGCCAAAATTCACATTTGAAAACTTAGCATAGAATTGATGCTCTCGAGCTTGTCTAGCACCAATCGCAAATGTTTGGCATGATCCTTCTTATTCTTGGAAGACCAAAATATCATCAAGATATACCAAGGCGAATTCATTGGTGTAGGGGTTGAAGATGAAGTTCATCATCCGAGAGAATGTTGGAGGAGCATTGACAAGGCGAAAGACATGACAAGTATATTCATAAGAACCAAAGCTTGTTCGAATGCTGTCTTGGGAATATCTTGTTCACGAATGCGAATCTGATGATAACCCATATGAAGGTCAAGCTTGGAGAACACTTTAGCACCTTTGAGTTGCTCAAAAGCTCATTGATGTTGGGAAGTGGATACTTGTTCTTGATAGTCTTCTTATTCAATGGATGGTAATCGACGCAAAGTCGGTCCGTGCCATCCTTCTTACGGACAAAAGAACACCACAACCCCAAGGAGATGAACTCGGTCCGATCAAACCAGACGCTCTTGTTCATCGAGCTGCTTCTTCAATTCCTTCAGCTCATCAGGTCCAAGCTTGTATGGGCGCTTGCAAGCGGGTTCGATGCGGGCTCAAGATCAATAATGAATTCAAGCGGCGATGAGGAGGCATTCTGGAAGCTCTTCGGAAAGACATCTTGGTACTCACAAGCGATGGAATCGAGAGATAGCATTCAATTCGCCCTTCTCATTGAGAGAAAACAACCGAATGGTTTCATCACGAGCGGCATAGATGATCACATCATTAGAAGAGTGAGTCAATTGAATTTCCCTGGCAGCACAATCAAGCTGAGCTTTGTGCTGATAAAGCCAGTCCATTCCAAGAATTAGATCAATATCCGAGTCACCAAGGACAATAGGTTTAGCCAGAAATCTATAGTCGCCCATCTTGATAGAAACATCCGGAACCATGGAGCTTGCATGCATGAATTTACCCGGAGAGACAACCGATAATGGCTTAGGCAAATCTTGAAAAACCAACTCATGCTTAGATGCAAAAGGTCTTGAAATGAAAGAATGCGATGCACCAGTATCAAATAAGACTTTTGCAGGAATATCATTAACTGGAAGATTACCCATTATCACATCAGAAGATTCCTCCGCTTGAGCTGCATTCATCATATTCACCTTTGCAGACTTGGGATTATGCTTGACCACTGCATTGGTGGAAGATTTCACGGGAGGAGGAGGCGGAAGGCGCCTTTGGTTGAAGCACTTGTTCGCATAGTGACCTTCTGGCGACACTTGTTGCAAGTCACCTCGAGAGCGGACGGTGGTAAGGGGCACTTGACCTTGGAGCTTGAGAATTAGACTTGTTACGATAGCCTGGGTTGGGCGGGTGGGAAGATCCACGGCCACTGAGTTCTTCTGCCGATAAGGCCGACGGAACGGAGGAGGAGGAAGGTAGAACTTGCTGCTTAGCTGCCACTTGAGAGGAAGAAGAAGACTGAACTGCATCCCCGATTCTCTTCTTAGAAGCCTCACATTTGAGCTGGGCAGCTTCTTGCTTGATGCCATGTTGTAGAATTCATCATACTTTTACGGCTCAAAAAGCACAAGAGCTAATTGCAGATCTTCTCTCGGACCACCTCTGAATTGATAGATCATACTCTTTTCATCGTGGACGTCTTGCTTAGCAAAGCGAGCGAGTTTCGAACTGGATATTGTATTGATACACGACATGTTGCCTTGCTTGAGATTGCGGAACTCCTCATGCTTGCTCTCAACAACACTTTTGAATGTGGTGAGCTCTGAAATCTCGGCGGAACTCATCCTGTAATGACATGACCTCCTCTGGAATCTTTGTATTCTGGTACCACTCAAAGCAGCTTGGTCCTTGAGTTGAAACGAAGCAAACTTGACAAAGTCCTCAGGTCTGACATTGCTACATTCAAAATGTTTGCAGATGTCCACAAGCCAATCGTTGGCGTCTGTGGCCTCGACACAGAAACTGAAAGACTTCGGCTGATTAGCGAGGAACTGGCTGAGAGTAGCAAAGTGCGGCTGGTTGTTGCCTTGACCTTGATTTCCTTGACTGCCTTGCCCTTGAGTACGCTCTTGCAAGAGTTGCAAAATCATCTGAGCATTGGCATTGGTGGCTGCCATGATAGCTTGCCAGGCCTCCGGAGGCGGAGGTGGAGGTGGAGGGTTCGACTGACTCCCATCATTTCGTTCCGGATTCTGACGCGTTGGCGGAGCCATCCTGAAGAGGGCGACATCCGTTAGCACTTGATAGACAGATAGACAAGTAGAATCAACGGATAGAAATTGCAACATATAGTCTTCACAATAAACATTCGAACAAGGATGAACGAATGAATTCCAAAAGCTAACATCACACGTCCATTAAGGTGAGAAGCCACTTAGATAAAGGTATGGAATCACCATCTGCCTTTGAAACAACTCGAATATCACCACTGAAAACAAAACAAAAGATTGGCTTCTAGAATAAGCCGGAACAAACACATGATAGAGATTTTGCCCAAAGTGTTCGTGGTGGGGCCCACACGGGCACGACGTCTGACAGACGTCGGGAATGACAAACAAGGCGTCCCGAATCAGCATAGCCAAGGATTCTTTAATCGCCTCGCGACCACTGTAAATCGACCGTGGATGGGCGGACCACTAGACGTTGGACCCCAATCTCAAATCATACATCTGTCGGAAAGATATCCTGTAAGCTACTAGAATTCCCACCTATAAACTCCCGAAACTTTACGGTTATGCAATCTGGTGTTGGGGATACAGGGACACAAAATATATCACCCAAACTAACAATACCTAGATCCAGTTGTATCCATCCGTCAACACATAACCAAGAAACCTTCGAAATCGTGGTACCTCGACCTTGAAAAGCATCCATTATACGAGTCATGGCAATACTCCCGAGCTCGCCCTAATCTTTGGGTTATCGGGTTATCTCATGAACAACTGCACAAAAGAGATTTCGATGTCGGCAAATCTCAGGTATTCGAATCGCAACGATAAAATTGTGGCGACAACACCTCGGAGCTCAACTCCCGGGACACCGCCACAACCCCTAAATGTCAGGAGGCACCAAGAACAATGTTCTCGTCACAAAACCATCGGAACGATTCCAAGATACCCGCGTGATCCTAAAAAATTTTTAGTGAAATTTGAGGAGAGAAGAGTCAAAACTTCTACGTCAGGAGACCTCACCAGAGCGACGAAGGGACTGAGGAGTAAAAAGAATCCTACTCTCCGATATATATAATCCTAAGACTCAAAACATTTTCCGTTCTAGACTCAACAACGCATGACAAACAATCAAGCGGGGGCTCCTAAGTCGGGAAGGCTCGATTACCAACATAACGCCTCGATGCGGCGATATCTCCCACGTGTCGAAGCATGACTTAGAGGCATAACCGCATTGAAAGCAATGTCGCAAGTGAGGTAATCTTCACACAACCCATGTAATACATAAGGAAAGAGATACATAGTTGGCTTACGATGCCACTTCACAGTACATAAATAAACATCCATCATTCAGATTACACTCAAGGTCCGACTCACGGAACCAAAATAAAAGAAGATACCCCAAATGCTACGGATCCCCGATCGTCCCAACTGGGCTCCACTACGATCATCAGGAAAAAGACACATAGTAACGACCACGTTCCTCATCGAACTCCCACTTGAGCTCGGTTCGCCACCTGCACTAGCATCGTCGGCACTGAAACTGTTTTGGTAGAATCTGTGAGTCACGGGGACTCAGCAATCTCACACCCGCGAGATCAAGACTATTTAAGCTTATAGGAAGGACAGAGTTTTGAGGTGGAGCTGCAGCAAGCGACTAGCATATATGGTGGCTACATTCGCAAAAGAGAGCGAGAAGAGAAGCAAAGCACGGTCGTGAAGCTAGTAGCGATCAAGAAGTGATCCTGAAACTACTTACGTCAAACATAACTCCAACACCGTGTTCACTTCCCGGACTCCGAGAAGAGACCATCACGGTTACACACTTGATTGATGTGTATTTTAATTGAGGTCAACCGGGTTTTCTACAACCGGACATTAACAAATTCCCATCTGCCTCATAACCGCGGGCACGGCTTTCGAAAGATAATACCCTGCAGGGGTGTCCCAACTTAGCCCATTATAAGCATGGCAGTGATCTACTCAAGATACTTGACAAAAGATGAACAGTGAGCTACGGCTAATTCACAACATAACAGGTCCAAACAAGCATGGCAAAAGTGCAAAACATATCAGCTTCACAGACTTAGTGAAATTACTGAACATGGCAAAATCAGCATCAGGAAGCAATGTTCAGAGCAAGAAAACAACATGCTACAGGAACTTATAATAGCAAAACATGGCATCGCATGAATCTACTCAAAGCATAGAACAAAAGTCCCTTACTGACCATAAGCGAAAAAGGATCAGAAAATATAGTAACACCCATGTCAATATAGCAAGTTTCGTTAACAGATTCAGCAACAGGGCATGTCAAAAACAGATAACAAGTAGGCATGTTTAAGAGCTCAAAGCACTCACTACAGAGCATTATATGATAAACTAAGCATACATACATCAAGAAGACATGGCATAGAAGACATACATGGCAAGAACAGCATCATAGCATACACGGATCAACCACAACAACCTTGGCAAAATTGAATAACCTGTAAACAATCTGCCAGGAAACATCTTATAGCAAAAGTAGAGCTCGATTGACTCAAGCTATGGCACTCCATAATTGCAAACAAAGGCATGGATGGATAGAGCATAACCATATGTTCAAAACATCCTTACTGAAGTATCTCAAAATATGCATGGATCTCTCGGTAGCATCAAGTTAACATGGCATCAAAATATCAGCTAAACAGGGCTGAAATCAGCAACATCAAGAAGCCTACTTTGCATGCTTGTGCTAGTCACCACATAGATCACAAAAATACATGGCATACACCCCTGGAAAGATGGCATGGCATATTACAAAACACATGTAGGACTCAAATTCATAGGGTGCACACATTAATCATAGAAAAAATAACAAAAGTGCATGTTCTGTTAAGAAACAGAAACTAACATCACATAGCCCTCTTCCAACAGCATTTTGGGCATCACGATGAGCTCAAATAAAAATGATGCAATGAGATGAAATGATCTACTCTTCGAGACGAACATTTTGACATATAACACGCACGAAACGGGGCTACAGGTGCAAAGTTATGATGCGTTGAAAATGCCACAAATTAATCACCGAGATAAAAACTTAGACGAAAATTTAGGGGAAGAAGTCAACCGATCGGGATCTCAGATCCGGATCCGAGGCGGTGATGGCGCTGCTCGCGGAGCCAGGCGGCCGGGACGGCGACGGAGGAGGGAGGCGGCGACGGGACTGGGCGGCCGGGCGCTGGGGCGGAGCGCCGCCGGCGAGGCCCTCGGCGTGGGCGGGCGGAGTCGGCGACCTCGGCGCCGGTGGCGAGTCGGGCCGTGGCGACCGTGGGGAGGCGGCGACGGCGGCGGCTGGCGGCAGGCGCTGGCTGCCGGAGGGCGCGGCGGGCGGGAGGCGGCGCGGCGCGGCGGCCAGGGCGCGGCCGGCCGGAGGGCGGGCGGCGGAGCTTGGCCGGGGGGCAAGGCTTGGCGGGCGGGAGGAGGCGGGAGGGCCCATGATGGGCCTCATGGCAGCGGGCGGGCGGGCAGGCGCGCGACGCGCGTGGCGCGGCCCGATTGGCCGGGGGCGGCGGCGGATTTCGTCCGGCCGGACCGGACGTGTCCGGGGGCGCGAGGTAGGGGAAGACTAGGGTTTGTACCGTGATTTGGAAGGGGGGTGTATATATAGGCATAGAGGGAGCTAGGAGAGTCCAAATGAGGTGCGGTTTTCGCCCACACGATCGTGATCGAACGACGGAGAGCATGGAAGTGACTTAGATGGGTTATTGGACTATTTTGAAGGGTTGTTGGGCTGCAACTTAAAAGAGGCCGTTGCGAGGGTGCGGTTAACCGTTGGAGTACCAAACGAGCTCCAAATGACCCGAAACTTGACCGGTGGTCTACCGGTGATATACCAAGGCCATTTGACAAACCTCGGTACATTCCGAGAAGGTTTAGTACCCGCACACGGAAAAACGTAAAAGGGGACGCCGGGGGACATAGGAGTGCCGGATTGCAAAACGGACAACGGGAAAAATGCTCGGAATCATGAGACGAACACGTATGCAAATGCGATGCACATGATGACATGATATGATTTGCATGACATGGACAAAATGCAAAAATGAAGAAAAAACCCAACCACGGAGGGAATATCATATCACAATGCCGAAAATGGCAAGAGTTGGAGTTACAAATATGGGAAGTTACATCCGGGGTGTTACAGTCACCCCCTATAATTTCAACCCATTTGGAGTTCATTCGAAGGGGTTTTGAAATTCAAACTTGTCTGAGTTAAATCCAACATGTGTGGATTTTACTCCCTCTAAAAATCCTCAGTCTATTTTTGTCAAATTCCTCACATTTTTGTGAGTCCGGGAAAATTATCCCCATACCCTAATTCTTGTCCACTCATTTCTTTTCTCTCCCTTTCTTTCTTTGCTTTTCTGTTTTTGGAAGAGTTTAGTGAGAGAGAGAGAGACCAGCCAGGCCACTTAGGCCCGACCATCTAAGCCGGCCCAAGGCCCAGCAACGCCTAAACCCTAGCCCGCATCTCTCCCTCGATTCCCATCTCTCCCTCTCGTTCCCGTGCGCGCCGCCAGACCCATCCCCTCGATCCCCCTCTCCCTCTCCTCGCTCGATCCCATCTCTCCCTCCTGCTCCTCGCCCGATCCCCTCCTCTCGAGCACGCCTCTCATGGCGCCCGCATCAGCCGGCCTCCTTCCTCTCCTCCTCCATGGCGCCTCCCCTCCTCGTAGCGCTGCCGCCTCGTCTCCCCATCGCCATGGCCAGCACCACTGCACCCCATCGCCACCCGCCGCCGTTGACGACCACCAGGAGGGCCACCCCGCGCATGGCCCCATCCTCTCCGCCGCGCGCCCAACCGCCTCGACCTCGCCGCCGGCAGTAGCAACAGCTACTGCACCCTCTCGCCGACGTCGCGCCCGGATCTTCCCCGGCAATCCTCCTGCTCCGCCGGCCTGGTCCGCCTCGTCGCCATCCTCCCAGCGCCGCCTTGAGCTCGTCTTCGCCTTACTTCGCCTCCTGGCATGCAACAGCAGCGTCCACTTCGTCCCTCGTTGGCCTTCGACTCCCTGCCCGAGCTTCGTTTTTCGTCATGGACGTGGGGTAGCTGCTGAACCTCGCCATTGTTCTGTCCAACGCCGCAAGTCCGACGCCAGGAGCACCTCAAGTTCGACTACATGTAACAGCAAGTACCACTACGGCCGGAGACCTCGGATCCATCAAGTACCCTTTGGATGCACCAAGTTCCACGACGTCGCATAAGTTTCTTCTTGAACGTGTATGACTACGCAGATTCGCCAAGTTCCTCTCCGAACGTGTACGACTACCATCGCCGAGATCGCAAGTACCACGACAACCCCGAAGGGATTCGGACCCGTCAAGTACCTCTTCGAAAACGAACGTGTACCCCTACTTCCCCTACCGTCACGAGAACAACTACTCCCTCTACATTGCACCATCCCGTTTGAACGCTTCGAAGGTATAACCGCTGAGACGACCGCCCGTGAACGAATGCATGTGTTGTATGAGATGCTCGTGTTTGCACCGTGTCCGAATTGTCACTCGTTTCCATGCCGTCGACCCGTGGGAACCCGGTATCCGGGATCACCCCACCCTCTCTTTGCATGTTCTGCACATCCACACTTTCCTTTGCATCGGTATCTCAATCAAGTTATCAAGATCGATATGTTGCCGTGGCATCATTTTTGAATTCGTTGCCGTGGCACCCCTTTCGTTCCGCCACGGTGAAAAATGCTTCATAACATGCTCATGTCAACATTTTCATAAAATTGCATAAAACTTGTTTATGTCATCCACATCATGATAACAACATTTAAATGATTATAATTGTTGTTTGCATTAATTTGCTTAAATGCCATGCTAAAATGATTTATTTCATAACTAAATAACCGTAGCTCGGATTTAAATAAATTACATATGTAAATGGGGTAGAAAAATGCATAGTTTAACATGGTAGCATTACCTTGCATGTTTAACAACTCTAAAATTGTGTTCAGGGCAGATCAGTTCCAAATCTAAAATATGCACATGGGGTTTTACCGGAATTGTTGTTCGTTGTTTCCGGCCTCATTTAAACTTGCCTAGATGTGTAGTTTACTGTTGCTTCACCTCTTGCCATGTTTATAACAACATGTAATTTTGTTGAGTACCTAAGCGAGAGAGAACTAAATAATTGATGTGGTGTTTCATCAATATGCAACTCGTTGCATATTGGGCTCCATTTAACTTGTAGTTTTGTTTGTGCATATTGCCATGCCATGCTATTTAAACCGGACATGCATCATACTTGGTTGTGCATCATGCCATGTGTATGTGATGGTTGTTTACTATGTTGTTTGTTTCTTTCCAGGTTGCTTCTCTCGTTAGCTTCGGTTTCGTTCCGGAGTTGTGAGGATTCGTTCGACTTCGTCCGTTTGTCTTCTTCATGGACTCGTTCTTCTTCCTTGCGGGATTTCAGGCAAGATGACCATACCCTCGAAATCACTTCTATCTTTGCTTGCTAGTTGCTCGCTCTTTTGCTATGCCTATGCTACGATGCCTACCACTTGCTATATCATGCCTCCCATGTTGCCATGTCAAGCCTCTAACCATCCTTTCCTAGCAAACCGTTGTTTGGCTATGTTACCGCTTTGCTCAGCCCTCTTATAGCGTTGTTAGATGCGGTGAAGATGAAGTTTGTTCCTTGTTGGAACATGGAGATGTTGTTCCTTGTTGGAACATGTTTACTTGTTGGGATATCACAATATATCTTATTTAATTAATGCATCTATATACTTGGTAAAGGGTGGAAGGCTCGGCCTTATGCCTGGTGTTTTGTTCCACTCTTGCCGCCCTAGTTTTCGTCATATCGGTATTATGTTCCCGGATTTTGCGTCCCTAACGCGGTTGGGTGATTTATGGGACCCCCTTGACAGTTCGCTTTGAATAAGACTCCTCCAGCAAGGCCCAACCTTGGTTTTACCATTTGCCACCTAAGCCTTTTCCCTTGGGTTCTGCGCAGACTCAAGGGTCATCTTTATTTTAACCCCGGACCAGTGCTCCTTGAGTGCTGGCCCAACTGAAGCGATGTCCGGCGCCCCGGGCAATCAGGGTCTATGCCAACCCGACGTCTTGCTCATCCGGTGTGCCCCGAGAGCGAGATATGTGCAGCTCCTATCGGGATTTGTCGGCACATCCGGCGGCTTTGCTGGTCTTGTTTTATTGCTGTCGAAATGACTTGTAGTCCGGGATTCGAGACTGATCGGGTCTTCGGTAGAAGGAATATCCTTCGTTGACCGTGAGAGCTTATAATGGGCTAAGTTGGGACACCCTGCAGGTATTATCTTTCAAAGCCGTGCCGCATGTTATGAGGCAGATGGGAATTTGTTAATGTCGGTTGTAGAAAACCCGAAGTTGACCTTAATTAAAATACACCAACGGCGTGTGTAACGTGATGGTCTCTTCTCGTGAGTCCGGAAGTGAACACGGTGTTGGAGTTATGTTTGGCGTAAGTAGTTTCAGGATCACTTCTTGATCATAGTTGTTCGACCGTGCCTTGCTTTCTCTTCTCGCTCTCTTTTGCGAATGTAGCCACCAGATATGCTAGTCGCTGTGCAGCTCCATCTCACTACCTTCTCCTACCCATAAGCTTAAATAGTCTTGATCTCGCTGGTGTGAGATTGCTGAGTCCCGTGACTCACGAGATACTTCAAAACCAGTTTGCGTGTGCCGATGAAACCGTGCGGTGGCGCATCCGAGCTCAAGGAGGAGCTCGATGAAGATCTTGTTCATTGTGTTGTTTCGTTTCAGTTGATCATAGTGGAGCCAGTTGGGACGATCGGGATCCTGTAGCATTTGGGGTAGTCTTCATTTATTTTGGTTTCAGTAGTCGGACCTTGATTGTATCTGTATGATGTAATGCTTTACTCATGTATTGTGTGAAGTGGCGATTATAAGCCAACTATGTAGCTCTTTCCCTTATGTATTACATGGGTTGTGTGAAGATTACCTCACTTGCGACATTGCTTTCAATGCGGTTATGCCTCTAAGTCGTGCTTCGACACGTGGGAGATATAGCCGCATCGAGGGCGTTACACCAGACTTGCCTGCCTGTGGCCCGCAGCGTGGCCAAGCTAGCAGGTTGTACGGTCCATCTTCATCAACAAGGCATCCAAGACCCTCACGAGGGTCCAAGCCTCGCGAGGTGGACGACGCAAGACCTCCTTTAGAGTGGCCTAGCCAGGCAGGCTCACGAGGAGCGGAGATATCAAGGCGGGGGAAACCTCATGAGGCTCTCGTGACGTGAGCTATGACAAACGGCACCAGGCAGGCGCCAGCGCACGCAGAGTCCTTAATTCCTCTTTGGTGCTAAGGAGGCCAGCGTAGGCGAAGAGTACCGAGGCACCAGGCAAAGGTTGCCATATTGGTGCAACGAGACCAAGACCAGGAGGACGGCAAGGCGGAGGTCATCGTGGAGCCCAAGACGGCGTCACCCCAGAGCTTTTCGCAGGCGAAGACCACTTTTGTCAGGATAGCTTGTACTAGCTGTCCCCCTTCAAATTTGCCCGCCGTTGTTGGCTCCCTTCCCGCTCGATATTTGGGAAGAGGACCAGGGCCTCTATAAATAGGACTAGCCACCACTGTAGGAGGCAACTGATCTCGAACTGGTTCAGATCATCCTCAACCACACAAGCACAAGAACACCTCAACCTCAGGAGGCTGTTCTTCCCTTGTACTGTTCATCATCAGCCCAAGAGGCAATCCACCACCACCACACTGGAGTAGGGTATTACACTACAACGGTGTCCTGAACCAGTATAAACCTCGTGTCTTTCTGTGTTGCGAGTCCGTCGAGTTCGTCCGCGAGATCTTAGTGAGCTAGAGCGTAGATTGGTAGGAGGGAAAGACTTCGCGCGCACCCCAGTGTTCGAACCTTAAGGGTTTGCCGGAACCCCGCATCCGACACCTTGCACCTTGTCGGCAGGCTGGTATCTTCCACAACCGAAAGCGCCGCCGCGCTCCCCTGAGCATCTCTACGAGCTCCCCCATGCCTCCTGGCAGGGAGGCAAATGGCCACAAGGCTTGGGCAATGCACTGCATCACCAGTCGTGCTTGTTCATGCAGTTGCGATAGCTCTGGCAGAAGATCACCTGTAGACCCAGGCATCTCCTCCGCGGGATGACCCTTCAGCATACCTACAGATATAACTCGGTTAGCCGGTTTCTTCGCGGAACTCTATAAAAGTTCGTTCAAGCACTTACTAAAAATGCCGCGTTGAAGCCGCTTATTCTCCTTTACGGAGTCAGCAAGATGGGCTCGAACATCTTTCAGTTCAACGCCCAGCCGGGTATTGGCGTCTTGGAGATCGTTTTTCTCCCGCCTAACCTGCGTAAGCACGTGCTCGCCAGCCTTTAGTTGTCGTTGAGCATGTTGCTCATTCCCTCGCACGACCTCCGGATTCACTCTGGGATCATTTTGCAGAATCTATTGTTAGATTTGCAGGCATGTCGAATACTAACTGGTACATGTCATTCTTTTCAATACAAAACAAGTGTTACCAGAGGGGGCCTTCTCGGACTCCTTCATTGCGGCAACTGCGGCCCGTAGCTGGGCTTTGCACTCCTCCAGCTCTTGAGACAACTGGGTATTCTTCTCAGTAAGAACCTATGCAAACAATGATCCTTAAATCAGTTGTGCCAACTATTTCAAGTCTCAGGGGCTACTGATATACATAATTATTAGATTTTCTTACCCGTATATCCTTTACATACTGGTCCGTGGCTCTGGCAAGACCATTTTGAGCAGATCGGATGTATGCATCTCCTGAGTTGAAGGCATCGAACGCCTCTTGGGAGAAACAAGCGTCACGGAGTACGGCCCGGCGATGCCTGTGATTCATGGCACTCTCCACTTCGGAATTCGTAGCGGACAGCCTATCCGTATCCTCTGTAGGAGGAACATCCAGTGTTGGCCCCTTGTTAGTGTCCGCCTCTAGGTCTGGCTCTGGAGCCTAGCTGGTGGAGGCATGGCCGACAGGCTCTCCGGATATAGTCCGGTGAGCGCTTTTCCTGCTAGGAAAGTTGGACGTTATTATAATTTAAAAGACGGCAACCATGGAGCGGGGTTCTTTTTCATACCTCTGCGATGGCGTCTCTATCCTGACCGCCTTCCTTTTAAGCCTACCCGGCTTCGGTGCCCCTTTTTGGTGAGTCACTGCGGGTTCGGCATGGCGTCCCGAGGGCCTTCCCTGTAAGGCACCATATGTGTGCGGTAGTTGAAGTGCAGAAAAAGGGATCCTTCTCGGAAGTTGGGACTCCGGTTTTACTTACACGCGGTGCAGGGAGAAGTCTAGGATAATCGGCTATGATGGCCACCATGGCACCGTTGCAGCTTAATTGGTAGAACGTCCTGTCAATAAGCTCCGCAAATGTGTCTGGATCTTCTTCGAGTCCGGGGTCGAGGGCCCGGTCAGGGTCCTCTGGTTGTGGAGGCGGGCTGTGGACCTCCCTCACAGCTTTTCGCAGTTCCTGCTATGAAATGGCAAGGTAAATACTTATGATGAAGAATGTGGGAAGGTTTGGAGTAAAAAGTAGCGGCTCACCCAGCTTGGGGGGTTGTACATGGAGAATCCATCCCGTGGCTTAACGCGGATGAACTCCTCTTCCTCTCCTTTATATACATCGGACAATATTTTCGCTAGAGCAGCGACGGAGTCCGGTCCCTTACGACCACAGCGGGTAGCGTCGTCTTCGCCATTGAAGTGCCACATGGGTTGTCCCCGATATTGAAGTGGCTGCACACCCCGCATTATACATATTGACATAACCTCAATTATTGTCAATCCTGATTGGGCCAGCGTGTTTATCCGGCCCATCAGGTAAAGGACTTCTCCGTTATCTTCCTCCTGGGGGCTCCGAGGGCGCCAGCTACGGCGTTTCTTCAAGGGAGTGTTGTCGAACTCAGGAAGGCCCATCCAAATAGGTTCCGGAAGGGGGACGTCCTCCATATAAAACCACTCCGAAGGCCAGTCTTCGGATGTCTTCTTCGGAGTACCGGACAGGTATCCGGTCCCAGTGATGCGCCATATCTCGGCTCCGCCCACTTGGTATATTGACCCCTCTTGTGTACGGGGTACAAGGGAGAATAGCCTCTTCCATAGCTCGAAATGAGCTTCGCAACCCAGAAACAGCTCGCAAAGGGCGACATAGCCAGCGATGGGTAATATGGAGGCGGGAGTAAAGTTATGCAGCTGGAGGCTGTAGAACTCCAAGAGCCCACGGAGGAATGGATGAATTGGAAATCCAAGCCCCCTTAATAAGTAAGGGACAAGGCATACCTGCTCCCCCATGGATAGGTTGGGAAAGCTCTCCGCTTGCTCCCCGCCATTGTAGGTGGCGAGCCCGGCTTGAACGGGGACCATATACGCTGGAGGGAGAAATCCCTGGGTTTGTAACTCTACTAATTGGCTGTGAGGGACGAAACACTTCTTCCAATTGCCTGGCTTAGGGCTACGGGAGCGAGAGGAGGAGCTGCGATGGCCAGCCATGATGGAATGGGCTTTTCCGGGCGCGCTCTGATGGATACCCATTGTGGGAGGATGGTGTGATCTGGATCTGAGAATCCCCGTCTCTTTAATAGATGATTTACTCACATGGCTAGGGTGGCAAATGTAAAAATGCCCTGGCTTCTTGCAATCACTCGACACGTGGAGGATAGCCATTATTAGGCGCAGAAGCCAAGGAGTGCAACATTTATGGGAAGCCGGACACTACTCAACAGGTACTTAGGATTTGGAGAAGAACCCGCCTTGCAATGCCGAAGACAATCTGCGCGCCGGACTCGTCGTCATTGAAGCCTGGTTCGGGGGCTACTGAGGGAATCCTGGATTAAGGGGTCCTCGGACAGCCGGACTATATACTTTAGCCGGACTGTTGACTATGAAGATACAAGATTGAAGACTTCGTCCCGTGTCCGGATGGGACTCTCCTTGGCGTGGAAGGCAAGCTTGGCAATACGGATATGTAGATATCCTCTCTTGTAACCGACTCTGTGTGACCCTAACCCCCTCCGGTGTCTATATAAACCGGAGGGTTTAGTCCATAGGATAACAACAATCATACCATAGGCTAGCTTCTAGGGTTTAGCCTCTACGATCTCGTGGTAGATCAACTCTTGTAATACTCATATCATCAAGATCAATCAAGCAGGAAGTAGGGTATTACCTCCATCGAGAGGGCCCGAACCTGGGTAAACATCGTGTCCCCCGCCTCCTGTTACCATCCGCCCTAGACGCATAGTTCGGGACCCCCTACCCGAGATCCGACGGTTTTGATACTGACAGCAACGCCATCGGGTCCGGTTCATCCACCCCCACCGTGAACTGTTCATCCAAACCCCCCCAGCAACGCTCACTGTTCATCCAGAGGCAGCATCGATCGGCTTGATTAGCAGCAGAGCGGCGAATCGCCCGATCGGGTTCGATGCTTAGCGTAGCGTGCGGTCTGTCGCCGGATTCGTTAGAGCCCAACGCCTCGCTCCGGTTCAGTTAGAGCCCATCGCCTCGCACACACGCGCATACGTACGAGAGAAACGCGCATCGCTCGGCCCCCGACCACCCACCGTAACCGGGGACTCCTTGATATTTTCCGCGCCCTCGCTTCTACCACGGGTTTTTCCATCATGGATGGCCCAAAGAATGTCATGCAGCTGCGTCTCCGGCCCGCCCAGGACGAAAAGCCCATTTTCTGTCATGATTTTTTGTCATAGAAGTAGGACCCCACCACATCTATGATGATACCGGGTTTTGTCACAATTATCGTCATAGAAGTGTCATAAGTATGACAGAAAAGATTTTCGTTCGGCCCAAAATGTCACGGATGTGTCTTTTTTTGTAGTGAAGTACTATCAGAGACACCTGTAGAGCACCTTTATAATCACCCTGTTACATTATGATGTTTGGTAGCACACAAAGCTCCGGCATTCAGGAGTTGCATAATCTCATAGTCATAGGAACATGTATAAGTCATGAAGATAGCAATAGCAATATACTAAACGATCAAGTGCTAAGCTAACGGAATGGGTCAAGTCAATCACATCATTCTCTAATGATGTGATCCCGTTAATCAAATGACAACTCATGTCTATGGCTAGGAAACTTAACCATCTTTGATTCAACGAGCTAGTCAAGTAGAGGCATACTAGTGACACTTTGTTTGTCTATGTACTCACATATGTACTAAGTTTCTGGTTAATACATTTCTAGAATGAACAATAAACATTTATCATGATATAAGGAAATATAAATAACAACTTTATTATTGCCTCTAGGGCATATTTCCTTCAGTATCCCACTTGCACTAGAGTCAATAATCTAGATTACACGGTAATGATTCTAACACCCATGGAGTCTTGGTGCTGATCATGTTTTTCTCCTGAGAGAGGCTTAGTCAATGGTCTGCAAAATTCAGATCCGTATGTATCTTGCAAATCTCTATGTCTCCCTCCTTGACTTGATCACGGATGGAATTAAAGCGTCTCTTGATGTGCTTGGTTCTCTTGTGAGATCTAGATTCCTTTGCCAAGGCAATTGCACCAGTATTGTCATAAAAGATTTCCATTGGACCCGATGCACTAGGTATGACACCTAGATCGGATATGAACTCCTTCATCCAGACTCCTTCATATGCTGCTTCCGAAGCAGCTATGTACTCCTCTTCACACGTTGATACCGCCATGACGCTTTGCTTAGAACTGCACCAACTGACAGCTCCACCGTTCAATATAATTACATATCCTGTTTGTGACTTAGAGTCATTCGGATCAGTGTCAAAGCTTGCATCGACGTAACCATTTACAACGACCTCTTTGTCACCTCCATAAACGAGAAACGTATCCTTAGTCCTTTTCAGGTATTTCAGGATGTTCTTGACCGCTGTCTAGTGCTCCACTCCTGGATTACATTGGTACCTCCCTGCTAAACTAATAGCAAGGCACACGTCAGGCCTGGTACACAGCATTGCATACATGATAGAGCCCATGGCTGAAGCATAGGGAACACCTTTCATTTTCTCTCTATCTTCTCCAGTGGTCGGGCATTGAGTATGACTCAATTTCACACCTTGTAACACAGGCAAGAACCCTTTCTTTGCTTGATCCATTTTGAACTTCTTCAAAACTTTATCAAGGTATGTGCTTTGTGAAAGTCCAATTAGGTGTCTGATATGTCTCCAGCGTATCAATAATTTGTATTGTTCCATGCTAATATATTATCTGTTTTGGATGTTTAATGGGCTTTATTATGCACTTTTATTATTTTTGGGACTAACCTATTAACCGAAGGCCCAGTGCAAATTGCTGTTTTTTTTGCCTATTTCAGTGTTTCGTAGAAAAGGAATATCAAACAGAATCCAAACGGAATGAAACCTTCGCGAAGATCGTTTTTGGAACAAACACAATCTAGGAGACTTGCAGTGGATGTCAAGGAAGCAACGAGGCGGCCACGAGGTAGGAGGGCGTGCCCAGGGGGGTAGGCGCGCCCCCCACCCCAGTGGGCCCCTCGTGGCTCCACCGACCTACTTCTTTCGCCTATATATACTCATTCTGAAAACATCTAGGAGCACCACGAAACCCTATTTCCACTGCCACAACCATCTGTACCCGTGAGATCCCATCTTGGGGCCATTTCCGGCGCTCCGCCGGAGGGAATTAATCACGGAGGACCTCTACATCAACACCATAGCCTCTTCGATGATATGTAACTAGTTTACCATAGACCTTCGGGTCCATAGTTATTAGCTAGATGGCTTCTTCTCTCTCTTTGGATCTCAATACAAAGTTCTCCTCGATTCTCTTGAAGATCTATTTGATGTAATTCTTTCTGCGATGTGTTTGTCGAGATCCAATGAATTGTGGGTTTATGATCAAGATTATCTATGAACAATATTTGATTCTTCTCTGAATACTTATATGCATGATTTAATATCTTTGCAAGTCTCTTCGAATTATCAGTTTGGTTTGGCCTACTAGATTGATCTTTCTTGCAATGGGAGAAGTGCTTAGCTTTGGGTTCAATCTTGCGGTGTCCTTTCCCAGTGACAGCAGGGGCAGCAAGGCACATATTGTATTGTTGCCATCGAGGATAAAAAGATGGGGTTTATATCATATTGCTTGAGTTTATCCCTCTACATCATGTCATCTTGCCTAATGTGTTACTTTGTTCTTATGAAGTTATACTCTAGATGCATGCTGGATAGCGGTCGATGTGTGGAGTAATGGTAGTAGATGCAGAATCGTTTCGGTCTACTTGTAACGAACGTGATGCCTATATACATGATCATGCCTAGATATTCTCATAACTATGCGCTTTTCTATCAATTGCTCGACAGTAATTTGTTCACCCACCGTAGATTATGCTATCTTGAGAGAAGCCACGAGTGAAACCTATGGCCCACGGATCTATCTTCCATCATATTAATCTCCCGTCAACTAGTTATTTCTGTCGCCGTTTATTTTGCAATCTTTACTTTCCAATCTATACAACAAAAATACCAAAAATATTTATCTTATTATCTTTATCAGATCTCACTTTTCCAAGTGGCCGTGAAGGGATTGACAACCCCTTTATCGCGTTGGTTGCAAGGTTCTTGATTGTTTGTGCAGGTACTAGGGACTTGCGTGTAGTCTCCTACTGGATTGATACCTTGGTTCTCAAAAACTATGGGAAATACTTACGCTACTTTGCTGCATCACCCTTTCCTCTTCAAGGGAAAACCAACGCATGCTCAAGAGGTAGCAAGAAGGATTTCGGGCGCCGTTGCCGGGGAGATCTACACTCAAGTCAAGACATACCAAGTGTCCATCACAAACTCTTATCCCTCGCATTACATTATTTGTCATTTGCCTCTCGTTTTCCTCTCCCCCACTTCACCTTTGCCGTTTTATTCGCCCTTCTTCCGTTCGTCCTTTCGTTTGCTCATGTTGCCATGTGCCTTCTATATGCTTGCATCTTCGTTTGCTGAAAATCCATTGTTATGGATCCTCATCCACTTGCTAATCTCTTTAAGAGATCCAATTATGATGAACCTATTGCTAGTGAGTTGAGTGCACTAGATTATCTTTATGAGGTTTTGCTTGAAATTCGTGAATCTGGAAATTGTGACGAAGTACTTTATGAAAAGATTCACGATAGACCTTTGAATAAAAAGCATGATTGCAATGATTTTATTATAAATTCTATTGATGTAAATTTTGCTAATAATATGCAAAACCCTAAGCTTGGGGATGCTAGTTTTGCTACGTCCACTACTTGTTGCAATGATCATGATTGGGGTGATTCTTCTTACAATCTTGAAAATTATTTAAGCCCCATGATGAATATGAGATTGATAATAATGTTTGCAATAATACTGAAAGAGGCTTTGGGAGAGTGTCAACTTTAGATCCCACATATTTGGATAATGTTCAATCTTATGAAGTTTTTGATAAAAGTGGGTTTGGAGAGGTCATGACTTTAGTTAATGTTAATCCCACTATTTTGGAAGAGTGTCAACTTTTCATACATGTGGATCATGTTAAGAATATGTTTTGTGATAGCTATATTGTTGAATTTGCTTATGATCCTACATGTAATTATTATGAGAGAGGAAAATATGGTTGTAGAAATTTTCATGTCACAAAACTACCTCTCGTTACGTTGAGATTGCTATTGTTTCTTTCCACTTCCTTGCATATGCTAGTTTTTGCTTGTTATGATAATTTGTTTGCCTATAAGATTCCTATGCATAGGAAGTATGTTAGACTTATGTAACATCCCAAAATTTCAAATTTTGGAATGTTATATTAAATAAATAACTATGCTTGTTGTCTGATTGTTTGTTTGATTGATTGAGTGAAATTGAGTGGAATTTGAAACTTTTGAAAGTTGAATGAGAGGGAATGAAATGACTTTCCCAAACTTTCCCCTTTGCCTTTTTGGATCCCAATGAATTCAAGTTCATTCCAACACCAAACCCTAGAGTGAAGATGACATGACTTCTTCCATTTGGAATGAAAAGGGTTTTGGAAAAATTTGAATTTCAACTGAAAATATTTCAAATTCAAAGCTTTATGCAACTCTATGATTTTCATGAGAGAAGATAAAATGACTTCTTCAATTATATGAAATATGAGTTGGTGGTTAGAAAGAATCAAATTGAAAATCATTTGAAAGTATCTTGAAATCCTTTTTTTAATTTGAGTTTCATTTGAATTTGGAAAAAAATGAATTTTTATAAAGTTTGGATTTTGCCTCTGGAAAAATGTTCAAATGATAGGGAATATTCCCCTGATCATTTTGATATATATATGTCCTATATAAAATATTTATATTTTATATTTTATAACTCTGTTTTATTTTCAAAAAATAAAATTTGGAAAAAGAAAAGACCTCAGCGCCAGCCGAGCCATTTGCCCAGCCAGCGCCGAGGCAATCGCGGCCAGCGGCCCACTGCCCACTCAGCGCCAGTGAGCCTGCCCAGGCCATGAGCCGACCGCACCCAGCGCCGAATCGCCTCCTGCGTCGGTCGACCGACGCGCCGCCTCCTCTCCCTCACTGCCAGGCGGGCCCCACCTGTCTCCTTCCCCTCGACCGCGCCCCTCGCCGCGCCGCCGCTCGCCGGATCCCGAAGGATCCGGATTCGATCCTCCGATTCACCCCTCGCCCAAGCCGTGCCTCGCCTATAAGTACCCCTCCCGCACCCCATTCACTCCCTCGCCCCTCGCGGATCCTCTCTCCTCCTCACGCGCTCATGAGACCGAGCCGCCGCCGCCGCCATTTACCTCGCCGCCGTCGCCCTAGCCCACCCCGAGCTCCACCAACTCCACCAGACTCATCCCCGAGCCCGTCCGCACCCGCCGGAGCACCCTGCCGACCTCCCCGACCACCGGAGACGCTGACTTTTCGCCGCCCGAGCCGCCGCCGCCGTCGAACTCCGGTGAGCCACCGGACTTCACCCCTCCGTCCGATCTCGCTAGACGGCTAGGATTAGATTCTCGAAGGTATCCTCTTTTAAATAAAACCGGCTTTTTACCCCGGTTCGTTCGGTTTATTCTTAGTTAGGGTTTTATTTTAATCGGCCCGATTCGTTTAAACCCTAGGCGTAGTTTAGTTATTTAACTTGAAGCGTTAGTTAGGCCCATTAGGCCCTTTTTCTTTTATTTTCGTTTTCTGTTTTAGCAGAATAGTTTCAGATTTGAAAAATTCATATCTTTTAATCTACTTGATATTTTTAAGTGATTCTTTTTTTGTTGGTTTGAAAATTTCTTATAGTTTCTGTAGAAATTATAATTAGCTATGTTAAAATTATTTAGAAATGCTTTATTTTAATTTTAGTCAGAATAGTAAATCTGTTATAAAATGAGTTAGGAAAATTATTTTTATATGATTCTTTTTGTTCCAACTTTGTTTTGGACATTGCCAAACCTTAGGAATTAATTTGGGCATTTTAGGATTAATAAAAAATTAGTTTCTAGCAGATTCATGTTATTCTTAATTAATTAACTAGCTACTGTTTTCCTATTATTTTAATTAGCAAATAAATTTATTTTTCACATGTGATTGATTATTCTAGGATAGTTTCTGTCACTTTAGAGCATGAACTTTTATTTATAATAAATAAAACTTTTATTTTATTTTTCTTAATAGAACTTGAATTAGGCCTAATAGGAGTTTCATAATAGATTTTAAATTGATTCTTTTTGCTCCTAGTTGCTTAATGCATTCATTTATGTTAAGTTAACATAAACCCATGGTCAGGTTCTGTTAAGAAAATTTTTGTTATGTAAAACTATTTTTAGTTGTTGCTTGAAGTAGGAAAACTTTGAGTTGGATTTCTTCGAGTTTTCCTTTGGGTTTTGACTCGTTTGTTTTGGTGTGTTATGTTACTATGATGTTATGTAAGTGATCATAAGTTGTATGCTTATTATGGTTATTGTTTGCCTCGGTAGAATTTCCGGAGTGCGAAGCTTGCTACCACGAGTCCCTAGTTTTCGAAGATCATCAACAAGGCAAGTTCACTTTGACCATGTTTTCATACCTATGGTTTATTGCATTTAGTGGCATCTTTGCAACCACCTCTAGTAGTGTTATTGATTCTTGAAGTTGAGTAGTATGCATGAGGTAAGAACCCATCACCCTGTTACCAAGCCCCGGGACGTCATTTATTTTTATGCTACGCTATAGTAGACGGGGTTGGTATGAGTGCTCGAGAGTGGTGTGAAGAAGGAGGACTCTACGTCAATGACGACAACTCCATGATGGCATCTGCAAGGACTGCATTTTCAAGGCCTCAAGACTTCAAGACTCAAGACAAGAATTCAATACACACTACTGGGTGAAGGATGGTTGTGGGCACCTGGAGAAACCAGTGGTTGGCGGGATGCATGGAGAAGCGCCATGACATCTTGCGGAAGCTTCACCCAGACTCAAAGAGACGGAAGAATACTTCATGCCCGGAAGCTTACCTGTGCAACCGCAAGTCATTATGGGCTCGCTTGGTTGACCTTAGTGGTGACTCTGGCTGGGACGGTGCTAGCAGATGTAGAACTACGGTAGGATTGGATGGGTACCGGACGGTGGTCGAGGAACTCTTTGGAAGACCATGTTTGGTCATCTTGTTCTCAAACACTCACGAAGTGCGAGAACGTAAAAGAGGGATCGAATCTTGCGGGTAAAGTGTACAAACCTCTGCAGAGGGTTAAAACCTAATCGATTAGCCGTGTCCCCGGTTACGGACAATTTGAGCATCTGGACTTGGATCTATCTCGGAACTCTCAACACCGGACTGATAACTTAATTGTGGGCAACTTATGATGAATTTGGGCCATGAGACATCGGTTGGCGGAACCATGTCATGATAGAAAACTATATAGTAGAGACTTCATTTATTCCTTTGATGTAGGGAAAATAAATCAGCTTTTACGCAAACAAAACTCAGATACAGAGCCACAAAGCCATACTGCATATAGTATAGTTTATCATCTGCTTTCTCTTATTGTGATCTTGCCGGTACATTCAATGTACTGACCTACACGGCTGCAATGTATCATGTTGCGATATTTCCTCGACAGTAAGAGTTACGATACAGGTTACGGTCTACACTCAACCTGCCGATGGCGTTGATGGGACTCCACACCCGTTTGATTGTTTCACTGACTTATGAGGTATATATCAGTTTACGTTAATTATACATGTGATTGCACTTTGATATATACATTGATGTCTTGTGTGTGCAAACATCTTGATCGAGGATGGCACAGACAACACGAGGCTTGACCGTCTCGAGGTCGGGTCGCCATGATATGGTATCGAGCACATGTTGACTGAGGACGTGACCCTAGAAATCGGAAAGCCCTAGGACAAGATATCTCAAAAACTTTATTTACAAAAAGACTCTTACTTCTCATCTTTTCTGATTTTATCAAATAGACCCTCTCACCTCAAATGGTTAGAATATACCCCTTATCCTCACCCGGAGGATCAACTGAAGACGCTCCAAGAAGGATTTGATATCGGAGAACTGATGACCCCTTCAGAGTAAAGAGGATTTCACCATGTATTAGAAGCTACAACAGTTGAAGACTCCGAAGATTTGAAGTTCCTGAAGAAATATTTGACCTTTAGAAGACCAAACCCCTGTTACACACTTACGTTAGATGCGACGATTTGTGAGCTGTCACTTGTTTGAGGTTTTCCGACAGCCACAAAGTAAATCTTGTTTCTTCAAAAACTATTGTTTATATTGTGTGTATATCCCTCCCCACATCTCTCTCATCTCACCCTAAAACCCTTGAACCCCATAGATGATGAATGAAGTTGGGCTGATATTCTCTGGACCGAAGACTCAGCCGGAGGCAGAACTATGGATGCAGAGCATGGAAAATCACTTCGGGTGCAATTTGGTTTCAAGGAAGTATGAGGTCCAATACGCTCTTCAGTACTTTACAAAAAGAGCTGCAACCTGGTGGAAAATGCATCAAGCCATACAGGGATTTAATGGAGCAAGAACTTGGGAGGAATTCAAGAAGACCCTGTTGAGATCACATCTTATCCGGAAGCACCATGATACACCAAGAAATAAACCTTGTGCCTGCAAGATTTATGGAGAAATAGGACACACCGGGAGGAACACAAGGATGGATGCCCTCATTGTGAGGAGAAACACCCGGTGAGGAATGCCCAACTAGTCGGTGACTTGTTTCTTGTGTGAAGGAACCACCCACTACCCGACTCGGTGTCACATTTACCCCATGGTGCAACAAACTATTCAGGAGCAGGAAGAAGGAATGAAAGAAGTCCTCCAGAAGTTATGAAAGAACTGTGATGAAGGAATGTGTTGAAGACCACGATGGAGAAAGCCTCAACAGATTTTACTCCAATGCACGCTATTCATGTGGAGAAGAAGGACATTTTTCGCAGATATTGCCCCAAGGGAAGAAAGCGAGTATCTGGGATATTTCCGACAGCAGAAGTAAAGTTTGACCCTCGGAAATAGAAGCTCGATCATTACAGAGAAATCCGGAAGAGAAAAGAAGGCAACCCGAGAACAACGCAATTTTTGCAGAGAAGGACCTAAGTCATATCACTTGTTACAGGTGCAAGGATTTAGGTCATTACGCTAGTAAATGTCCAGAGAAGAAGCCAAGAATCCAAGGAGCCTACATAATCACAAAGAAGCCCCGAGACATGTCGGAAGTCTTTTGTTTTCACTGCAAGGAAGCAGGACATTATGCTACTAAATGTCCCAACAAGACGAAAGCTGGAGTTGAGTAGTTGAAATTTTGATATGGATAATAAGAGTAGTAGAAAGCAATTTCATTTTCATGAGTTCAATGAGTTGTGTTATGTAATAGATTACTCAGAGATTGTAATAGTTCATGACTCAATAAAGTTGTAATGTCACATGTTGAAAGGCTTTAAGGAGTTGTCATATTTTATCTTGGAAAATAATATTCTGGATGAACATAGAATAAAGTGAGTTGTGATGCATAAACGGGAAATTGGAATTGAGTTTGAAGTTTTGTTTGGATGATATGAATGTGTGCCCAGGAGATATGTACCTTATTCTGAGCACCATTTTTGTTCTATAACTGCAGATGACGACCCTTTACGAGTCTTTCCTTAAAGGTCGGAAACAATCATGACCACGACAAGTGATCATGATTACCCAAGATCTGAAGGACATGATGAAGCATATTCACCTTGAAGGAGATGCAGTCTACAAAGGCTACCCTTCATGCAAAAGGAGTGGAACTTTGGTATGTGGAGGTACACCTCCACCATTTGAAAGGAGTTTGCCCAAAGATGATGGGGCAGTACTTTTTCATTTCACGTGTGCCACAAGCAACTTTCTTCGATGCTGTTCGTGAAGCAGCCATGGAAGCCATACGCCAGATCGGAGAAATACTTGAAGCAAGACTCCGTTATACTCAGGAATACCTAAGCGAAGTGCATGCAGAGATGATGGAGGTGAAGCTCAAGGCCACCACGATGAAACAGAAGATTGAAGATTTCAAGGCGCATGTCGCACAATTCCAGTGGGACTGAAGAATCCTCAAGGAGGAAAAATGAATAAAGTTGAAGCAATGTCTGACCATACCGAACCATGTGGGTGGCAGCATTTGTAATAAACTTTTTGGAATTTGGATTCACAAAAAATGGTTAAGGATGTAATAAAAGATTGAGATGATAATAATGAGATTTATGGATAAACTAGTGCATTTTCTTTGGTGTCGTAGTACTCCGTAAAGCCACAGGATCAATGAAGAAAGAAATGTGTTATTCATGACGGTCCATAGAAGGAAGCTGGACAAAATAAGTTGGAGTTTTGCTTTTGATATGATGGTATGAAGAAACAGAGTACTACTGGATTTAAGGGAGGTGTATTATGGAACAAGAGAGTTACTCCAAGGACGAGTTAAAGCTGCACTAGTGTTTAAGTGGGCCATAACCCACAGGCCCAGGATTTTGAAAAGGAACAGATGTAACCTTGATAAAGGGATAAATTTGGAAGAATCAGTGATCCAATCAGCATTCGTTTCGTAGGAGGTTACGCAAAAACCTGAGAGTGGTGAAGTAACGATAGATGTTTTGTTTGGCTTGCTGAACCAAAGGATTTACTCGAAACTAGTTCGAGAACAAGAGAAATTCTGCAATGCTTGTGAGTATGCCCAAGTGTTAGAATACGTGATTCACTGTTTACGTATGTGGTAATGATTCAAGTACGGGATGGATTGGCCCCATACCGGAGACTTCTATCATGAACTATCATATGTTGATGGAAAATCAGAGAGCCTCGAAAACCCTAGAAGAGTGTCGAAGCGATAAGCCATAAAACCATAGAATGGTAGGACGATGGAACCCCTTTACAGGAAACCGTTGCCAATCGTAGGTTATACGGTGAGGTTCAACCCAGACCCGTTTTCTGCAGGAGAAACCATAAATTGTAGACCACCATGAGTATTTCGATAGTTGTCTAGAATGGACACAGACCTATCAGCTAAGCAGATCCAGTCTCGGACGAACTTCAAATTTGACGAACCGACCCACGATTTTGAGGAAAACTCTATGCTTCTGACAGAAGAGCGTTAATGAAGGAGCTATTGTAAGATATGTGAAGAGACATACATTGTCGGCACTCCAGAGGAAGTATCTGAGTTTATTGGAACTGTAACCTTGCTTTTAAGTGTGGTAGCACCTCTGACCTTTCTGACCAAAACATTTGCTAGAAGGACCCCAACCCCTAACCCTTTCTTGCTAGCCCCTTCGAATCTCGAGGACGAGATTCATTTTTAAGTGTGGTAGGTTTGTAACATCCCAAAATTTCAAATTTTGGAATGTTATATTAAATAAATAACTATGCTTGTTGTCTGATTGTTTGTTTGATTGATTGAGTGAAATTGAGTGGAATTTGAAACTTTTGAAAGTTGAATGAGAGGGAATGAAATGACTTTCCCAAACTTTCCCCTTTGCCTTTTTGGATCCCAATGAATTCAAGTTCATTCCAACACCAAACCCTAGAGTGAAGATGACATGACTTCTTCCATTTGGAATGAAAAGGGTTTTGGAAAAATTTGAATTTCAACTGAAAATATTTCAAATTCAAAGCTTTATGCAACTCTATGATTTTCATGAGAGAAGATAAAATGACTTCTTCAATTATATGAAATATGAGTTGGTGGTTAGAAAGAATCAAATCGAAAATCATTTGAAAGTATCTTGAAATCCCTTTTTTTTAAATTTGAGTTTCATTTGAATTTGGAAAAAATGAATTTTTATAAAGTTTGGATTTTGCCTCGGAAAATGTTCAAATGATAGGAATATTCCTGATCATTTTGATATATATATGTCCTATATAAAATATTTATATTTTATATTTTATAACTTTGTTTTATTTTCAAAAAAATAAAATTTGGAAAAAGAAAAGACCTCAGGCGCCGGTCAAAGCATTGGCCCAGCCAGCCTTGAGGCAACATAGCCTTGGCCCCCAATTGCCCACCAGCGCCAGTGAGCCGGCCGGCCCATGAGCCGACCGCACCCCCGCGCCGAATCGCCTCCGCGTCGGTCGACCGACCGCGCCGCACTCCCCTCTCCCTCACTGCCAGGCGGGCCCCCACCTGTCTCCTTCCCCTCGCCCGCGCCCCTCGCCGCGCCGCCGCTCGCCGGATCCCGAAGGATCCGGGATTCGATCCCCCTCCCGATTCACCCCCTCGCCCAAGCCGTGCCCCGCCCTATAAGTACCCCCTCCCCGCACCCCATTCACCCCCTCGCCCCCTCGCCGGATCCCTCTCTCCCTCCTCACGCGCTCGCCGGAGACCCGAGCCGCCGCCGCCATTTACCTCGCCGCTGTCGCCCTAGCCCACCCCGAGCTCCACCAACTCCACCAGACTCACCCCCGAGCCCGTCCGCACCCGCCGGAGCACCCCGCCAACCTCCCCGACCACCGGAGACGCTGACTTTTCGCCGCCCGAGCCGCCGCTGTCGAACTCCGTGAGCCACGGACTTCACCCCCTCCGTCCGATCTCGCTTAGACGGCTAGGATTAGATTCCCCGAAGGGGTATCCTCTTTTAAATAAAACCGGCTTTTTACCCCGGTTCGTTTGGTTTATTCTTAGTTAGGGTTTTATTTTTAATCGGCCCGATTCGTTTAAACCCTAGGGCGTAGTTTAGTTATTTAACGCCGAAGCGTTAGTTAGGCCCATTAGGCCCTTTTTCTTTTATTTTCGTTTTCTGTTTTAGCAGAATAGTTTCAGATTTGAAAAATTCATATCTTTTAATCTACTTGATATTTTTAAGTGATTCCTTTTATGTTGGTTTGCAAATTTCTTATAGTTTCTGTAGAAAATATAATTAGCTATGTTAAAATTATTTAGAAATGCTTTATTTTAATTTTAGTCAGAATAGTAAATCTGTTATAAAATGAGTTAGGAAAATTATTTTATATGATTCTTTTGTTCCAACTTTGTTTTGGACATTGCCAAACCGTAGGAATTAATTTGGGCATTTTAGGATTAATAAAAATTTAGTTTCTAGTAGATTCATGTTATTCTTAATTAATTAACTAGCTATTGTTTTCCTATTATTTTAATTAGCAAATAAATTTATTTTTCACATGTGATTGATTATTCTAGGATAGTTTCTGTCACTTTAGAGCATGAACTTTTATTTATAATAAATAAAACTTTTATTTTATTTTTCTTAATAGAACTTGAATTAGGCCTAATAGGAGTTTCATAATAGATTTTAAATTGATTCTTTTTGCTCCTAGTTGCTTAATGCATTCCTTTATGTTAAGTTAACATAAACCCATGGTCAGGTTCTGTTAAGAAATTTTTTGTTATGTAAAACTATTTTTAGTTGTTGCTTGAAGTAGGAAAACTTTGAGTTGGATTTCTTCGAGTTTTCCTTTGGGTTTTGACTCGTTTGTTTTGGTGTGTTATGTTACTATGATGTTATGTAAGTGATCATAAGTTGTATGCTTATTATGGTTATTGTTTGCCTCGGTAGAATTTCCGGAGTGCGAAGCTTGCTACCACGAGTCCCTAGTTTTCGAAGATCGTCAACAAGGCAAGTTCACTTTGACCATGTTTTCATACCTATGGTTTATTGCATTTAGTGGCATCTTTGCAACCACCTCTAGTAGTGTTATTGATTCTTGAAGTTGAGTAGTATGGATGAGGTAAGAACCCATCACCCTGTTACCAAGCCCCGGGACGTCATTTATTTTTATGCTACGCTATAGTAGACGGGGTTGGTATGAGTGCTCGAGAGTGGTGTGAAGAAGGAGGACTCTACGTCAATGACGACAACTCCATGATGGCATCTGCAAGGACTGCATTTTCAAGGCCTCAAGACTTCAAGACTCAAGACAAGAATTCAGTACACACTACTGGGTGAAGGATGGTTGACGGGCACCCTGGAGAAACCAGTGGTTGGCCGGAATGCATGGAGAAGCGCCATGACATCTTGCGGAAAGCTTCACCCAGACTCAAAGAGACGGAAGAATACTTCATGCCCGGAAGCTTACCTGTGCAACCGCAAGTCATTATGGGCTCTGGCTTGGTTGACCTTAGTGGTGACTCTGGCTGGGACGGTGCTAGCAGATGTAGAACTACGGTAGGATTGGATGGGTACCGGACAGTGGTCAGAGGAACTCTTTGGAAGACCATGTTTCGGTCATCTTGTTCTCAAACACTCTGAAGTGCGAGAACGTAAAAAGAGGGATCGAATCTTGCGGGTAAAGTGTACAAACCTCTGCAGAGGGTTAAAACCTAATCGATTAGCCATGTCCCCGGTTACGGACAATTTGAGCATCTGGACTTGGATCTATCTCGGAACTCTCAACACCGGACTGATAACTTAATTGTGGGCAACTTATGATGAATTTGGGCTATGAGACATCGGTTGGCGGAACCATGTCATGATAGAAAACTATATAGTAGAGACTTCATGTATTCCTTTGATGTAGGGAAAATAAATCAGCTTTTACGCAAACAAAACTCAGATACAGAGCCACAAAGCCATACCGCATATAGTATAGTTTATCATCTGCTTTCTCTTATTGTGATCTTGCGGTACATTCAATGTCTTGACCTACACGGCTGCAACGTATCATGTTGCAGATATTTCCTCGACGAGTAAGAGTTACGATACAGGGTTACGGTCTACACTCAACCTGCCGATGGCGTTGATGGGACTCCACACCCGTTTGATTGTTTCCGCTGACTTATGAGGTATATATCAGTTTTACGTTAATTATACATGTGATTGCACTTTGATATATACATTGATGTACTGTGTGTGCCAGCATACTGATCCAGGGATGGCACAGCAACACAGAGGCTTGACCGTCTGAGGTCGGGTCGCTACAACTTAGATGTGTTTGTCACGTGTTTCATGATGCTCTCTTTGCGCTTCAATTCTTGTCTTTTATACGAGCATCATTGAAATTATCAATGCCTAGCTAGGGGCGTTAAACGATAGCGCTTGTTGGGAGGAAACCCAATTTTATTTTTGTTCCTCGCTTTTTGTTTCTGTTTAGTAATAAATAATTCATCTAGCCTTTGTTTGGATGTTTTTTATGTTTTAATTAGTGTTTGTGCCAAGTAGAACCAATAGGATCTTCTTGGGTGATAATTGTTTGATCTTGCTGAAAAAAGACAGAAACTTTGCCCTCATGAAAATAATTGTTAAAATTCACCAGAACGTGATAAATTGCTAATTCTTTTTGCGGTAGATCAATATGAAAATTATCCAGGTTGTCCTAGTTTTTCAGAATTTTTGGAGTTCCAGAAGTCTTCGAACAAATCAGATTGCTACAGACTGTTCTGTTTTTGACAGATTCTGTTTTTGTGTGTGTTGTTTGCTTATTTTAATGAATCTATGCCTAGTATCGGGGGGTATGAACCATAGAGAAGTTGGAATACAGTAGGTTTAACACCAATATAAATAAAGAATGAGTTCATTACAGTACCTTAAGTGGTGATTTGTTTTCTTATACTAACGGAGCTCATGAGATTTTCTGTTGAGTTTTGTGTTGTGAAGTTTTCAAGTTTTGGGTAAAGATTTGATGGATTTTGGAATAAGGAGTGGCAAGAGCCTAAGCTTAGGGATGCCCAAGGCACCCCAAGGTAAAATTCAAGGACAACCAAAAGCCTAAGCATGGGGATGCCCCGGAAGGTGTCGGTGAGAAGACACCTATGGGATCACTGGAATCCCTTCTATGGCCGGCGGGCGCGGGGTTGTGAGGAGAGCAGGTCGAGGAGCCAGCACAAGGATCATTTACCCAGGTTTGGGCCGCGAAGATGCGTAAACCCATAGTTCTGCTTAGGTGGATGTGTTGAGTGTTCTTGATCTTCTGAACTAGCTACGGTGGCTGCATAGTTCCAAAAAGTTGAATCCCTCTCCTAGTCGCCTCGAGCCTCCTTTTATAGGCAAAAGGGGTTGCCACAGTGGCACACAGGAGGTGGAAAGGTCTACAGTGCGCGAGCTTATCGCACGTATTACAGGACAAGACGCATTTAATGCGTTGCTTAGGTGTCCCTTAGCTTTATCGGGGACGGGAGCGAGGCCCTCCCGTTCGTTGCCGCCTCGCCTTGCTTCGACACGCGCCCAGGCCAGCGATGCATGCGGCGCCATGTAGGCAGGCAGGCAGTTGAGGTGGCGCGGTGGTAGGGTCTTCACGAAGATCTGCATGCCACCACGCAGGTGCTTGTTGAGTTGGCGTAGAGGCCGACTGTCGCCACGTAGGTGCCTGCCCAGCTAGTTGAGCTAGCAGCTGCTTGGGGACAGTGGTGGAGTCTTGGTCGACGCGGGCCTGGCTGTGGCCCACTGACGCCTCGGCGAGGGCCTTCTTGGGGCGGCAAGGGTCTTGCCGTGGCGTTGCAGTCGTCCCCGGCAAGGCGCTTGCCAGGGGTCTTGTGGATCTCCTCGGCAAGGATCCCGCCGAGGGTCGCCGTCTTCTGGTTCTCATCTGATCTCATATATCTATGGTCTTGACAAAGATCTGCATGCCACCACGGAGGTGCCTCCCGAGCCCTGGTCCCAACGTAGTTGTTGACGGCATTCGGAACCTTTGGGCTCAAGGGTGACTCGCTCTGCGGGTGTTGGGCAAGTTGCCCCGGCAAGGCTCTTGTCGGGGCCGTGGAGGCCGCCCCGGAAAGGGTCTTGCCGGGGGGAGTCCACCTTGCCCCCTTTGCTCTTTGTGTTCTTGGTCTTGGCGTTGCCCTGGCCATCTTGTGCTTTGGCTTCTCTCTGGCTCCCCCCTCTTCCCTGCTTAGTGTGGCCGCGGTGCGTGGCTCCGACTACCCGTGCACAAGTAAAGGGGTACAAAGGAGTGTCCCTACTTTTGTACACCGACAGAAGGCATCCCCTCTTTCGTCTTCGTCTATCGGTAACTTTACTTGAGGCTATATTTTTACTCACCACATGATATGTGTTTTGCTTGGAGCGTCCTGTATGATTTGAGTCTTTGCTTGTTAGTTTACCACAATAATCCTTGTTGTACACACCTTTTGAAGAGCCACACATGAATCGGAATTTATTAGAATACTCTATGTGCTTCACATATATCTTTTGAGCTAAATAATTTTTGCTCTAGTGCTTCACTTATATCTTTTAGAGCATGGTAGTGGTTTTATTTTATAGAAATTATTGATCTCTCATGCTTCACTTATATTATTTTGATAGTCCTTTAGAACAGCATGGTAATTTGCTTTGGCTATAAAATTAGTCCTAGTATGATAGACATCCAAGATGGGTATAATAAAAACTTTCATAAAAAGTGCATTGAATACTATGAGAAGTTTGATACTTGATGATTGTTTTGAGATATGAAGGTGGTAATATTTGAGTCATGCTAGTTGAGTAGTTGTGAATTTGAGAAATACTTGTGTTGAAGTTTGCAAGTTCCGTAGCATGCACGTATGGTAAACATTGTGTGACAAATTTGAAACATGAGGTGTTCTTTGATTGTCATCCTTATGAGTGGCGGTCGGGGACAAGCGATGGTCTTTTCCTACCAATCTATCCCCCTAGGAGTATGCGCGTAATGCTTGGTTTTTGATGACTTGTAGATTTTTGCAATAAGTATGTGAGTTCTTTATGACTAATGTTGAGTCCATGGATTATACGCACTCTCACCTTTCCATCATTGCTAGCCTCTTGATGCACGTGCATTGCCCTTTCTCACCTTGAGAGTTGGTGCAAACTTCGCCGGTGCATCCAACCCCCGTGATATGATATGCTCTATCACAAATAAACCTCCTTATATCTTCCTCAAAACAGCCACCATACCTACCTATTATGGCATTTCCATAGCCATTCCGAGATATATTACCATGCAACTTTCCACCGTTTCATTTATTATGACATGCTTCATCATTGTCATATTGCCTTGCATGATCATGTAGTTGACATTAATATATCATACATGCCACTCTTGATTCATTGCCCATCCCGGTACACCACCGGAGGCACTCATATAGAGTCATATTTTGTTCTAGTATCGAGTTGTAATAGTTCAATTGTAAATAAATAGAAGTGTGATGATCATCATTAATAGAGCATTGTACCAAATAAAAAAAGAGAAAAAAAGAGAAAGGCTAAATAAAAGAAAAAAAGGCCCCAAAAAAATAAAAAAAAGGGACAATGCTACTATCCTTTTTTTCCACACTTGTGCTTCAAAGTAGCACCATGATCTTCATGATAGAGAGTCTCTTATTTTTTCACTTTCATATACTAGTGGGAATTTTTCATTATAGAACTTGGCTTGTATATTCCAACAATGGGCTTCCTCAAATGCCCTAGGTCTTCGTGAGCAAGCAAGTTGGATGCACACCCACTTAGTTTCTTTTGTCGAGCTTTCATACATTTATAGCTCTAGTGCATCTGTTGCATGGCAATCCCTACTCCTTGCATTGACATCAATTGATGGGCATCTCCCTAGCCCGTTGATTAGCCGCGTCAATGTGAGACTTTCTCCTTTTTTGTCTTCTCCACACAACCCCCATCATTATATTCTATTCCACCCATAGTGCTATGTCCATGCCTCACGCTCATGTATTGCGTGAAAGTTGAAAAAAGTTTGAGATTACTAAAGCATGAAACAATTGCTTGGCTTGTCATCAGGGTTGTGCATGATGAGAGCATTTTTGTGTGACGAAAATGAAGCATAGCCAAACTATATGATTTTGTAGGTATAATCTTTCTTTGGCCATGTTATTTTGAGAAGACATAATTGCTTAGTTAGTATGCTTGAAGTATTATTATTTTTATGTCAATATTAAAATTTTATCTTGAATATTTGGGATCTGAACATTCATGCCACAATAAAGAGAATTACTTAGAAAATTATGTTAGGTAGCATTCCACATCAAAAATTATGTCTTTATCATTTACCTACTCTAGGACAAGCAGGAATTAAGCTTGTGGATGCTTGATATGTCTCCAACGTATCTATAATTCTTGATTGTTCCATGCTATTATATTATCTGTTTTGGATGTTTAATGGGCTTTATGATGCACTTTTATATTATTTTTGGGACTAACCTATTAACCGAAGGCCCAGTGCAAATTACTGTTTTTTTTGCCTATTTCAGTGTTTTGCAGAAAAGGAATATCAAACGGAATCCAAACGGAATGAAACCTTCGCGAGGATCATTTTTGGAACAAACGCAATCTAGGATACTTGGAGTGGACATCAAGGAAGCAACGAGGCAGCCACTAGGTAGGAGGGCGCGCCCAGGGGGGTAGGCGCGCCCCCACCCTCGTAGGCCCCTCGTGGCTCCACCGATCTACTTCTTTCGCCTATATATACTCATATACCCAGAAAACATCCAGGAGCACCACGAAACCCTATTTCCACTGCCGCAACCTTTTGTACCCATGAGATCCCATCTTGGGGCCTTTTCCGGCGCTCCGTCGGAGGGGGAATCAATCATGGAGGGCTTCTACATCAACACCATAGCCTCTGCGATGATGTGTGAGTAGCTTACCACAGACCTTCGGGTCCATAGTTATTAGCTAGATGGCTTCTTCTCTCTCTTTGGATCTCAATACAAAGTTCTCCTCGAATCTCTTGGAGATCTATTTGATGTAATTCTTTTTGCGGTGTGTTTGTTGAGATCAGATGAATTTTGGGTTTATGATCAAGATTATCTATGAACAATATTTGATTCTTCTCTGAATTCTTATATGCATGATTTAATATCTTTGCAAGTCTCTTCGAATTATCAGTTTGGTTTGGCCTACTAGATTGATCTTTCTTGCAATGGGAGAAGTGCTTAGCTTTGGGTTCAATCTTGCGGTGTCCTTTTCCAAAGGATGTTAGGGTAGCAAGGCACGTATTGTATTGTTGGCATCGAGGATAAAAAGATGGGGTTTATATCATATTGCTTGAGTTTATCCCTCTACATCATGTCATCTTGCCTCATGCGTTACTCTGTTCTTATGAACTTAATACCCTAGATGCATGCTAGATAGCGATTGATGTGTGGAGTAATAGTAGTAGATGCAGAATCGTTTCGGTCTATTTGTCACGGACATGATGCCTATATACATGATCATGCCTAGATATTCTCATAACTATGCACTTTTCTATCAATTGCTCGACAGTAATTTGTTCACCTACTGTAGATTATGCTATCTTGAGAGAAGCCACTAGTGAAACCTATGGCCCCCGGGTCTATTTTCCATCATATTAATCTTCCGTCAACTAGTTATTTCTGTCGCCGTTTATTTTTGCAATCTTTACTTTCCAATCTATACAACAAAAATACCAAAAATATGTATCTTATTATCTTTATCAGATCTCACTTTTGCAAGTGGCCGTGAAGGGATTTACAACCCCTTTATCGTGTTGGTTGCAAGGTTCTTGATTGTTTGTGCGGGTACTAGGGACTTGCGTGTAGTCTCCTACTGGATTGATACCTTGGTTCTCAAAAACTGAGGGAAATACTTACGCTACTTTGCTGCATCACCCTTTGCTCTTCAAGGGAAAACCAACGCATGCTCAAGAGGTAGCAGCGTCTTGATCTATCTCTACAGATCTTGATGCCCAATATATAAGCACCTTCACTGAGGTCTTTTATTGAAAAACTCTTGTTCAGGTATCCTTTTATGCTATCTAGAAATTCTATATCATTTCGAATCAATAATATGCCATCCACATATAATATTAGAAATGCTACAGAACTCCCACTCACTTTCTTGTAAATACAGGCTTCTCCAAAAGTCTGTATAAAACCATATGCTTTGATCACACTATCAAAACATTTATCCCAACTCCGAGATGCTTGCACCAGTCCATAAATGGATCGCTGGAGCTTGCACACTTTGTTAGCATCCTTTGGATCGATAAAACCTTAAGGTTGTATCATATACAACTCTTCTTCCAGAAATCCATTCAGGAATGCAGTCTTTACATCCATTTGCCAAATTTCATAATCATAAAATGCAGCAATTGCTAACATGATTTGGTACGGACTTAAGCATCGCTACGGGTGAGAAGGTCTCATAGTAGTCAACTCCTTGAACTTGTCGAAAACCATTCGCAACAAGTCGAGCTTTGTAGATAGTAACATTACCGTCAGTGTCAGTCTTCTTCTTGAAGATCCATTTATTCTCGATGGCTTGCCGATCATCGAGCAAGTCAACCAAAGTCCACACTTTGTTCTCATACATGTATCCCATCTCAGATTCCATGGCCTCAAGCCATTTCGCGGAATCTGGGCTCATCATCGCTTCCTCATAGTTCGTAGGTTCGTCATGGTCGAGTAACATGACCTCCAGAATAGGATTACCGTGCCACTCTGGTGCGGATCTTACTCTGGTTGACCTACGAGGTTCGGTAGTAACTTGAACCAAAGTTACATGCTCATCATCATTAGCTTCCTCACTAATTTGTGTAGGAGTCATAGGAACATATTTCTGTGATGAACTACTTTCCAATAAGGGAGCAGGAACAGTTACCTCATCAAGTTCTACTTTCCTCCCACTCACTTCTTTCGAGAGAAACTCCTTCTCTACAAAGGATCCATTCTTAGCAAAGAATGTCTTGCCTTCGGATCTGTGATAGAAGGTGTACCCAACAGTCTCCTTTGGGTATCCTATGAAGACACATTTCTCCGATTTGGGTTCGAGCTTATCCGGTTGAAGCTTTTTCACATAAGCATCGCAGCCCCAAACTTTAATAAACGACAACTTCAGTTTCTTGCCAAACCATAGTTCATAAAGGTGTCGTATCAACGGATTTAGATGGTGCCCTATTTAACGTGAATGCAGTCGTCTCCAAAGCATAACCCCAAAACGATAGCGGTAAATCAGTAAGAGGCATAATAGATCGCACCATATCTAGTAAAGTACGATACGCGATGTTCGGACACACTATTACGCTGTGGTGTTCCGGGTGGCGTGAGTTGCGAAACTATTCCGCATTGTTTCAAATGAAGACCAAACTCGTAACTCAAATATTCTCCTCCACGATCAGATCGTAGAAACTTTATTTTCTTGTTACGATGATTTTCCACTTCACTCTGAAATTCTTTGAACTTTTCAAATGTTTCAGACTTATGCTTCATCAAGTAGATATACCCATATCTGCTCGAATCATCTGTGAAGGTGAGAAAATAACAATACCCGCCGTGAGCCTCAACATTCATTGGACCACATACATCAGTATGTATGATTTCCAGCAAATCTGTTGCTCGCCCCATTGTTCCGGAGAACGGAGTTTTAGTCATCTGCCCATGAGGCATGGTTCGCAAGTACCAAGTGATTCATAATCAAGTGATTCCAAAAGTCCATCATAATGGAGTTTCTTCATGCGCTTTACACCAATATGACCCAAACGCAGTGCCACAAATAAGTTGCACTGTCATTATCAACTCTGCATCTTTTGGCTTCAATATTATGAATATGTGTATCACTACTATCGAGGTTCAATAAAAATGGACCACTCTTCAAGGGTGCATGACCATAAAAGATATTACTCATGTAAATAGAACAACCATTATTCTTTGATTTAAATGAAGAACCGTCTTGCATCAAACAAGATCCAGATATAATGTTCATGCTTAACGCTGGCACCAAATAACAATTATTCAGGTCTAAAACTAATCCCGAAGGTAGATGTAGAGGTAGCGTGCCAACCGCGATCACATCGACTTTGGAACCATTTCCCACGCGCATCGTCACCTCGTCCTTAGCCAATCTTCACTTAATCTGTAGTCCCTGTTCCGAGTTGCAAATATTAGCAATGAACCAGTATCAAGTACCAGTGCTCTGCGAGCATTAGTAAGGTACACATCAATAACATGTATATCACATATACCTTTGTTCACCTTGCCATCCTTCTTATCCGCCAAATACTTGGGGCAGTTCCGCTTCCAGTGACCAGTCCCTTTGTAGTAGAAGCACTCAGTCTCAGGCTTAGGTCCAGACTTGGGCTTCTTCACTTGAGCAGCAACTTGCTTGCCATTCTTATTGAAGTTCCCCTTCTTCCCTTTACCCTTTTTCTTGAAACTGGTGGTCTTGTTGACCATCAACACTTGATGCTCCTTCTTGATTTCTACCTTCGTAGCCTTTAGCATTGCGAAGAGCTCGGAAATTGTCTTATCCATCCCTTGCATGTCATAGTTCATCACGAAACTCTTGTAGCTTGGTGGCAGTGATTGAAGAATTCTGTCAATGACACTATCATCAGGAAGATTAACTCCCAGTTGAATCAAGTGATTGTTATACCCAGACATTTTGAGTATATGCTCACTGACAGAACCATTCTCCTCCATTTTGCAGCTGTAGAACTTATTGGAGACTTCATATCTCTCAATCTGGGCATTTGCTTGAAATATTAAATTCAACTCTTGGAACATCTCATATGCTCCATGACGTTCAAAATATTGTTGAAGTCCCGGTTCTAAGCCGTAAAGCATGTCACACTGAACTATCGAGTAGTCACCAGCTTTGCTCTGCCAGACGTTCATAACATCTGGCGTTGCTCCTGCAGCGGGTTTGGCACCTAGCGGTGCTTCCAGGACGTAATTCTTCTGTGCATCAATGAGGATAATCCTCAAGTTACAGACCCAGTACGTGTAGTTGCTACCATCATCTTTCAACCTAGCTTTCTCTAGGAACGCATTAAAATTCAATGGAACAACAGCACGGGCCATCTATCTACAATAACATAGACATGCAAAATACTACCAGGTACTAAGTTCATGATAAATTAAAGTTCAATTAATCATATTACTTAAAGAACTCCCACTTAGATAGACATCCCTCTAATCATCTAAGTGATCACGTGATCCATATCAACTAAACCATGTCCGATCATCACATGAGATGGAGTAGTCTTCAATGGTGAACATCACTATGTTGATCATATCTACTATATGATTCATGCTCCACCTTTTAGTCTCAGTGTTCCCGAGGCCATATCTGCATATGCTAGGCTCGTCAAGTTTAACCCGAGTATTCTGCATGTGCAAAACTGGCTTGCACCCGTTGTATGTGAACGTAGAGCTTATCACACCCGATCATCACGTGGTGTCTTGGCACGACGAACTTTGGCAACGGCGCATACTCAGGGAGAACACTTGTACCTTGAAATTTAGTGAGAGATCATCTTATAGTGCTACCGTCGAACTAAGCAAAATAAGATGCATAAAGGATAAACATTACATGCAATCAATGTAAGTGATATGATATGGCCATCATCATCTTGTGCCTTTGATCTCCATCTCCAAAGCACCATCATGATCACCATCGTCATCGGCGCGGCACCTTGATCTCCATTGTAGCATCATTGTCGTCTCGCCAACTATTTCTTCTATGACTATCGCTAACGCTTAGTGATAAAGTAAAGCAATTAAATGGTGATTGCATTTCATACAATAAAGCGACAACCATATGGCTCCTGCCAGTTGCTGATAACTCCGTTACAAAACATGATCATCTCATACAATAAAATTTAGCATCATGTCTTGACCATACCACATCACAACATGCCCTGCAAAAACAAGTTAGACGTCCTCTACTTTGTTGTTGCAAGTTTTACGTGGCTGCTACGGGCTGAGCAAGAACCCTTCTTACCTATGCATCAAAACCACAACAATTTTTCATCAAGTATGTGATGTTTTAACCTTCAACAAGGACCGGGCGTAGCCACACTCGATTCAACTAAAGTTGGAGAAACTGACACCCGCCAGCCACCTGTTTGTGAAGCACGTCGGTAGAACCAGTCTCGCGTAAGCGTATGCGTAATGTCGGTCTGGGCCGCTTCATCCAACAATACCGCCGAATCAAAGTATGACATGCTGGTAAGCAGTATGACTATTATCACCCACAACTCACTTGTGTTCTACTCGTGCATATAACATCTATGCATAAACCTGGCTTGGATGCCACTGTTAGGAAACGTAGTAATTTAAAAAAAAATCCTACGCACACACAAGATCATGGTGATGCATAGCAACGAGAGGGGAGAGTGTTGTCCACGTACCCTCGTAGACCGTAAGCGGAAGCATTATGTCAACACGGTTGATGTAGCTGTACGTCTTCACGATCGACCGATCCTAGTAGCGAACGTACGGCACCTCCGCGATCTGCACACGTTCAGCTCGGTGACATCCCACGAACTCACGATCCAGCAGAGTGTCGAGGGGAGAGCTTCGTCAGCACGACGGCGTGATGACGGTGACGATGAAGCTACCGACGTAGGGCTTCGCCTAAGCACTATGACGATATGACCGAGGTGGATTATGGTGGAGGGGGCACCGCACAGGGCTGGAAACAATCAACTTGTTTATTGTAGGGTTCCCCCTGACCCCGTATATAAAGGAACAAGGGGGGAGGCCGGCCGGCCTTGGGTAGAGCCAAGGAGAGGGGGGAGTCCTCCTCCTAGTAGGAGTAGGACTCCCTCTTTCCTAGTCCAACTAGGAAGGGGGAAGGGGAAAGGAAGGAGAGGGAGAGAGGGAGGAAAGAGGGGGCGCCGCCTCCCTCCTTGTCCAATTCGGACTCCCAAGGGGGGGGGGGCGCGGCCAGCCCTAGGCCCCCTCCTCTCTCTCTCACAAGGCCCATGTAGGCCCATTAGTTCCCCTGGGGGTTCCGATAACCCCCCGGCACTCCGATAAATATCCGGTGACCCCCGGAACTCATCCGATGTCTGAATATAGTCGTCCAATATATCAATATTTATGTCTCGACCATTTAGAGACTCCTCGTCATGTCTGTGATCACATCCGGGACTCCGAACTATCTTCGGTACATCAAAACACATAAACTCATAATACCGTTAGTCACCGAACGTTAAGCGTGCGGACCCTACGGGTTCGAGAACTATGCAGACATGACCGAGACACATCTCCGGTCAATAACCAATAGCGGAACCTAGATGTTCATATTGGTTCCCACATATTCTACGTAGATCTTTATTGGTCAAACCGCATAACAACATACGTTGTTCCCTTTGTCATCGGTATGTTACTTGCCCGAGATTCGATCATCGGTATCTCAATACCTAGTTCAATCTCGTTACCGGCAAGTCTCTTTACTCGTTCTGTAATGTATCATCCCGCAACTAACTCATTAGTCACATTGCTTGCAAGGCTTATAGTGATGTGCATTACCGAGAGGGCCCAGAGATACCTCTCCGACAATCGGAGTGACAAATCCTAATCTTGATCTATGCCAACTCAACAAGTACCATCGGAGACACCTGTAGAGCACCTTTATAATCAACCAGTTAGGTTGTGACGTTTGGTAGCACACAAAGTGTTCCTCCGGTATTCTGGAGTTGCATAATCTCATAGTCATAGGAACATGTATAAGTCATGAAGAAAGCAATAGAAATATATTAAACGATCAAGTGCTAAGCTAACGGAATGGGTCAAGTCAATCGCATCATTCTCTAATGATGTGATCCCGTTAATCAAATGACAACTCATGTCTATGGCTAGGAAACTTAACCATCTTTGATTCAACGAGCTAGTCAAGTAGAGGCATACTAGTGACACTCTGTTTGTCTATGTATTCACACATGTACTAAGTTTCCGGTTAATACAATTCTAGCATGAATAATAAATATTTATCATGATATAAGGAAATATAAATAACAACTTTATTATTGCCTCTAGGGCATATTTCCTTCAACAACATGATGTTGTTGAATCTGATGATGAGCTTGAAACTGAAACTCCTGAAACACCTGCCAGAACTAGCCTTCCTAGATATGAATTGCCTAAGGTACCGGAAGGTTATGTTATGAGTGAAGAAGCAACTAGAGATATTCTTGCTTGCAATGATAGAGATGATCTAGAGAAATTACTATGCAAGTATAAAGAAAAATCTCTGAATGCTAGAATGAAATGTGATCCTAAGTTTGCTACTTCACCTATCTGTATTGCTGATAAGGATTATGAATTATCTGTCAACCCAGAGTTAATTACTTTGATTGAATCTGATCCTTTCCATGGTTATGAAACTGAAACTGTTGTGGCACATTAAACTTCCAAAGCCTCTTAATGCACCTCGGACAGACCAATTCATCATACTCGGTCTCACCGAATTCATTAAGTTGATCTAGGTTTTCATCTTGGTGCAACCGATTTGAACAATTCGGTCACACCAAGTTGCAGTAACTCCTAGCAGTTTTGCATCTCGGTGCTACCGAGTCGTTCCACTCAGTCACACCAATAGTGACTGGGTATATATACCGCGGGTTGATTTTTGGAAATTTCTTCAAACACTCAACCGCGACTGCCCAGCTCTGCCGCCCCCTTGGTCTCCGGATCATTGTCGTCATCGCCAGTGCCTTCTGACGCTGGTCTCCGTCGCCATCAACAGAAATCTCACTGCCATTGTTGATGTAGCGAGTTCGTCGCCAAGTTAGGGTATGAACTCGACCTCTTTGTGCGTTCTCTTATTCTGATTCTTGCACAAAGATCATTGCCATTGTTCTTACCACGAATGAGATCAATCTATCCACCGAAAAATTCCATTAGAATAGATTTGATGCAAAAACTTAGGGTTAGGTTTCCTTCGAACTCATCTCAGACCGACCGATCTGAGGATCTCGGTCTCACCGATTTGGCTCAAGCCATTGCACAAGTACAACTGAGTCTGACCGAAGTGTACTGATCGGTGCGACCGAAATCACTTACTCTGTGAAACCCTAGCATCTCGGAGTCACCGAGCTGCATTTTGGTCTGACCGAAAATGCATGTTTAGATCCTGTTAATGCTACAGCGTCAACGAGTTTGTCAAATTGAAGCTCTGGAATGCTTTCTAGAGAGAACTAAAGTTAAGTTTTTGTCCCTACACTTTTGCAAAATAGCTGTGATTTGTGATGCTCATCCACTCTATCTATACCCATCTATTCACAGGGCCAGTTTTAGAGATGTCAGAGGGCAGTGACAGCCAGAACAAGTCTGAAGAGCAAGTGAATCTCAGTGAGGGCACTAGTACCTCCAACAACAGTTATGAAGATGGTAGCAGAAGGACACCCAACAACTTTCCTAAGGCTGCTACTAGGCAAAGGAAGAAGATAGCTTTGAATCTGAGGATGAGGATTTTTTGAGGAGGTCACCTCCAAGAAAAAAGTGCTCAAGAAGGAGTATGCTGCTACCGCTGCCACTGCCACCAAACCTGGTATGCCAAAGAAAGCTCCTGCTAAGAGAAATCCTATGTCAAAAGCCAGAGCCTCCACTCAAGAAACTATGGAGTTTACTCTTGAACCAAGAGAAGAAGAGGCTGCTGGAGGAAAGAAGAGGAAGGAGAGAGTCAGAAAGACAATTGCCAGAGTCATTGGCAAGTCTTCCATGATGAGATAATCAGATGGAGATGAGGAGGAGGAAGAGCCGCTACACCTCCACCAAAGACTCAAAAGCTCATGGGGGATGCCATAAGGACTGGGGCTGCTCCATCTAAGCCCAAGTCAACCCCCAAGCCTCCAACTCAAGCTCAAGCCTCCAAGTCTACTACACCTAAGAGATCGACCAGAAACATACTTGCTGCTGAAAAGAACAAGGCCCCAATGCCTGAGGCTCAAGAAGATGAAGAGCAGCAAGTGCTCAGAAAATTGAAGCCCAAGATTCCAGATCATAGTGATGATCATCCAGTGGCTGAAAACATGAAGGAAAGGAAGGATGTGTCGGATTACGGGTTCCGGCAAACCCTTGTGAGGTTTGAACTCTGGGGTGCGCACGAAGAATACTCTCTTCCTAGCTCGCTCACTCAACGATCCCACGGCCTAGCTCATCGGACCCAAAGAACAAGAGACACAAGGGTTTATACTGGTTCGGGTGACCTTGTGGTGTAACACCCTACTCCAGTGTGTGGTGGATTGCCTCGAGGGGCTGAGGATGAACTAGTATAGTGGATGAACAACCTCTGGAGGCGAGGTGTTCTTGGGCTCAATGACCTGATGAGATGGTCAAGGTGGAATCGATCTGTCCCGTCTATGGTGGTGGCTAAGTCCTATTTATAGTGGCCTTGGTCCTCTTCCCAAATGTTAGGCGGGAAGGGATCCCACAATGGCCAAGTTTGAAGGGGGACAACTAGTACAAGCTATCCTGACAAAAGGTGGTCTTCGCCTCTCAAAGGCTCTGGTGGTGATGCTGCTGTGGGCTCCGCGGTGACCTCCGTCCTGCTGTCCTGCTGGTCTTAGTCTTGTTGCACCGATATAGAAACCTTTGCCTGATGCCTCGGGACCCCGCGCCTGCGCTTGCCTCCTTAGCACCAAAGAGGAAAATGGTACACTGCGACCGCTAGCGCTGCCTGGCCTTGGTCATCATGGCTCACGTCACGCGAACCTCACAAGGTGTCCCTTGAATAGATATCTCCGCTCCTCGGGAGACAGCCTAGTGAGGCCACCCCCAGGGAGGTCTTGGTGTCGTCCGCCTCGCGAGGGTCTTGGGTTGCCGCAGCAGAAGCTGGGCCATACCGGGCCGTTGGTGGAGCGACGCCCCGGGCCGTAGGTAGGCAAGTCTAGGCACCCCCGATCCCAGAATACCGACAGTAGCCCCCCGGGCCCAAGGCGTGCTCGAACTTGGCTTCGAGGCGAAGCCAAAGGGCAAGTGTGGAGTGCCACGGGCCCCAACCGCCTGCGGCCAAGGTCGACGCGTGGAGATTGGGGGTACGTGGGCACCTTCGCTTCCCCATACGGCCTCGGCAACCGTTCGACTTGACGAGATCCTGCTGCATGTAGAAGAAAACAATCATTACCTGCGATGGTGGAGACCGGCGGTTGGCCTCCTTCTGGCTATAAATGAGGAGAGGGGCGGAGCCCCTATCGCTCATATTCTTCTCCACGCCGTCTGCTTCTTCTTCTTCCTCCTCGCCTCGCCATCTTGTCATGACACTTATGGCTACGATAAGGAGATTCTCCGCCGCTCAGAAAGGAGAAACCCCCCACGAAGAGCAGGGGCCGCTTTCGCCGAAGAAGAGGTTTGGTTGTTCCCGCGATGCCGACGTGAGGCAGGAGGTGACGAGGAATTGGCACGAGCGGCCTCCTCCCGGCTACCCGCTGCCCCTGTACGTCCATGTGCAAGGCCCCGAAGGAGGAGGCAGCGCCTCGCGCCGCTCGCGTCATGGCTGATACATCTCCAACGTATCTATAATTTTTGATTGCTCCATGCTATATTATCTACTGTTTTGGACAATATTGGGCTTTATTATCCACTTTTATATTATTTTTGGGACTAACCTATTAACCGGAGGCCCAGCCTAGAATTGCTGATTTTGCCTATTTCAGAGTTTCGAAGAAACGGAATATCAAACGGAGTCCAAACGGAATGAAACCTTCGGGAACGTGATTTTCTCACCAAACATGATCCAGGAGACTTGGACCCTACGTCAAGAAAGAAAGGAGGAGGGCACGAGGTAGGGGGGCGCGCCCACCCCACCAGGGCGCGCCCTCCACCCTCATGGGCCCCCTGTTGCTCCACTGACATACTCCTTCCTCCTATATATACCTCACGCACCCCAAACGATCGATCACGGATCCAAAACCTAATTCCACCGCCGCAACCTTCAGCACCCACGAGATCCCATCTTGGGGCCTGTTAGGAGCTTCGCCGGGGGGGCATCCATCACATAGGGCTTCTACATCAACACCATAGCCTCTCCGATGAAGTGTGAGTAGTTTACCTCAGACCTTCGGGTCCATAGTTAGTAGCTAGATGGCTTCTTCTCTCTTTTTGGATCTCAATACAATGTTCTCCTCCTCTCTCGTGGAGATCTATTCGATGTAATCTTCTTTTTGCTGTGTTTTGTTGAGACCGATGAATTGTGGGTTTATGATCAAGATTATCTATGAACAATATTTGAATCTTCTCTGAATTCTTTTATGTATGATTGGTTATCTTTGCAATTCTCTTCGAATTATCAGTTTGGTTTGGCCTACTAGATTGGTTTTTCTTGCAATGGGAGCAGTGCTTAGCTTTGGGTTCAATCTTACGGTGTCCTTTCCCAGTGAAAGTAGGGGCAGCAAGGCACGTATTGTATTGTTGCCATCGAGGATAACAAGATGGGGGTTTTATCATATTGCATGAATTTATCCCTCTACATCATGTCATCTTGCTTAAGGCATTACTCTGTTTTCTTGAACTTAATACTCTAGATGCATGCTGGATAGCAGTTGATGAGTGGAGTAATAGTAGTAGATTGATACGTCCATTTTGCATCATGCTTTTATGTCAATATTTATTGCATTATGGGCTGTTATTTCACGTTATGTCACAATACTTATGGCTATTCTCTCTTATTTTACAAGGTTTACATGAAGAGGGAGAATGCCGGCAGCTGGAATTCTAGGCTGGAAAAGGAGCAAATATTGAAGGCCTATTCTGCGCAACTCCAAAAGTCCTGAAACTCCACGGAATACCTTAAAATAAATAAAGAAAAATCATCACCAAAGATGAAGGCCAGGGGGGCCACACCCTGTTCACGAAGGCGGGGGGCGTCCCCCCCCCCCTGGGCGCGCCCCCGTACCTCGTGGGCCCCTGGTGGCTCTCCGACGCCCATCTTCTCCTATATGAGCTCTTTCAATGAGAAAAAAAATCATAAGCAACCTTTCGGGACGAGACTCCGCCGCCACGAGGCGGAACCTTGGCGGAACCAATCTAGGGCTCTGGCGGAGCTGTTCTGCCGGGGACACTTCCCTCCGGGAGGGGGTAATCATCGTCATCATCATCACCAACGCTCCTCTCATCGGGAGAGGGCAATCTCCATCAACATCTTCACCAGCACCATCACATCTCCAAACCCTAGTTCATCTCTTGTATCCAATTCTTGTCTCCAAGTCCGGGATTGGTGCTAGTAGGTTGCTAGTAGTGTTGATTACTCCTTGTAGTTGATGCTAGTTGGTTTATTTGGTGGAAGATTATATGTTCAGATCCTTTATGCAGATTATTACCCCTCTTATTATGAACATGAATATGCTTCGTGAGTAGTTACGTTTGTTCCTGAGGACAAGGGAGAAGTCTTGCTATTAGTAGTCATGTGAACTTGGTATTCGTTCGATATTTTGATGAGATGTATGTTGTCTAGCCTCTAGTGGTGTTATGTGAACGTCGACTACATAACACTTCACCATTATTTGGGCCTGGAGGAAGGCATTGGGAAGTAATAAGTAGATGATGGGTTGCTAGAGTGACAGAAGCTTAAACCCTAGTTTATGCGTTGCTTTGTAAGGGGCTGATTTGGATCCATATGTTTCATGATATGGTTAGGTTTACCTTAATACTTTTGTTGTAGTTGCGGATGCTTGCAATAGAGGTTTCATAAGTGGGATGCTTGTTCAAGTAAGAACAACACCCAAGCACCGGTCCACCCACATATCAAATTATCAAAGTACCGAACGCGAATCATATGAACGTGATTCAAACTAGCTTGACGATAATCCCATGTGTCCTCAGGAGCGCTTTTCCTATCATAAGAGTTTGTCCAGGCTTGTACTTTGCTATAAAAAGGATTGGGCCACCTTGCTGCCCTTTATTTACTCTTGTTACTTGTTGCTCGTTGCAATTTATCTTATCACAAAACTATCTGTTACCACTTATTTCAGTACTTGCAGAGAATACCTTGCTGAAAACCGCTTATCATTTCCTTCTGCTCCTCGTTGGGTTCGACACTCTTACTTATCGAAAGGACTACGATAGATCCCCTATACTTGTGGGTCATCATAGATGCAGGCAGGAGTCGGTCTACTTGTCTCGGACGTGATGCCTATATACATGATCGTACCTAGATATCTCATAACTATGCTCAATTCTGTCAATTGCTCAACAACAATTCGTTCACCCACCGTAAAATATGCTTTTGAGAGAAGCCACTAGTGAAATATATGGCCCCTGGGTCTATCTTCATCATATTAATCTTCCATCACTTTGTTTGTTTCCTTTATTTTTTACTTTGTTTTTATTTTACTTTGCATCTTTATCACAAAAATACCAAAAATATTATCCTATCATATCTATCAGATCTCACTCTCGTAAGTGACCGTGAAGGGATTGACAACCCCTTATCGCGTTGGTTGCGAGGATTATTTTCTTTGTGCAGGTATGAGGGACTCGCGCGTAGCCTCCTACTGGATTGATACCTTGGTTCTCAAAAACTGAGGGAAATACTTATGCTATTGTGCTGCATCATCCTTTCCTGTTCAAGGAAATCCAACGCAGTGCTCAAGAGGTAGCAAGAAGAATTTCTGGCGCCGTTGCCGGGGAGTCTACGCAAAAGTCAACATACCAAGTACCCATCACAATCCCTTATCCCCCGCATTACATTATTTGCAATTTGCCTCTCGTTTTCCTCTCCCCCACTTCATCCTTGTCATTTTATTCGCCCTCTCTTTTTCCATTCGCCTCTTTTCGCTCACTTTTCCCTCGCCATGTTGGAACCAAAAAAATTTAGGGGGTCTCTCCCCAGTTCTAGTGCTTTAGACAATCCTGCTATCTTATCTAAACTCATAAATAAAAATACTATGGAAAAACCTGCCGGAATTATCAATGAAAACCTTAGCAATTTGGATGAAGAAGATTCTGGAATATTCCGTTATTTACTTGATGAATATTTGAAAGATGCTTGGGATAGGCTTTTAAGGATCCGTGCTAGCTATGTACCTCAATACCAAATTGAGGTTTACTTAAAAAGCTTTTATGTTGGGGTGCCCGTTTCGTTCAAACAAGTCTTGGATTCTATTTTTGAAGAGGGTTTTCTTGAAGGGGACCCCATAGACACCTATGAAAAGATGAAAACTATATTTGGGCACCCCATTAACGAGAAAGTTGAAATCACATCTCTTTTGCTTTCCTACCAAAACGAATCTATCAAAGAGATAAAAGCTAGCCTAGATACCAATTTCCGCAGCATACTTAATCTTTCTTCTACCATTAATGGCCATGTACTTTGTCAAAATAGAAGGATTAATTCCATATATAGCAAGTTTTCTCTCTTATTCCCTAAGACCAAAGATAGCAAATCCTAGATCTATCCTTGCTTTTATGCCTAGCTAGGGGCGTTAAACGATAGCGCTTGTTGGGAGGCAACCCAATTTTATTTTTTAGTTATTTTTTGCTTTTGCTTCTGTTTAGGAATAAATCTTTTATCTAGCCTCTGGTTAGATGTGTTTTTATGTTTTAATTAGTGTTTGTGCCAAGTTAAACCTATAGGATCTTCTTGGATGATAGTTATTTGATCTTGCTGTAATTTCCAGAAACTTTCTGTTCACGAAAACAATTGTTAAAAATCACCAGAACGTGATAAAATAGTGATTCCAATTGCTGCTGATCAATAAACAAATTTTATACGTCTTCCTATTTTGGTATATTTTTTGGCTTTCCAGAAGTTTGAGTTAGTTACAGATTACTACAGACTGTTCTGTTTTTGACAGATTCTGTTTTTCTTGTGTTGTTTGCTTATTTTGATGAATCTATGGCTAGTAAAATAGTTTATAAACCATAGAGAAGTTGGAATAAAGTAGGTTTAACACCCATATAAATAAAGAATGAGTTCATTACAGTACCTTGAAGTGGTCTTTTGTTTTCTTTCGCTAACGGAGCTCACGAGATTTCTGTTGAGTTTTGTGTTGTGAAGTTTTCAAGTTTTGGGTGAAATCTTTCGATGGATTATGGAGCAAGGAGTGGAAAGAGCCTAAGCTTGGGGATGCCCATGGCACCCCCAAGATAATCTAAGGACACCAAAAAGTCAAAGCTTGGGGATGCCCCGGAAGGCATCCCCTCTTTCGTCTACTTCCATCGGTAACTTTACTTGGAGCTATATTTTTATTCACCACATGATATGTGTTTTGCTTGGAGTGTCTTGTGTGATTTGAGTCTTTGCTTTTTAGTTTACCACAGTCATCCTTTCTGTACGCACCTTTTTAGAGAGCCATACATGATTTGGAATTTTTTAGAATACTCTATGTGCTTCACTTATACCTTTTGAGCTATATAGTTTTGCTCTAGTGCTTCACTTATATCTTTTAGAGCACGATGGTGGATTTGTTTTATAGAAACTATTGATCTCTCATGCTTCACTTAGATTATTTTGAGAGTCTTAAATAGCATGGTAATTTGCTCAAACAATCCTAATATGCTTGGTATTCAAGATTTATAAAACTTTCTTATGAGTGTGTTGAATACTATGAGAAGTTTGATGCTTGATAATTGTTTTGAGATATGGAGGTGATAATATTAAAGTCGTGCTAGTTGAGTAGTTGTGAATTTGAGAAATGCTTGTGTTAAAGTTTGTGATTCCCGTAGCATGCACGTATGGTGAACCGTTATGTGATGAAGTCGGAGCATGATTTATTTATTTATTGATTGTCTTCCTTATGAGTGGCGGTCGGGGACGAGCGATGGTCTTTTCCTACCAATCTATCCCCCTAGGAGCATGCGCGTAATACTTTTCTTTGATAACTTGTAGATTTTTGCAATAAGTATATGATTTATTCATGACTAATGTTGAGTCCATGGATTATACGCACTCTTCTTCCTTCCACCATTGCTAGCCTCTCTAATACCACACACTTTTCTCCGGTATAATACACCCACCATATACCTTCCTCAAAACAGCCACCATACCTACCTATCATGGCATTTCCATAGCCATTCCGAGATATATTGCCATGCAACTTTCCACCGTTCCGTTTATTATGACACGCTCCATCATTGTCATATTGCTTAGCATGATCATGTAGTTGACATCGTATTTGTGGCAAAGCCACCGTTCATAATTCTTTCATACATGTCACTCTTGATTCATTGCATATCCCGGTACACCGCCGGAGGCATTCATATAGAGTCATATTTTGTTATAAGTATCGAGTTGTAATTGTTGAGTCGTAAGAAAATAAAAGTGTGATGATCATCATTTTTAGAGCATTGTCCCAAGTGAGGAAAAGGATGATGGAGACTATGATTCCCCCACAAGTCGGGATGAGACTCCGGACGAAAAAAAGAGGCCATAAAAAAGAGAGAAAAGGCCCAAATAAAAAAAAGAGAGAAAAAGAGAGAAGGGACAATGTTACTATCCTTTTACCACACTTGTGCTTCAAAGTAGCACCACGATCTTCATGATAGAGAGTCTCTCATTTTGTCACTTTCATATACTAGTGGGAGTTTTTCATTATAGAACTTGGCTTGTATATTCCAATGATGGGCTTCCTCAAAATGCCCTAGGTCTTTGTGAGCAAGCGAGTTGGATGCACACCCACTTGGTTTCTTTTGTTGAGCTTTCATATGCTTATAGCTCTAGTGCATCCGTTGCATGGCAATCCCTACTCACTCACATTGATATCTATTGATGGGCATCTCCATAGCCCGTTGATACGCCTAGTTGATGTGAGACTATCTTCCCTTTTTTGTCTTCTCGACAACCACCTCTCTATTCCACATATAGTGCTATATCCATGGCTCACGCTCATGTATTGCGTGAAGATTGAAAAAGTGAAAATGTCAAAAGTATGAAATAATTGCTTGGCTTGTCATCAGGGTTGTGCATGATTTAAATACTTTGTGTGGTGAAGATAGAGCATAGCCAGACTATATGATTTTGTAGGGATAACTTTCTTTGGCCATGTTATTTTGAGAAGACATAATTGCTTTGTTAGTATGCTTGAAGTATTATTATTTTTATGTCAATATTGAACTTTTGTCTTGAATCTTTCGGATCTGAATATTCATACCACAATTAATAAGAATTACATTGAAATTATGCCAAGTAGCACTCCGCATCAAAAATTATCTTTTTTATCATTTACCTACTCGAGGACGAGCATGAATTAAGCTTGGGGATGCCTGATACGTCTCCAACCTATCTATAATTTTTGATTGCTCCACACTATATTATCTACTGTTTTGGACAATATTGGGCTTTATTATCCACTTTTATATTATTTTTGGGACTAACCTATTAACCGGAGGCCCAGCCTAGAATTGTTGTTTTTGCCTATTTCAGAGTTTCGAAGAAACGGAATATCAAACGGAGTCCAAACGGAATGAAACCTTCGGGAACGTGATTTTCTCACCAAACATGATCCAGGAGACTTGGACCCTACGTCAAGAAATCAAGGGCGAGTCCTAATCGACCACGGGGTGGGCTCTTGGTATTCAACCTCTTTATAACGAGACCAAGGCCCTCTCCTTTTTACACCCTCCATCGAGTTCGCCTCGCGCTTTGAGTTCCAACACCCAAAGCTTCAGATTCGGGCGCTTCGGACTTTCAATGATGTCCGGCTCCGACCAGCACGGCCGATGGATGTCTTCCTCCATCACAGAAGAAGACGTGCTAAAGCTGCGAGACGCTAGGTATCTAACCGGTGAGATCTCGCATAGGCTGCCTGCCCCAGGGCAGGTCATTCCCACTCCTGAGCCCGACGATAACGTGGTGTTCGTGTCTCACTTCCATCGGGGTTTAGGCTTCCCGACGGACCCCTTTGTGCGGGGGCTCATGTTTTATTATGGGCTTGATTTCCATGACTTGAATCCGGAGTCCATCCTCCATATCTCTTCATTCATTGTTGTATGTGAGGCCTTCCTCCATATTACCCCTCACTTTGGATTGTGGCTCAAGACCTTCAAGGTGGAGCCAGAGATGATCAAGGGGCAGCAAGCGGCGTGCGGAGGAGCGGTCATAAGCAAATGCGCTGGTGCTCCGTGGCCCGAGGGCTCTTTTCAAGAGGAGCTTGGTTTATGGCAACGGGAGTGGTTCTATATCACCGCTCCCAGGGGCACCAAATGGGCGGCGCCCCGCCTTCCGCCAGTCCACCACAGCGGTGGCGTCATGGGTCAACAAGGGGCTCACTGGGGTCATCCAAGGACGTTCCCTGTTGCAGGGCCGATTCGAGATCTCCAGAAAGAGGGATCAATCTGGTTGCGTGGCGCAGGTTATGGTGATCCGGCGTCTTCAGCCTCAAGAACGCCGCCCCCCTCCGCCTGTGGGAATTCAATCCGGAGGGACCACGAGCTCTCCAAAATTTTATGGGCACGACACCCGTGGAGATGTATAAACTGTTCTTCGGATCACAAGAGAAGTGTCCGAACTCGACCGAGGATGCGGGACTAAGCTGCAATCACCCAGATGCTCAAGTAAGTAGTCCTGTAACAGTACAAGCTGTTCATTCATTTATTATGTATATATGCCCTTTAAAGGAGCCGTTTCTTGAACAGGAGTGGCTAGCCAAGGCAAAGTTGATAAGGTGTCCGGCTCCCCTCCCAAAGACCACGCCGGATCCCATGTTGACCAAGATGTTGAAGGTCGCGCCCTTTGAAGAAGGCGAAGGGAGGAGCGGGGGAGCAACTACCTCTGCGAAGGAGGCTATCAAGGAAGGAGGGATTAAGAGTCCCGCCTTCCGAGGAGAGAAGAGGACCGCTTCCGAAGATCCGGAGGTCAAGGCCTCAAAGAAAGGAAGGGAATCTTCGTCGGAGAGTCCGGCGCTGGGAAGTAACCCAGCCACACTATTTCCCCAAGGGGATCAACCCTCCAGCGAGCCGTAAGTAAAACGAAGGGGTCTTGTAAATAAGGAACATCCCTATATTTATTTATGAAGATAACCAAAATTGTACCTTGTAGTTCGGACCTCAGCCCTTCTCAGCAGAGCTCGTCTTCGGGGGATCTTCTTCCGGAGATGATGGAGAGCGAAACGCCTCCACCTGTCGCACCCTCATGTGAAGCGGACGACCCGGAGGTGTCGTCGCAGAGGGTTCCCCCAAGTCCGACGGGGGCGGAAGGTCCAGCGCCAAGTGGTGTGCGGTCGGAGGAGCTGAAGGATTTGCTCGGGCGAGCGGCTATCTCAGAAGATCACCGTGCTCTAATGGGTACGGTGATTGAAAGAATTGCATCCGCGGAGAGCAGATTGCGTGAAGCCGTCAGAAGCTTACTAACGGGGTTTGAGGTAAGCAAAAAAAATGATGTACCGTTTGACAGTTATGCATATAAAATGCGCCCTGTATAGATAGTAGCCCCCGAGACTCGGTATGTTGTCAAAATTGACAATGTGCCGAGGATCAAATTCTCAATTTTAACATATCGCCGTTCCTAAACAGGTGGCGGGTCGTCCGGAGGCCAGCCGGACTAATGAATATGCCGAACTAAAGCGGCAGCTTGATGAGGCGGATGCGGACATCGCGCTGGTCAATAAACGGTTTGATGAGTCACAAGGTATGCGACTTCTATGCGGACACCTGGTAAGGGAGCTTGACGCCCATGTCTTACTAATCGTATGCTTAATGCAGATGGTGCCGCTGCCGTGGAGGAGCTGCGGGCAGAACTCGCCCGAGCGAAAGAGCAAGCCAGAATTAGTAAGGCGGCTGCTTTAAAGGCGGCCGAAGAGCTAGAAGCTGAACGGGCTGCTCACTGCCGAAGCAAAGAAGAGATGGCCGAGATGGCCAAAAGGTTAAGGAATGCTACCGATCGCTGCGAGGTTCTTGAAAAAGAGCATCAAGCGGAACAGGAGGGCCTAAAGAAGGCCGCCCGAAACCAAGAATGCCTAATCGGCTTTGAGAGCTGCCAAGGAGGAGCTGAGTCGGGCCGAATTGCGGCTGGAAAACGTTTCGCTGGAGGAAATATACAGATCCAAAGTATGCTCCGTTGGATAAATTATGGAGTTCGAGAGGATGCTTATATGGACTTGGCGGCGAAGCGCCAGGACGCGTTGAGCACTTCCGGGGCCGAAGGGGCACAAAGGAAGAGCTATCTTGGTCGCAATTCCATAGTCCGGAGCGCCCTCTGCCACGACCGATCGGTTGGCGAGTGGGCGAGCTGAATCGATTGTCCGGATTGGCCATGAAGCATGTCTTGACTCACTTGTGGCGGACGGACCCCAGCCGAAGAGCTATTTTGGTGTAGTGCAGCAGTTTCTTGGAGCGGTGCCGTGTATCGACGCGATGAAGCGATTGGCATGTATTGAGGGAGCGCGGATGGCTCTTGCCCGTGTCAAGACATCTTGGGCGAGATGAAGGCCACCGATGTTGCATCCCGTGATTGGACAGAGGCGAGTACCGCCGAGCACTACTTTGAAGAAAACCTGCGGACGCTCGCTTAATAGAGACGCAGGTTCAAGGATATTATGTTCGAGTGACATGTATGATTCGTGAAAACGATTTTTCAATGTAATATAAGTGCTTTTTATGCTTGTGCGTTCAAGTAGTAAACTACTCCTGGCGGCCGTTTATGTATATGTGTATATAACTGAAAGATGGCAGTCCTTGACTTCAGCCCCACGCACATAGTGCGGGGTGTTTGCAAAAAAGCGCTTTTCACACTTAATCCAACGCCTTGGTCCTGTTAAGGAGGTGGTAGCGTAGCAAACCGTGCAACCGGACTATAATGCTTTATCACTTTCACTTAGCCATAGGAGTTCGAGGGTGGGGCTACTATATAGCCCCTCGGGGCACCGCACTCTCCGAATTCGGGTGCGATGTGCTGACCGAAAACCGTCCTTTGTTAATGCGGAGGAATTCTAAACATTCCTGTGAGTCATCGAGTGGTTGACCAATATCTCGCTATATCATGACGATCAGTTTTGGCTTTCATCGAGGTGCTCTTTGGCGAACCGGGCACAATCGCAGAGTTCTCCGGTGCCGCGTTAGCCGTGAAAACGGAACGTAAGGCAGCAAAACACAGAGCCAGGCAACCCAACATTTGACCAAAGACATGATTCGAGCTGATGCATATAAGGCCTAACTCGAGACGCGAATACTCCCTATGGTATTCGGTCTTTATGAAAATGGGCAAAATAAGGCCCTAAGCCCTTTGTGTCCAGTGCAGCATAAAAATTCAGTGCGGCCAATGCCAAAGCACCAGCCTCCTCCTCGCTTATATTTAAGGAACTGGGGAATGTATATCAACAAGAGACAGTGAAAAAGGTTTACGATGGTCTTAATCAAAAGAATCCTTGCAACGGGTCCCTACCGCACGTCTGCGCTTGTGTCTCCGTTGCCGTATCACGGACGGGTGTAGCACGTTGTTCATCTGTAAAGAGAGGAACTTAGTTTGAAAAGAAAAGGATCGTATGTAAAATGTACTTAGTATTAAATAAACAAAGTACAGTTCAAATAAGTGAATAAAATTTGAGCTTTATTGTCTCTTGTTATACATGCATGTAGCCCCTTGTACGGGGTATGCAGCTAGTGGGCGCGGACTCGTCTAGCCGTGTCTGTGGTTTGAATGACCTCTCGCAGGTTCTTTGCCTAGTGGAGCCGGGTAGCTGTGGAGCTGTCGATGATCTCCCTTCTTCTGCGCCGAGTAACACTTAATACTTCCTTTCAACGAGATGATGCCGCGTGGACGGGCATTTTAAGTGTTAGAGATGCATAATGCGGTATTGCGTTAAAGCGGGCGAAAGCTTCGCGTCCCAATAGTGCTTGATGGCTACTTTTAAACGGGGCGACATGGAAGAGTAACCTTTCGCGACGGAAGTTGTCGGATGAACCAAACACAACTTCTAGCAGTATTTAGCCCGTGCAGAGGGCGTGAGGGCCGGGCAGTACTCCTTTAAAGGAGGTGTTGCTACAGCGAATTTTGGTTGGGTTTATCCCCATCCTGCGGATTGTGTCCTGATATATCAGGTTTATGTCACTGTCGCCATCCATGAGGACATGTGTAAATTGGAATCCGTTGATTATAGGATCCAATATCAAGGCAGTCCATCCTACGTTCCGAATACTATCGGAATAGTCCTGATGGTCAAAGGTGATTGATTTTGACAACCAATGTGCGGCGCGCCTTTTAGTGGGCGCCGCTCTGTTTTTCCCTTTGATCACGTGAAGTGAGTTTACTGTTTTAACCTTTTGTGGGAAATTCTTTTGTTTTCGGGGCTCGCTTGTGGTGCTCGTCATCATTTTCCTTGGTGTGTCGAGCCCCTTGTGTTCGCATTAAGTCGGCCGGACTGCTTGGAGACCCAACAATCTCTGTGGGTATGGTTTGCGTGCTTCTTGAGGTACCATGTATTTGACATATCTGTCCGTAATCTTGTTTAGGTTGGATAGCTCGTCCTTTGTTATCCTTTAGGGCAGTGTTTTGTTGTTCGCCGAGAGCTTTTGAATCCGGCGTTGACCGCCGCATTATTTGGGCCATTTTCTTTATTCCGTGCTGATCTTTTCTGCGTCGTGATTTCCCATTTCCATCCCTGGTTTCGATGTACTGGTCGCTGGTATCGCATCTAGCCAGCCAGCTGTCCTCTCCCGCGCAAAGCGGTCATGAGGCTTGTTAATGCGGCCATTGTTCTTGGCTTTTCTTGGCCGAGGTGTCTCAGCGAGCCATTCGTCTCGGACGTTGTGTTTGAAAGCTGCTAAGGCTTCGTCGTCCGGACAGTTGACTATTTGGTTCTTTTAGTAAGGAACCTGTTCTGCATTTCGGGCTGACTCTCCGGGCTGTTGAGTTATGTGACTTAGATAAATCAGATCCGGAGGGCGGACATAAGTCCCCGAAAATTTGCCCGAATGCGCCCTCGAGCTCTTCCCAGCTTCCAATGGTATTTCCGGGAGGCTTTTAAGCCAATGCCGAGCTGGCCCTTTGAGTTTAAGGGTAAGTATTTTATGGCGTGGAGATCGTCTCCTCTAGCCATGTGTATGTGGAGGATGTAATCCTCGATCCGCATCTGTGGTATGTTGTTCCGTCAGATGCCTCTATGTTTACGGGTTTGAATCCCGCTGGAAATTCATGATCCGGCACCTCATCGGTGAAACATAGGGGGTGTGTGGCACCCCTATATTTGGGTGTGCCGTGATCTTCGGGATTTGGACGTATTGCATTGTTTTGACGAGCCTGCTTTCTTGGCCCGTAGATGGACCTAACTGGGCCATCCTCTTGGTGTGAATCCTTATGCGGATCGCATATTGGCTTGTCTGCGACGCCATTTGCTGCTCTCTTTTTGCCATGAGGTCGTCCATCCGACCGGGTGGCCTTCTTGCTTTTTAATTGTGGGGGCTCTAAGGCCTCCTCGTCAATTCGGGCAGTAGCTTTCTTTTCGGTAGCTCTTTGTTCGGCGATCGTCGCCAGCACTTATTCTGCGGTGTCAATACTTTGCTCCATCTCGATCCTGAGTGCATCTTCCGCTGTTTTGAGCTTCCGCTTCGCTTTTTCAGGCTACGCGCAGGGCGACGAGCCTTTCTCGAGGTCATTTTGCTCCAATGGTTTGTCCGCGTGAGGTCGTCCGGACTGTTGTCTTCGCCGGGGACAGATTGTTTATCCAAGTTGTCTTGTTCGGACGATTGCTCGATAGCTTGTTCGTTGTCCACCGGTTCGCCCGCTCTATGGCTGGGTCTTTGTTGAGGCGGGCTTTGTTAGGCGCTTACGCTGCCGCTTTGACCGCCGAGGATTTATCCTTCAGAAGCGCCCCGTTGTTCCTCGTCTTCATTTCCTTTAGGTGTATCCACCATGTATACGCTATGGATGAGGTTGTCCAGCGTCCTATAGGTGCTGGTTCATTGTTGTCTCCTACATCGCCGTCCATACCGCCGATGTCTTCGAGTCGAAATCGAGCACGCCGTGTAAGCTTTCGACAAAGGGCTATGAAGTGGGTGGTGGGTGGGCTTTGAATTTCTTCGTCATCCGCATCTCAACAGTCCCGACCGCAGTCCGCCAGGCTCTCCGGATAAAGAGAGAGACTTTAGTGTATTCAGGATGTCGCCAAAGGGCGAGTGCTGAAAGATGTCCGCGGCCGTGAACTCCATAACGGGCGCCCAATCGGATTCAATTGGCAGGGGCGCGGGGGGTTCGGAGTCCGGATAGGAGTCCGGCACCCTGGAGTCGAGGTCTTCGCAAAGGACAGGGATGGAGTTCGGCTCGATCGCTGTAGAGATTAAAGCCCCCGAGGTGGTGTCCAACCACTCGTCCTCGATCGGGGAATCCGACCGGATTAAGGGTCGGAGCGGATTCGTGCGGCCTCCGGCATTGTTGATTGCGAGCTAGATCATGCCCATCGAGACAAGGCTGGCGCTTGGCTGGGGCTCAATCCGTCAAGATCAAGTCTCCGCGATATCGGCCGTATAGTTTAGGGCTTCCAAATCTGACTCGACGCGGGCGAGCTTCAATCTGCTCCAGATGGCTGCTTAATTGGCCCGCAGTGCAAAGCCGCCGAACACGAAGATCTGTCCGAGGAGAAAAGCCTCACCCTGGACCGCGTCGTTGTTGATGATCAAAGGAGCCATCGAGCCTATCGGTGAAGACACAGAGGAACTCTTAATGAAAGCACCAATGTCGGTGTCAAAACCGGCGGATCTCGGGTAGGGGGTCCCGAACTGTGCGTCTAGGCGGATGGTAACAGGAGACAAGGGACACGATGTTTTACCCAGGTTCGGGCCCTCTTGATGGAGGTAAAACTCTACATCCTGCTAGATTAATATTGATGATGTGTGTTACAAGAGTGGATCTACCACGAGATCAAAGAGGCTAAACCCTAGAAGCTAACCTATGGTATGATTGTTCTTCGTCCTACGGACTAAAACCCTCCGGTTTATATAGACACCGGATAGGGTTAGGGTTACACAGAGTCGGTTACAATGGTAGGAGATCTACATATCTATATCGCCAAGCTTGCCTTCCACGCCAAGGAAAGTCCCATCCAGACACGGGTCGAATTCTTCAATCTCGTACCTTCATAGTCTTGGAGTCCGGCCGATGATGATAGTTCGGCTATCCGGACACCCCCTAGTCCGGAACTCCCTCAGCGTGGCAGCCCGCCATGGTCACTGGAGCTCGTCGTGGAGGTGGGGCCTGGTCTTGGTACCCACGCACCACCGTTGCAGGCGGCGCGCGATCTTGATGTGGTGGTGTGGGGAGTGCAGGAGCATCTTCTGGCAGCATCCTTCTTCACGCGCGGGTGCCCTGCGCGGTGGGTCGCGCCGCGGAGCCGCGCGTCTTGGTGCGAGGGTGACATCTTGATGTGGAGGTGGCGGAGGGGCTCCATGGGCTACGTCGCCCGCAACAGGAGGTGGACGAGGCAGCGAGAGAGACGGTGCGAGAGAGCCCCCAACGGCACTGACGAGCTCGGTGATGCGGTCCAGCCAGTCTTCGTAGAGGTCGGTAACGCAGGACCTCGCGCGCCATGAGCAGCGCGGCCTGCGCGTCCGCGGGTGCGCATCGAGCGTGGGATGACGAGCCGGCCGGAGTCTGCGACGGGGTGGCGGTGCGTCCGTCTCGCCGCAGGGAGGGGTGCAGCTACGAGGCTTGCTGCTCCTTTCCCGTCGGTCCAGTGGCGGCGTTGGCAGCGGGTGATTGAGAGCGAAGAGGAGGTCCACCGACGGGCGCCGTCTGGGCGACGCGAGCGGCAAGGGTGGCCCGGCGCTCAGCGCGGGCCCGGCGAGCGTCAGCCATGGATGCGGTGGAGCAGTGGTGCATCGATCGATGGAAGAAAGGCCTCAGCCCACCCCTACCTGGCGCGCCAAATGTTGGATTACGGGTTCCGGCAAACCCTTGTGAGGTTCAAACTCTGGGATGCGCACGAAGAACACTCTCTTCCTAGCTCGCTCGCTCAACGATCCCACGCCTAGCTCGTCAGACCCAAAGAACAAGAGACACAAGGGTTTATACTGGTTCGGGTCACCTTGCGGTGTAACACCCTACTCCAGTGTGTTTTGAATTGCCTCGAGGGGCTGAGGATGACCTAGTATAGTGGATGAACAACCTCCGGAGGTGAGGTGTTCTTGGGCTCGATGAGCCTGTTAGATGGTCAAGGTGGAATCGATCTGTCCCGTCTATGGTGGTGGCTAAGTCCTATTTATAGTGGCCTTGGTCCTCTTCCCAAATGTTAGGCGGGAAGGGATCCCACAACGGCCAAGTTTGAAGGGGGACAACTAGTACAAGCTATCCTGACAAAAGGTGGTATTCGCCTGCCAAAGGCTCTGGTGGTGATGCTTTTGTGGGCTCCGCGGTGACCTTCGTCCTACCGTCCTGCCGGTCTTGGTCTTGTTGCACTGACATGGAAACCTTTGCCTGACGCCTCGGGACCCCGCGCCTGCGCTTTCCTCCTTAGCACCAAAGAGGAAAATGGTACACTACACCCGCTGGCGCCGCCTGGCCTTGGTCGTCATGGCTCACGTCACGCGAACCTCGCGAGGTGTCCCTTGCATAGATATCTCCGCTCCTTGGGAGACAGCCTAGTGAGGCCACCCCCAGGGAGGTCTTGGTGTCGTCCGCCTCGCGAGGCTTGGCCCCTTGCGAGGGTCTTGGGTTGTCGCTGCAGAAGCTGGTCCGTACCAGGCCGTTAGTGGAGCCACGCCCCGGGCCGCAGGCAGGCAAGTCTAGGCACCCCCGGTCCCAGAACGCCGATAGGATGCAGGTCTGAGATTGTGGAGGCAGACTGATCCCTATGCCACCAGGAGAAGGACAGTTGTAGATTATCGTTTCCACACCAAGGAACAACAAGACTTCTATGAGACAGTCTTGTTGGACAAGAAGCCCATTGTTTGTGATATGAAGTGGGTTGACTGGAAATATATTGATGACAATGAGGACTACTTTCCAGGTGTGCATGAAAGCTTCAGGATGAATGAAGTGGACAAGTCTGTTGGTCAGAAGTTGACCAAGTGGAACGATGAGATGATAATGCAATTCTATTCCACTGCTCACTTCTATCCAGATGGAAAAAATGTTTGGATGACTGAGGGAATCAGATATCAATCAACTATCTCTGAGTGGGCCAAGTTGATCAATGCCCCAAAGGAAGAATAAAATGACATTGATGTACATGCGAAGCCTAGGAAGTATCACAACTCCATGGCCAACATGTACAAGGAGATTCTTGACAGTGACCTAGAGACACACAACATCAACACCATTCCGAGGCACACTCTGTTGCCTAAGTCAGGAAATCATAGGATGATCCGTGGTCACTCCATCAACTTGCTCCATATGTTTGATGTGCCACAGAAGTTCAAAGTGATGAGCTTGATAGTTGAAATAGTGAAGAGAACTGCAGCTGATCAGAAGAGATCATGTGGATATGCCCTTCATATACAGATGTTGATCAACTCCGAGACGGGAACAGGGACATATCTTCTAGATAAAGAGCATCTTCCCCTGAGGCCAGAATTTGAGGACAATGAGATTGTCATGGATGCATCTCATCCAACATGTGCAGAAGCTCAGGAGGAGAGAGAGAGAGAGAGAGAGAGAGAGAGAGAGAGATCAAAGGCTGCAAAAGCAGCAAAGGCAGCTAGTGCACTAGATGCTTCAACTGTGATGCTCAAGACCAAGCAAGATCAACTCAGTTACCTGCTTGAGGCTACTATGAGGATTGAGAAGGGCTTGGCCACCCTGACTCGGAATTAGGAAAGTCTTGAGAGCATCATTGAGACTAAATTCCATGATCCAAATGTGAATGTGATACGTCTCCAACGTATCTAGAATTTTTTATTGTTCCATGTTGTTATATTATCATTCTTGGATGTTTTACAATCATTTTATAGTCATTTTATATCATTTTTTGGTACTAACCTATTGACATAGCGCCAAGTGCCAGTTGTTGTTTTCTGCATGTTTTTTACATCGCAGGAAATCAATATCAAACGGAGTCCAAACGCAGCGAAACTTTTTGTGGATTTGTTTTGGACCAGAAGACATCCAGTGGGCCAAAGAAGTACCGAAGAGGGAGCCTGAGGTGAGCACAAGATACCAGGGAGCGCCTGGAGGGACAGGTGTGCCCTGGTGGGTTGTGCCCACCTCGGTGGACTCCCGAACCGCCTCTTTGCTCTATAAATACCCCAATATTCCAGAAACCCTAGGGGAGTCGATGAATATCAATTCCAGCCTCCACAAGTTCCAGAATCACTAGCTCCAATCTAGAAACCGTCACGGAGGGGTTCATCATGTCCATTGGTGCCTCTCCGATGATGTGTGAGTAGTTCTTTGTAGACCTACGGGTCCGTAGTTGGTAGCTAGATAGCTTCCTCTATCTCTTTTGATTCTGAATACAATGGTCTCTTGGAGATCCATATGATGTAACTCTTTTTGCGGTATGTGAGGGAGTCCTGGACTAGGGTGTCCTCGGGCGTCCGGGCTATGTAATGTGGGTCGGACTGATGGGCCGTGAAGATACAAGATCGAGGACCTTCCCCCGTGTCCGGATGGGACTCTTCTTTGCGTGGATGTCAAGCTTGACGTCTGGATATGTAGTTTCCTTCCTCTGTAAACCGACCTTGTACAATCTTAGCCCCCTCCGGTGTCTATATAAACCGGAGGGTTTAGTCCATAGAGGCAATCATAACCATACAAGCTAAACATCTAGGGTTTAGTCATTACGATCTCGAGGTAGATCAACTCTTGTAACCCCTATACTCATCAAAGTCAATCAAGCAGGAAGTAGGGTATTACCTCCATTAAGAGGGCCTAAACCTGGGTAAACATTGTGTCCCCTGCCTCTTGTTACCTTCGATCCTTAGACACACAGTTCGGGGACCCCCTACCCGAGATCTGCCGGTTTCAACACCGGCATTGGTGCTTTCATTGAGAGTTCCTCCGTGTTGTCGACAGAAGGATCGATAGCTCGCCTCATCGTCAACGACAAAATCACCTCTGGAAGAGCCCTAGATCCTTGGCAGATCCTCCAGATTGGCAATTTCACCATAGGCGCCCGCCCGGCCATTAAGCCCAAGGCGGTCCCTCGGATTGCCAAAAATCATCTCCGCATCAACCCCGAAAACATCGATAAGATGGATCCAGCAGATGTCTCGTATTTAAACAAACTGCTAGGTCGCATCGCTGCCTTGGGGGTCACAACAGATTACGATCTGATTGGGCTTAAACCCGAATAGAGGGAAATCAGGTCTCCACCTGTCACCCACCTGGTGACTGTTGTGGAAGAACAAGTTGAGTATACCGCTCCTCTTATGCTGAAAACAAACTATGTTCGGATCTCCAAGCCCTACGAGCCGGACGCTCATCTTCGAGAAGAGATCATCTGTCCTCCGAACATAGAATCCGGTGCTGAGTCTAAAAATCCCCAGGACACTCCGGACCCTGGGCCAATGACCTCAGAAATTTTTTGAAACCCAGATTTCACAGTGGGTCAGGGTTCGGATTTAAGTCCACCCACCCACCACAATCAATACTCCCCAAGCAATTCCATTCCCCCAGACATATGCGATTTAATGTATATACGACAGCAAACTCAGGAAACACTCCATCACTTTTGGGCTAGATTCCTACTTGTTAAGAACAAGATCAAAGATTGATGCGACGATGATGCAGTATCAGTCTTTTACCACAAATGTACGAATGAGGGCATCCTCAACGCCCTCAATCGGCACCACATACTGCACGTTGTAGATTTGGCACATATAGTACAGAAGTATTGCGCAATGGAAAGCGCTTGGAAAGCCTAGACAGCTCGGTGGGAGCCACCGGTTTTTAAGCCACCCACCGGCCGGACAAAAAGGATGCACCCTTATGGGGCACCTGATCATTACTCCACGGAAAGAAAAATTAAGCCCTTACCGAGACACAGAACTGTCCTTGATGAATGGCTCGACAAGCCCTATCAGATACACGTGCCAAAGTCCGAGCCAACTCATAGCCTTCGGGCATGTTGGATACTCCGGCAGGTGGCTAAAAGTGGGGAGGCTATTCTCACCAACACTACTCAGGCAATGCATTCCCCCGAGGATAACAACCTCAATGTGTTTACGGTCTTCGAGACCTTTTCTTCAAACAACCGGCGCTTAAGGGCGCCCCGCGACCTCGCAGAAATCAATCACGTAGCCGCAATAAATCCTTGGAACGACATGGCGATAACCTTCAACGCCAATGACGAGCCAAGGGCCCGATCAGTCCGAGCACCAGCCGCTTTGGTTCTAAACCCAATTTTAGATGGCTTTCGCCTCACTAAAGTGCTCATGGACGGCGGCAGCGGACTGAACCTCATCTACGAAGACACGCTCAATAAAATGCAAATGGACAGGAGTCGCATTGAGCAAAGTAATACATACTTTCGAGGAATTATCCCCAGTCGGGAAGCAAGATGCTCGGGGAAAATTAAAATCGACGTGGTATTCGGCACGCCAAAGAACTATAGGTCCGAAGAAATAATCTTCTAGGTGGCCCCTTTCAACAACGGATATCACGCCCTGTTAGGGCGAGATGCATTCACACGCTTTCAAGCCATACCTCATTACGGGTACATGAAGCTCAAAATGCCCGGGCCCAATGGTGTTATCACTATCGCCAGTGATCCGGACATAGCACTCCGCGCCGAAAACAAAACCGCATCCCTGGCCCTCAAGGCACTGCCCGAAGCTCTGGCGGCCGAGGAGCTCACCGCTATGCGTTCCACAGTGGATAGAGACGGCGTAATTCTTGATAAAAGGCCTAAATCCACTTCTTTCAAGCCAGCAGACGAGATAGTAAAATTTCAAGTTCACCCGACGGACCCCAAGAAGACAGCTTCCATTGGGGCACAGCTGGATCTGGTGGTCGACGCTGCATTGCACGCGTTCTTGCACGAGAATTGGGACATCTTCTCCTTGCACCCCTTGGATATGCCAGGAATCCCACGCGCGCTGGCCGAACATAGTCTCAGTCTACTGAAGGGATACAAGCCAGTCAAGCAAACACTGCGGTGATTTTCCGAACCCAAACGACAGGCTATGGGTGAGGAGCTAGCAAAGCTACTCGAAGCCGGGTTTATCAGAGAGATCAAACATCCAGACTGGCTAGCAAACCTGGTCATGGTGCCGAAGAAGGATAAATCCTGGCACTTGTGTGTCGATTTCAAGGACCTTAATAAAGCCTACCCTAAGGATTCCTTCCCACTACCTCGCATCGACCAGATTATTAATGCAACCGCAGGACACGACTCACTGTGCTTCCTTGATGCATACTCCAAATACCATCAAATTAAGATGAAGGAATCCGACCAAGCCGCAACGGCATTCATCACCCCATACGGGCCCTTCTGCTTCAACACCATGCCCTTCGGGCTAAAAAACACCGGCGCCACATACCAATGCATGATTCAAACGTGCCTGGAAAAGCAATTCGGCAAGGTAGTTGAGGCATATGTAGATGATGTAGTCATCAAAACTAAACATGTCGAATCATTGGTGGACGACTTACGCCTTACATTTGACAACCTCCAAAGATATGACATACGACTCAATCCGGAAAAGTGCGTTCTCGGCGTTCCCGCCGGAAAACTGCCTGGGTTCATTGTTTCCAATAGGGGAATCGAAGCAAACCCAGCCGAAATCCGAGCCCTGTCACAATTGGCTACACCAACAGATCTCAAGCAGGTCCAAAAACTAGCCGCATGCGTGGCAGCTTTGAGCCGCTTTATCTCCAGATTAGGAGAAAAGGCACTGCCATTGTATCGCCTGCTCCGACGCACTGACCATTTTGCGTGGACGGATGCTGCAACAGCCGGACTGGAAGAAATAAAAACTTTGTTAGCAATCAACCCAATCCTGGTCGCACCAAACGTCGGTGAGCCCATGTTACTATACATATCTGCAACGCACCAGGTGGTGAGTGCGGTACTCATTGTCGAACGAGATGAAGAGGGACATAAATTCCCACTTCAAAAACCAGTATACTACGTATCGACGGTCCTCACACCATGCAAATCCTGATATCCACATTATCAAAAGATAGCGTACGCGGTCTTCATGGCATCTCGGAAGTTGTGGCACTACTTTCAAGAATGTTCGATCATGGTGGCTTCCGAAGTACCACTTAATGATATCATAAAAAACCGGGACGCCACCGGCCGGATTGCCAAATGGGCCATTGAGCTCTTACCGTTTGAAATAACATATAAGCCACGCCAAGCCATTAAATCTCAAGTGTTGGCTGACTACATCGCCGAATGGACAGAGGCTGAACTCCCTAAAGAGTACGACACGTATTCCAACTAGGTGATGCCCTTCGACGGCTCTAAAATGCTAGCCGGACTGGGGGCTGGTGTCGTCTTGATATCCCCCACAGGAGACACAGTCCGTTATGTGCTCCAAATACTGTATACAAACTCTAATAACGCAACCGAATATGAGGCCCTATTGCATGGTCTTCGGATGGCCGTCTCTATGGGCATACAACGCCTCGAGGTGCGTGGGGATTCAAACCTCGCAATATCCAAAATAAGCAGAGAATGTGATGCCAAAGATCCAAAGATGGCAGCTTACCGCAACGCCGTACTTAAAATATCAGCCCGGTTTGAGGGGCTCGAGTTTCATCACGTGGCCCGAGAAAGTAATCAAGCATGGGCGCTAAGCGAGACCCCGTCCCACCCAATACCATTGTGGAGAGGCTCTTCAAGCGATCTGTGGTATGGTAGGACGAGAGCAGCAACACCAGTCCGGAGCCCATCATACCCCCAGATTCTGAACACAATTCCGATATCATCGGGGGCTCGGCCACCAAAATAACACCACCGGCCCATATAATCATGGCAGTAATCGCCAGATGTACCGAACCCTTCCTGGCCTACCTTAATAGGCGAGAGCTCCCTGAGGACCAGAATGAGGCCCGTTGCATTGTTCAATGCTCGAAAGCCTACAAGGTTCATGAAGGAGAGCTATACAAGAAAAGCACTACCAGAGTCCTTCAAAGATGTATCTCCAAAGAGGAGGGGCGGTAGCTCTTGGACGAAATCCATGCTGGTCTTGGCGGCCATCATGACGCAGCTCGGGCCCTTGTAAGTAAGGCCTTTCGTACCGGTTTTTTCTGGCCTACGGCCCGAGCAGATGCACAAGACCTCATCCAACGTTGTGTAGGATGCCAGCTTTTCGCCAATCAAAGCCATATGCCGCCTACCGCCCTACAAATAATCCCCATTACTTGGCCTTTTGCGGTCTGGGAGCTTGACATGGTCGGACCCCTTAAAGGGGGAAGCCATAAGAAAAAATATCTGCTGGTCATGGTAGATAAATTCACTAAGTGGATAGAGGCCAAGCAGTTAAAACGGCCGAAGCCAGACCAGTAATAGATTTCATATCTGGTGTCGTACATCGTTATGGTGTCCCACACAGCATCATCACCAGTAACGGCTCCAACTTCCCAGCCGACGAGGTAAAAAACTTGGTGTGCTAATCTTGGCATCAAGCTCGATTATGCCTCCGTCTATCACCCTTAGACAAACGGTCAAGTTGAACGGGCTAATGGCCTCATAATGAGCGGCATTAAACCCAGACTAGTGCGATCCTTAAAGGAGTGACATAAACACTGGGTTGAGGAGCTCGACTCCGTACTCTGGGGGCTGCAGACCACGCCCAATCGCACAACCGGATACACATCGTTTTTCATGGTGTACGGCGCAGAGGCCATCTTGCCCTGCGATATTATTCACGACTCACCTCGAGTACGCATGTATGAAGAGAGGGAGGCCGAGCTCGATCGGCAAGATGACTTAGATGGCCTACAGGAGGAGCGCGATGTCGCAAAAGCTTGTTCAGCATTCTTACAACAACAAGCTCGAAGATACCAAAGCAGAGAAGTGCGGGCCAAGACTTATAATGTCGGTGAACTCGTTCTACGCCTACCAGATAAGAAAAAGGACAAGCTCAAGCCCAAATGGGAGGGTCCCTTCATTATAGATGAAGTTCTCGCATGAGGAGCCTATCGCCTCCGTAATGCATCGGACAATCGCCTAGAGCCGAACCCATGGAACACTGCCAAACTCGGAAGATTCTACACCTAAGTCCGGACTCATTGTTCATTACCTTTTTCTCTTTTTTATCTTTCTTCTTTTCGTTTTTATACAATTCTATCCCATGTTTGGATAAACCGCACACTTAAGGGGTATACATCCTTAAATGTACATACCCCCCAATACCTGCGGGCTTCTAGTCATAGAAGCTTATTATCATTTTTCGAGTATCAAGCTCACCGTATATATGTGTCATTTTCTCATATATGTCTTTTCTTCGCCATTATATGCACCTTTATGACTTAAGTTTTTGCCAAGCTGGGTTGTCTGGCTCTTGTGCTTATGCCCTACGTTCCCGCTTGTTCGGCTAGGGCATAAAGGGAGCACCTCTGCGATTGCTACAGCCGGGTTATCCAGACGTGTACCTCAGACGGGTGAAGCTGAAAGCTAGCGTTCTTAAGGGAATAATAGGTCGGCAGACAAAAGATGAACTACCCTCGTGGCGATACAAGCCCCCAAATACAACATGCACTGTGATTTTTAGCATCACAGCTCAGGCATGCACAACATTGCATGTCGGCCCAGGGAGAGGAACCCTTAACGGAACTATTCTCTCTGGAAGATGTTTCTTATGATCAAATGTAATATAACATAACTCCCCGAATACAACTTGTCTGTTCAAGCAACTATGACCGGACTACCTGGTTTCCGAACATACGTCAGTGCTTACCACTGGTACAGTATTCGGAAACACTCCAAACTTTGGATTTCGGAGGTTAAAGCGGAAGGTCTGCCATGACAATCGTTTTACAATTCGGCTGGAGATCCGTTTGTCGATCAAAGTACATTACTACCTGGGCTCGAAAACTTCCTCCTCCTCTAGACCATCTAACAAGTTGTCTAGCTTACAATCCTGTTGCGAAAACTTGGCAGCTATCTTTACTTGGTCATATACTAAGCTAACAGGAATTTCCTGTCCATTTGGTCCCCGAGGCCCAACCCGGGCCATATGATTCGGATCAAGTCCGGTGTACCGTGTTTTCACCATGGCCCAGACCTCTCGTGCGCCTTCTCGGCATGCAAATATCTTCCATAGTCCAAAGCGGCGACGAGCTCCCTTGAATAAATTCACGAGATCCTCCATACTTCCTGGAGGAGAATCGGCCGGCCATAAAGCTTTAGCAATGTTCCTCATTGCCTTCCGGGCTCGCTCATGCACTTTGGACAGCTCTTGTAGAAGATTGCCTTGAAATCCGAACACCTCTCCTTCGGGCCGCCCAGTCAGCACACCTGCAGACACAAACTTGTTAAACTTCCTATTGGGGGACTGTATGGAAGTGAGGTTAAAAAGCATACTGAATATGCCGCCTTTCAGCATTCTGTTCTCATTCAAGGCGTCTGCCAGTTGGGCTCGTATGTCCTTCAGCTCCTCGGCCTGTTTGATGTTGGCATCTTGTAGCTTGTTCTTTTAATCCCTGGTCCGCGTTAGTATACGCTGACCAGCGGCCTCTTGCCTTTCGGCATGTTGTTTATCTGCCTGCATGGCCTTCAATCTCTCTTCCAGCTGATCCGGCGATCTGCAGTCGTAAATACATCAATATTTATTTCAAAAAACATTGCTAGCACATGATTATATTTTTCGGACAGTAGCGAACATTACCAGTCGGTGCCTACTTGGACTTCGCTAGCTCGGCGGTGACATCAGTTAGCTCGGTCCGGCATTTTTCCAGCTCCTGGGACAGCATGTTATTCCTCTCCGTGAGTACTTGATCATGCAACGATCCTTAAATCAGATGCGTCAACGGCTTTAATTCTCGGGGGCTACTGACACATGATCTTACCCGCATATCCTTTGAAAGCTGGTAAGTGGCTCCAGCGAGCCCATCCCGAGTAGCTCGGATACATGCATCCGCTGAGCTGCAGGCATTGAATGCGTCTTCAGTGAAAGTTGGGTCGCGCATAGCCGCCCTCCGGCGCCGATGGTTCATCGCACTCTCCACTTCGGAGTTGGAAACGGATACATCATCTGAATCCTCAGGGAGAGGACAATCCGGCATTTCACCGGTATCAACCCTAGTCCTTGGGATAGGGCCCGGGTTCGGATTGGATGATGCATGACCGGCGAGGCCTCCGAACACAGTCCAGCATATGCTTTTCCTAAAAAAATTGGCATAGTGAAAAACGTCACAATTCGGTATATCTGCCAAGGGCACATTGAAAACCATACCTTTTTGATGAAGCTGGGGGCTCGGTAATATCGCCGTCCGCCTTTCTTTTCGAAGATCCGCCCTGCGCAGGCGTCGCCTTCTTAAGGGACGCTTCTGATGAGGCGTGGCGAGACGAGGGCCGCCCCTTTGGAGCACGAGATAGTGTGGTGGGTGAGGCGCGATGAGAAAACTCTTTTGGACGAGATGTCTCCTGGGTACTTACATGGGAGGAGGGGAGAAGGCCGGGATAATCGGCTATGATGGCCACTTCTGTGTCGTCATAGCTCGCCTGATGAAAGACCCCCTTCTTGAGCTCAATGAATATATTCGGATCCTCTTCAAATCCGGGATCCAAGTCCCGTCCTCCGGCTGTGGAGCGGGGCTGTAGATCCCCGCGACAACCTTCCTCCATTCCTATTAAAAATGGTTGGATTAGGTTCAACTAGGTATGACTCAGGAAGAGGATTGAGTAAGGTTACGGAGCGAAAGCTCATCCAGCTAGGAGGGTTGTACATGGAAAAGCCCTCTCGACACTTAAGGCGAGTAAAATCTTCTTTCTCCCCTTTATAAAGATCAGCCAACATGGCGGCCAAGGCGGCAAAGTTGTCCGGGCCCTTGTGCCCGCAGCGTGATGCGTCGTCCACCCCATTGTAGTGCCACATGGGGAGTCCTCTGGATTGGAGTGGTTGAACGCCTCGCGTTATCAAAATCACCATTACCTCAATTATGGATAGTCCGAATTTGGCGAGCATCTTTATCTTGCTCATTAACTTCTTAATCTCCGCACTGTCCTCCTCTTCGAGGCTCCGGGGACGCCAGCTGTGGCATTTTTTAATGGAGCATTGCAAAATTCGGGTAGGCCCCGCCGGATTGGGTCTGGAAGAACAACGTCTTCGATATAAAACCACTCTGAGGGCCACTCTTCGGATGCCTTCTTCGGAGTGCCGGACAGATATCCTGTCCCGGCTATATGCCATACTTCGGCACCGCCCACCTCGAATATAGATCCCTTTTGGGAGCGGGGGACGAGGCAGAAAAGCTTCCTCCATCATTCAAAATGGGCCTCGCAGCCTAGGAACAACTCACAAAGAGCAACAAAGCCCGCAATATGCAGAATGGAGCCCGGCGTGAGATTGTGCAGCTGGAGGCCATAGTACTCTAGGAGACCTCGGAGGAAAGGTTGGATTGGAAATCTAACGCCTCTTAAAAGGATGGAAACGAAGCACACTCGCTCCCCTTCTGAAGGATTGGGGAAATTTTCCGCCAGGGCTTCGCCATTTATGGAAGTTAATCCCGCCCGGACGTGAACCAGGTCCGCGGGAGAGACCGAGCAGCTCTCCCAACCGCCTTTTTGGGGGGCGTGAGGGCGTGAGGAAGAACTGGGAGCGCCAGCCATGTTTGTGTGGTTCTCTGTGGCCAGCTCCAAGGATTTTTTCGATGGATTGAGAATGGCATCTAAGATCCAATCTCCTTAAATAGCCGCCTTCCTAATGCCGTCAGGGTGTTATATGTAAAAACACTTGGACCCTTCGTATTTATTTGACACGGGGAACCCAAGGCAACGGAGGCGCAGAAGCCGAAGGAGACTATGTTTAATGTGAAGCCGAAGCCGTTCGGAGTATCATGGAGGGTCCACCTAAAAGAACCGAAGATATAAAAGCTGGATACTGTGTCATCATTGAGGAGTCGAATACAATTCTGTTTTGCTTTGGGATGTTCGGAAGAGGAACCCGCCTTGCAATGCCGAAGACAATCTGCACGCCGGACACGTCATCATTGAAGCCTGGTTCAGGGGCTACTGAGGGAGTCTTGGACTAGGGGGTCCTCAGGCGTCCGAGCTATGTAATGTGGGCCGGACTGTGGGCCGTGAAGATACAAGATCAAGGACCGTCCCCCATGTCCGGATGGTACTCTTCTTTGCGTTGATGGCAAGCTTGACGTCTGGATGTGTAGTTTCCTTCCTCTGTAAACCAACCTTGTGAAATCTTAGCCCCCTCCGGTGTCTATATAAACCGGAGGGTTTAGTCCATAGAGACAATCATAACCATACAGGCTAAACATCTAGGGTTTAGTCATTACGATCTCGAGGTAGATCTACTCTTGTAACCCCTATACTCATCAAAGTCAATCAAGCAGGAAGTAGGGTATTACCTCCATTAAGAGGGCCCGAACCTGGGTAAACATTGTGTCCCCTGCCTCTTGTTACCTTCGATCCTTAGACGCATAGTTCGGGACCCCCTACCCTAGATCTACCGATTTCGACACCGACAGTGTGCTTGTTGGGATCCGATGAACTTTGAGTTTATGATCACTTCTATCTTTTTATCCATGAAAGTTACTTGAGTCTTATTTGATCTTTATATGCATGATTGCTTATAGCCTTGTATTTCTTCTCTGATATTTTGGTTTTGTTTGGCCAACTTGATCTATTTATCTTGCAATGGGAAGAGATGCTTTGTGATGGGTTCGATCTTACGATGCTTGATCCCAGTGACAGAAGGGGAACCGACACGTATGTATTGTTGCCATTAAGGATAACAAGATGGGGTCTATTTCTACATAAATAGATCTTGTCTACATCATGTCATCGTTCTTATTGCATTACTGTGTTTCTCCATGAACTTAATACACTAGATGCATGATGGATAGCGGTTGATGTGTGGAGTAATAGTAGTAGATGCAGGCAGGAGTCGGTCTACTAATCTTGGACATGATGCCTATATAATGATCATTGCCTAGATATCGTCATGATTATTTGAAGTTTTATCAATTTCCCAACAGTAATTCGTTTACCCGCGTTTTTCTCTCAAGAGAAGCCACTAGTGAAACCGACGGCCCCCGGGTCTCTTCTTTATAATATTTGCCTTCGCGATCTATTTTTATTTGCTTTTATTTGCAGATCTATTTAACCAAAAATACAAAAATACCTTGCTGCACTTTATTTTATTTGGCGATCTATCTACCAATTTATTACAACTTTCTCACATCCTTTTGCCAATTTCTGGCGCCGTTACCCGAAAGGGATTGACAACCCCTTTAATACCTCGGGTTGCGAGTATTTGTTATTTGTGTGCAGGTGCCATTTGAAGGAAATATGCCCTAGAGGCAATAATAAATGTTATTATTTATTTCCTTATATCATGATAAATGTTTATTATTCATGCTAGAATTGTATTAACCGGAAACATAATACATGTGTGAATACATAAACCTACAGAGTGTCACTAGTATGCCTCTACTTGACTAGCTCGTTAATCAAAGATGGTTATGTTTCCTAACCATGAACAAGGAGTTGTTATTTGATTAACGGGATCACATCATTGGTTGAATGATCTGATTGACATGACCCATTCCATTAGCATAGCACCTGATCGTATAGTTTGTTGCTAGTGCTTTTCTTCATGACTTATACATGTTCCTATGACTATGAGATTATGCAACTCCCGTTGCCCGAGGAACACTTTGGGTGCTACCAAACGTCACAACGAATCGGGTGATTATAAAGGTACATTACAGGTGTCTCCGAAGGTACATGTTGGGTTGGCATATTTCGAGATTAGGATTTGTCACTCCGATTGTCGGAGAGGTATCTCTGGGCCCTCTCGGTAATGCACATCACATAAGCCTTGCAAGCATTGCAACTAAATGTGTTAGTTGTGAGATGATGTATTACGGAACGAGAAAAGAGACTTGCCAAGAACGAGATTGAACTAGGTATTGGATACCGACGATCGAATCTCGGGCAAGTAACATACCGATGACAAAGGAACAACGTATGTTGTTATGCGGTCTCGACCGATAAAGATCTTCGTAGAATATGTAGGAGCCAATATGGGCATCCAGGTCCGCTATTGGTTATTGACCGAGAGGTGTCTCGGTCATGTCTACATAGTTCTCGAACCCGTAGGGTCCGCACGCTTAACGCTTCGATGGCGGTTATTATGAGTTTATATGATATTGATGTACCGAAGGTTGTTCGAGTCCGGATGAGATCACGGACATGACGAGGAGTCTCGAAATGGTCGAGACATAAAGATTGATATATTGGAAGCCTATGTTTGGACTCGGAATCACTCCGGGTGAAATTGGGAATTTTACCGAGTACCGGGGTTACGGAACCTCCGGGGTCAATGGGCCTTGATGGGCCTTAGTGGGAAAGAGAAAAGGGGCCATATGCTGGCGCAGCCTTCCCCCTTCCCTAGTCCTATTAGGATTAGGAGAAGGGGTGGCCTCTCTCCCTCTCCCTTGGTCAAACCCTAGTTGGACTAGGATTTGGGGGAATCCTACTCCTAGTAGGAGTAGGACACCCCGGGCGCGCCCCTCCTGGCCGGCCAGCCCCTCCCTTCCCTCCTTTATATCTGAGGCAGGGGCACCCATGACACACAAGTTGATCATTGAGATCGTTCCTTAGCCGTGTCGGTGCCCCTTCCACCAAACTACACCTCGAATATACCGTTGCGGAGCTTAGGCGAAGCCTGCGCCGGTGGAACATCATCATCGTCACCACGCCGTCGTCTTGTGAAACTCTCCTCAACACTCGGCTGGATCGGAGTTCGAGGGACGCCATCGAGCTGAACGTGTGCAGAACTCGGAGGTGCCGACGCTCGGTACTTGGATCGGTTGGATCGGGAAGAAGTACGACTACTTCCTCTACGTTGCGTCAACGCTTCCGTTGTTGGTCTACGAGGGTACGAGACAACACTCTCATCTCGTTGCTATGCATCACCATGATCTTGCGTGATCGTAGGAAAATTTTGAAATTACTACGTTCCCCAACGGTGGTATCGAGCCTGGTTTTATGCGTTGATGTCATATGCACGAGTAGAACACAAGTGAGTTGTGGGCGATACAAGTCATACTACCTACCAGCATGTCATACTTTGGTTCAGCGGTATTGTGAGATGAAGCGGCCGGACCGACATTACGCCAGACGCTTACGCGAGACTGGTTTCACCGCTGTGAGCACTCGTTGCTTAAAGGTGATGGCGGGTGTCTGTCTCTCTCACTTTAGTTGAATCGAGTGTGGCTACGCCCGGTCCTTGAGAAGGTTAAAGCGAGTCTATTTGACGAAGTATCGTTGTGGTTTTGATGCGTAGGTAAGAACGGTTCTTGCTCAGCCCGTAGCAGCCACGTAAAATTTGCAACAACAAAGTAGAGGACGTCTAACTTGTTTTTGCAGGGCATGTTGTGATGTGATATGGTCAAGACGTGATGCTATATTTTATTGTATGAGATGATCATGTTTTGTAACCGAGTTATCGGCAACTGGCAGGAGCCATATGGTTGTCGCTTTATTGTATGAAATGCAAACGCCATGTAATTGCTTTACTTTATCACTAAGCGGTAGCGATAGTCGTAGAAGCATAAGATTGGCGAGACGACAACGATGCTACGATGGAGATCAAGGTGTCGCGCCGGTGACGATGGTGATCATGACGGTGCTTCGGAGATGGAGATCACAAGCACAAGATGATGATGGCCATATCATATCACTTATATTGATTGCATGTGATGTTAATCCTTTATGCATCTTATTTTGCTTTGATTGACGGTAGCATTATAAGATGATCCCTTACTAAATTATCAAGAAGTGTTCTCCCTGAGTATGCACCGTTGCGAAAGTTCTTCGTCTTTGAGACACCACGTGATGATCGGGTGTGATAGGCTCTACGCTCAAATACAACGGTGCAAAACAGTTGCACACGCAGAATACTCAGGTTATACTTGACGAGCTATGCATATAAGATATGACCTCGGAACACGGAGACCGAAAGGTCGAGCGTGAATCATATAGTAGATATGATCAACATATTGATGTTCACCATTGAAACTACTCCATCACACGTGATGATCGGTCATGGTGTAGTTGATATGGATCACGCAATCACTTAGAGAATTGGAGGGATATTTTTCTAAGTGGGAGTTCTTAAGTAATATGATTAATTGAACTTTAATTTATCATGAACTTAGTCCTGGTAGTATTTTGCAGATTATGTTGTAGATCAATAGCTCGCGTTGTTGCTTCCCTGTGTTTTTATATGTGTTCCTAGAGAAAATTGTATTGAAAAATGTTAGTAGAAATATTGCGGATTGGATCCGTGATCCGAGGTTTATCCTCATTGCTGCCTGAAGAATTATGTCCTTAATGCACCGCTAGGTGAGCAGACCTATTGCAGAGAGCGGATGCGCACGTTATGAACGTTTGGCTAGCTCAATATGATGACTACTTGATAGTTTAGTGCACCATGCTTAACGGCTTAGAATCGGGACTTCAAAGGCGTTTTGAACGTCATGGACCATATGAGATGTTCCAGAATTGAAGTTAATATTTCAAGCAAATACCGAGTTGAGAGATATGAAGTCTCCAACAAGTTCTATAGCTAAAAGATGGAGGAGAATCGCTCAACTAGTGAGCATGTGCTCAGATTGTCTGAGTACTTCAATCGCTTGAATCAAGTGGGAGTTAATCTTCCAGATAAGATAGTGATTGACAGAATTCTCTAGTCACCATCACTAAGTTAGTAGAACTTCGTGATGAACTATAATATGCAAGGGATGACGAAAAAGATTCTCGAGCTCTTCGCGATGCTAAAATCGCGAAGGTAGAAATCAAGAAAAACATCAAGTGTTGATGGTTGACAAGACCATTAGTCTCAAGGAAAATGGCAAAGGAAGAAGGGAACTTCAAAAGGAGCGGCAAGCAAGTTGCTGCTCAAGTGAAGAAGCCCAAGTCTAGACCTAAGCACGAGACCGAGTACTTTTGCTGCAATGGAACTGGTCACTAGAAGCGGAACTACCCCTGAATATTTGGTGGATAAGAAGGATGGCAAAGTGAACAAGGTTATATTTGATATACAGGTTATTGATGTGTGCCTTACTAGTGTTTATAGTAGCCCCTGAGTATTTGATACTGTTAGGTTGCTAAGATTAGTAACTCAAACAGGAGTTCTGAGAATAAGCAGAGACTAGTTGAAGGGAAGTGACGATGAGTGTTGGAAGTAGTTCCAAGATTGATATGATCATCATCGCACACTCCCTATACTTTCGGGATTAGTGTGGAACCTAAATAAGTGTTATTTGGTGTTGAGCATAAATATGATTTGATCATGTTTATTGCAATCTGGTTATTCATTTAAGTAAGAGAATAAATTGTTGTTCATTTACATGAATAAAACCTTATATGGTTACACACCCAATGAAAATGGTTCATTGGATCTCGATCGTAGTAATACACATATTCATAATATTGATGCCAAAAGATGCAAAGTTAATAATGATAGTGCAACTATTTGTGGCAATCGCCGTTTAGATCATATTGGTGTAAAGCGCATGAAGAAACTCCATGCTGATGGGATTTTGGAATCACTTGATTATGAATCACTTGATGCTTGCGAACCATGCCTTATGGGCAAGATGACTAAAGACTCGTTCTCGGAACAATGGAGCGAGCAAATGACTTATTGGAAATAATACATACCGATGTATGCGGTCCGATGAGTGTTAAAGCTCACGGCAAGTATCGTTATTTTCGACCTTCACAAGATGATTTGAGCAGATATGAGTATATCTACTTAATGAAGCACAAGTGCGAAACATTTGAAAAGTTCAAATAATTTCAGAGTGAAGTGGAGAATCATCGTAATAAGAAAATAAAGTTTCTACGATCTGATCGTGGAGGAGAATATTTGAGTTACGAGTTTGGCCTTCATATAAAACAATGTGGAATAGTTTCACAGCTCACGCCACATGGAACACCATAACGTAATGGTGTGTCCGAACGTCATAACCGTACTTTATTAGATATGGTGCGATCTATGATGTCTCTTACTGATTTACCGCTATCGTTTTGGGGTTATGCTTTAGAGACGGCTACATTCACTTTAAATAGGGCACCATCTAAATCCGTTGAGATGACGCCTTATGAACTATGGTTTGGCAAGAAACCAAAGTTGTCGTTTCTGAAAGTTTGGGGCTGTGATGCTTATGTGAAAAAGCTTCAACCTGATAAGCTCGAACCCAAATCGAGAAATGTGTCTTCATAGGATACCCAAAGGAGACAGTTGGGTACACCTTCTATCACAGATCCGAAGGCAAGATTTTTGTTGCTAAAATGGAAACTTTTTGAGAAAGAGTTTCTCACGAAAAAAGTGAGTGGGAGGAAAGTAGAACTTGATGAGATAATTGTATCTACTCCCTTATTGAGAAGTAGTACATCACAGAAAACAGTTTACGTGACACCTACACCAAATAGGAGGAAGCTAATGATGATGATCATGAAACTTCAGATCAAGTTTCTACAGAACCTCAGAGATCAACAGAGCAAGATCCGCACTGAGTGGTACGGTAATCCTATTCGGAAGTCATGTTACTAGAACATGATGAACCTACGAACTATGAGGAAGCGATGATGAGCCCAGATTCGCGAAATGGCTTGAGACCATGAAATCTGAGATAGGATCCATATATGAGAACAAAGTATGGACTTTGATTGACTTGCTCGATGATCGCAAGCCATGTAGATAAATGGATTTTCAAGAGGAAGACGGATGTTGATAGTAGTGTTACTATCTACAAAGCTCGACTTGTCGCAAAAGGTTTTGACAAGTTCAAGGTGTTGACTACAATGAGATTTTCTCAATCTGTAGCGATGCTTAAGTCTGTCCGAATCATGTTAGCAATTGCCACATTTTATGAAATCTGGCAAATGGATGTCAAAACTACATTCTTTAATGGATTTATTAAAGAAGAGTTGTATATGATGCAACCAGAAGGTTTTGTCAATCCTAAAGGAGCTAACAAAATGTGCAAGCTCCAATGATCCATCTATGGACTGGTGCAAGCATCTCGAGTTGGAATATATGCTTGATGATTTGATCAAAGCATATGGTTTTTAGACTTTTGGAGAAGCCCTGTATTTACAAGAAAGTGAGTGGGAGCACTACAAGCATTTCGATAAGTATATGTGAATGACATATTGTTGATCGGAAATAATGTAGAATTATTCGCAAAGCATAAAGGAGTATTTGAAAGGAGTTTTTCAAAGAAAGACCTCGGTGAAGCTGCTTACATATTGAGCATCAAGATATATAGAGATAGATCAAGACGCTTGATAAGTTTTTCAATGAATACATACCTTGACAAGATTTTGAAGTAGTTCAAAATGGAACAGTCAAAGAAAGAGTTCTTGCCTGTGTTACAAGGTGTGAGATTGAGTAAGACTCAAAACCCGACCACGGCAGAAGATAGAAAGAGAATGAAAGTCATTCCTATGCATCAGCCATAGGTTCTATAAAGTATGTCATGTCAGGTACCGGATCTATTGCATATCCTACCACTAAGCTTGGCAAGGGAGTGCAATAGTGATCTAGGAGTAGATCAATGGACAGCGGTCAAAATTATCCTTAGTAGAATAAGGATATGTTTCTCGATTATGGAAGTGAAAAAGGTTCGTCGTAAAAGGTTACGTCGATGCAAGTTTTAACACTAATCTAGATGACTCTGAGTCTCAATCTGGATACATATTGAAAGTGGGAGCAATTAGCTAGAGTAGCTCCGTACAGAGCATTGTAGACATAGAAATTTGCAAAATACTTACGGCTCTGAATGTGACAGACCCGTTGACTAAAATTGTCTCACAAGCAAAACATGATCACACCTTAGTACTCTTTGGGTGTTAATCACATAGCGATGTGAACTAGATTATCTGACTCTAGTAAACCCTTTGGGTGTTGGTCACATGTCGATGTGAACTATGGGTGTTAACCACATATAGATGTGAACTATTGATGTTAAATCACATGGCGATGTGAACTAGATTATTGACTCTAGTGCAAGTGGGAGATCAAGGAAATATGCCCTAGAGGCAATAATAAATGTTATTATTTATTTCCTTATATCATGATAAATGTTTATTATTCATGCTAGAATTGTATTAACCGGAAACATAATACATGTGTGAATACATAAACCTACAGAGTGTCACTAGTATGCCTCTACTTGACTAGCTCGTTAATCAAAGATGGTTATGTTTCCTAACCATGAACAAGGAGTTGTTATTTGATTAACGGGATCACATCATTGGTTGAATGATCTGATTGACATGACCCATTCCATTAGCATAGCACCTGATCGTATAGTTTGTTGCTAGTGCTTTTCTTCATGACTTATACATGTTCCTATGACTATGAGATTATGCAACTCCGTTTGCCGAGGAACACTTTTGGTGCTACCAAACGTCACAACGAATCGGGTGATTATAAAGGTACATTACAGGTGTCTCGAAGGTACATGTTGGGTTGGCATATTTCGAGATTAGGATTTGTCACTCCGATTGTCGGAGAGGTATCTCTGGGCCCTCTCGGTAATGCACATCACATAAGCCTTGCAAGCATTGCAACTAAATGTGTTAGTTGTGAGATGATGTATTACGGAACGAGAAAAGAGACTTGCCAAGTGAGATTGAACTAGGTATTGGATACCGACGATCGAATCTCGGGCAAGTAACATACCGATGACAAAGGGAACAACGTATGTTGTTATGCGGTCGACCGATAAAGATCTTCGAGAATATGTAGGAGCCAATATGGGCATCCAGGTCCGCTATTGGTTATTGACCGAGAGGTGTCTCGGTCATGTCTACATAGTTCTCGAACCCGTAGGGTCCGCACGCTTAACGCTTTGATGGCGGTTATTATGAGTTTATATGATATTGATGTACCAAGGTTGTTCGAGTCCGGATGAGATCACGGACATGACGAGGAGTCTCGAAATGGTCGAGACATAAAGATTGATATATTGGAAGCCTATGTTTGACTCGGAATCACTCCGGGTGAAATTGGGAATTTTACCGAGTACCGGGTTTACGGAACCTCCCGGGGTCAATGGGCCTTGATGGGCCTTAGTGGGAAAGAGAAAGGGGCCATATGCTGGCGCAGCCTTCCCCTTCCCTAGTCCTATTAGGATTAGGAGAAGGGGTGGCGCCTCTCTCCCTCTCCCTTGGTCAAACCCTAGTTGGACTAGGATTTGGGGGAATCCTACCCTAGTAGGAGTAGGACACCTGGCGCGCCTCCCTCTGGCCGGCCAGCCCTCCCTTCCCTCCTTTATATCTGAGGGCAGGGGCACCCCATGACACACAAGTTGATCATTGAGATCGTTCCTCAGCCGTGTGCGGTGCCCCTTCCACCAAACTACACCTCGAATATACCGCTTGCGGAGCTTAGCGAAGCCCTGCGCCGGTGGAACATCATCATCGCCACCACGCCGTCGGTCGACGAAACTCTCCCTCAACACTCGGCTGGATCGGAGTTCGAGGGACGTCATCGAGCTGAACGTGTGCAGAACTCGGAGGTGCCGTACGTTCGGTACTTGGATCGGTTGGATCGGGAAGAAGTACGACTACTTCCTCTACGTTGCGTCAACGCTTCCGTTGCTGGTCTACGAGGGTACGTAGACAACACTCTCATCTCGTTGCTATGCATCACCATGATCTTGCGTGATCGTAGGAAAATTTTGAAATTACTACGTTCCCCAACACCATTCACGTAGTGTTGTGTGGTTCTCCTACTGGTTTGATAACCTTGATCTCATCACTGAGGGAAATACCTACCATTGTTGTGCTGCATCATCCCTTCCTCTTTGGGGAAATACCGACGTAGTTCTAGCAGACATAAGAAGGTCACAGAGATCCAGACCACTATGGAGAAGCTCCACGAAGAAATTGAGGATAGGAATGACAGACCTACCACGAACACTTTCCAGCGAGTGCCAAGGGCACAAAGGTCTTCAGCAGTGCCAGTTGTTAGTGACACCAGGACTACACTTTCAGCACCTGCAACAACTGCCACTGTTGCACCTCCAGTTTCAACTCCTCTAGCTCCACAGACGTCAGCTGAAGTATTTGCAGACGGACTCCTCTTCACACCATCTACGCACACCGGACAACCAGCCAGAAGACCACTTCAGGAGCTCCCGAAGATCGTGCCTAGAGTGACGCATAGCACTATGAATTTTCAAGCTATTTGGTAACTTGTTGCCAAAGGGGGAGAAAGTGTATAGATCATTAGGCTGAGAGAGAGAGAGAGAGCATTTTGATTTTTTGCCTCTCTTACTACTTTAATCATTTGTTTTGATCGTCTGCTTGTTTGATTCATGCTACAATATTTGTTTTATGTGTGTGAGATACTCTTGTGATCATGTGTTTGATCATACTATGCTTTAATGTGTGCTTGCATGATGATATCTATGATATTTGTGTATGATCAATCATGTTTACCCTTGGTGATGAGTGCATGTTGTTTAAATCTTATCATTTTGAGCGCTCCACCAAAATGTATGCGACATGGAAGAGTAACCCATGATCCTAATCGATTGCCATTTGCATTCAAATGCAGATTTTAAATAATGCACAAATTTAGGGGGAGCTCTTTCCTATCACATACTTCTCAAAGCGTCGATGTATTTCATTCATATTATCATTTGTCGAAGCTATGATCTATATGTTGTCATCAATTAACAAAAAGGGGGAGATTGAAAGTGCAACAAATTCCCGGGTGGTTTTGGCAATTCGTAACAACATATAGCTCATTGAACTAATGTCCATTCAAGTTAAATATTTCAGAAAGTTCAATGATTGGCATGGCTAGAGATGTGGACCCCTCAAAATGCTAAGGACAAAAATTGGCTAAAGCTCAAGACTCTTCATTTCTATTTTAGTGATCCAAGATCACATTGAGTCCATAGGAAAGCCAATACTATTAAAAGGGGATGAGGTGTTGTTTAATGGTCTACTTGCTCAAAGTGCTTAGTGATATTGCTCCAAAACCCTCAGCCACTTTCTCATTTCCAAATATGTCCAAAACCCAAAGTCAAACTCGGCCCCACCAACTTGATCTATCCGGCATCACCGAGTTCACTTGACATAGCCACTGCCAAAAACCCTAGACAATTCGATCTCACTGATATGGATCTCGGTCTCACCGAGATGGCCTTGCAAACTCTTTGTTGCCTGTTGTAATTATTTCGGTCTCACCAAAATGTGCAATCGATCCCACCGAGTTTGCCTGACCAACTCTTTGTTTGCTCTTTGCTGAGATCGGTCTCACCGAGTTCATGCAATCGGTCCCCGAGATGAGGTTTTGCCCTAGCCCTAGCACATCGGTCCCACCGAGTTGATCATGTCAGTCCCACCGAGATTCCTAACATTCACATTTTGAACTAAATCGGTCTCACTGAGTTATTCTATTCGGTCTGACCGAGTTGGGTCAAATGTGTGTAACAGTTGGATTTTGTGTGGAGGCTATATATACCCCTCCACCCCCTTCTCCCTATGTGAGAGAACCATCAGAACATGCACTTCCACTACTCATTTTGTAAGAGAGAACCACCTACTCATGTGTTGATACCAAGACATTCCAATCCAACCGAAAGAATCTTGATATCTAGCCTTCCCCAAGTTGCTTTCCACTCAAATCATCTTTCCACCATAGCCAAGTCTATGAGAGAGAGAGTTGAGTGTTGGGGAGACTATCATTTGAAGCACAAGAGAAAGGAGTTCATCATCGACACACCATCTATTACCTTTTGGAGAGTGGTGTCTCCTAGATTGGTTAGGTGTCACTTGGGAACCTCCGACAAGATTCTGGAGTTGAACCAATGAGTTTGTAAGGGCAAGGAGATCACCTACTTTTGAAGATCTACCCAAGTGAGGCAAGTCCTTCGTGGGCGATGGCCATGGTGGGATAGATAAGGTTGCTTCTTCTTGGACCCTCCGTGGACTCGTGCAACTGTTACCCTTTGTGGGTTGAAGTCTCCATCAACGTGGACATACTATAGCACCACCTATCGGAACCATGCCAAAAATCTTCGTGTCTACATTACGTTTGCCTTCTCCAAACCCTTCTCTTTACCTTCATGTGCAATGTTTTACTTTCCGCTGCCACACTCTTAGAATTGCATGTGTAGGTTGATTGCCTGACTTGTGCTAAGTTGCTAAAATCTACCAAGACTTAAAATTGGGAAAAGGTTAGATTTTTATTTGGTCAAGTAGTCTAATCACCCCCCCCCCCCACTAGACCTACTTTCGATCCTACACAGAGCACATACCTTGACAATTTTCTTGAAGAAGTTCAAAATGGGTCAGTCAAAGAAGGAGTTCTAGACTGTATTGTAAGGTGTGGAGTTGAGTAAGACTCAAAGCCCGACCACGGCAGAAGATAAAAAGAGAATGAAAGTCATTCCCTGTGCCTCAGCCATAGGTTCTGTAAAGTATGTCATACTATGTACCAAACCTGTTGTGTACCTTGCCATGAATTTGGAAAGTGTTGGGGAACGTTGCAGAAAACTAAAATTTTTCCTACGGTTTCACCAAGATCCATCTATGAGTTCATCTAAGCAACAAGTCATGGGAGAGAGATTACATCTACATACCACTTGTAGATCGCGTGCGGAAGCGTTCACTAGAACGTGGATGATGGAGTCGTACTCGCCGTGATCCAAATCACCGATGACCGAGTGCCGAACGGACGGCACCTCCGCGTTCAACACACGTACGGAGCGGATGACGTCTCCTCCTTCTTGATCCAGCAAGGGTGAAGGAGAGGTTGAAGAAGATGGCTCCAGCAGCAGCCTGACGGCGTGGTGGTGGTGGAGCAGCAGATTCTCGGCAGGCTTCGCCAAGCTCGTGACGGAGGAGGAAGAGTGTAGCAGGGGAGGGGCGCGAGAACTTCAGTGCGGCTGCCCCTCCCTCCCTTTATATAGGCCCTCAGGGGGCGCCGCCCTGAGATCCAATCTCCCAAAGGGGCGGCGGCCAAGGGGTGGAGTGCCCCCAAGGCAAGTGGGCGCCCCACCCTAGGGTTTCAACCCTAGGCTAGGTGGGCCAGGCGCACCAGCCCACTATGGGCTGGTTCCTCCCCACTTCAGCCCATGGGGCCCTCCGGATGGGTGGCCCCACCCGGTGGACCCCCAGGACCCTTCCGGTGGTCCCGGTACAATACCGGGTGACCCCAAAACTTTCCCGATGGTCGAATTAACACTTCCTATATATAATTCTTTACCTCCGGACAATTCCGGAACTCCTCGTGACGTCCGGGGTCTCATCCGGGACTCCGAACAACATTCGGTTTACTGCATACTCATATTCATTCAACCCTAGTGTCACCGAACCTTAAGTGTGTAGACCCTACGGGTTCGGGAGACACGTAGACATGACCGAGACGGCTCTCGGGCAATAACCAACAGCGGGATCTGGATACCCATGTTGGCTCCCATATGCTCCTCGATGATCTCATCGGATGAACCACGATGTCGAGGATTCAAACAACCCCGTAAAAAATTCCCTTTGTCAATCGGTATGTTACTTGCCCGAGATTCAATCGTCGGTATCCCAATACCTCGTTCAATCTCGTTACCGGCAAGTCACTTTACTCGTACCGTAATGCATGATCCCGTGACCAGGCACTTGGTCACTTTGAGCTCATTATGATGATGCACTACCGAGTGGGCCCAGTGATACCTCTCCGTAACACGGAGTGACAAATCCCAGTCTCGATCCGTGTCAACCCAACAGGCACTTTTGGAGATACCTGTAGTGTACCTTTATAGTCACCCAATTACGTTGTGACGTTTGGTACACCCAAAGCACTCCTACGGTATCCGGGAGTTACACGATCTCATGGTCTAAGGAAGAGATACTTGACATTGGAAAAGCTCTAGCAAAACGAACTACACGATCTTGTGCTATGCTTAGGATTGGGTCTTGTCCATCACATCATTCTCCTAATGATGTGATCCCGTTATCATTGACATCCAATGTCCATAGTCGAAACCATGACTATCTATTGATCAACGAGCTAGTCAACTAGAGGCTCACTAGGGACATATTGTGGTCTATGTATTCACACGTATTACGATTTCCGGATAATACAATTATAGCATGAATAAAAGACAATTATCATGAACAAGGAAATATAATAATAACCCTTTTATTATTGCCTCTAGGGCATATTTCCAACAGTCTCCCACTTGCACTAGAGTCAATAATCTAGTTACATTGTGATGAATCGAACACCCATAGAGTTCGGTGTTGATCATGTTTTGCCCCGGGAAGAGGTTTAGTCAACGGATCTGCGACATTCTGATCCGTATGCACTTTGCAAATTTCTATGTCTCCATCTTGAACATTTTCACGGATGGAGTTTGTGATAGCCTGGCTTATTAGGGATGATAGACTACTCATATCAATAAGGAATTCCTTCTTTTCCGGGAGCCCATTCGGACGTAACTCCAAAGTTAAGCGTGCTCAGCTTGGAGTAGTGTCGGGATGGGTGACCGACCGAAGTTGCTCCCGGTGCGCACGAGTGAGGACAAAGTCGCAGAAAAGACTAGTATTGATCTGTGGGGCCAGTCTAGATCCGCCAGAGTAACGACCACCGGCGGGTGTGTCCGGCGTTACAAGTTGGTATCGAGCCGACCTCGCGGTTACGGATGGTTGCGACAGGTGCGTGGTCATGTTGTTCATGACGTTTGTGACCCGTCGTGGCACCCGACATGGCACATGTACGGATGGAAGCACGACGCTTGTGCCAAGAGGGAACGTTCGTGGCCCGACGAGGACGTCGGTTCCTCCGAGTGGGGGTGTATGTGATAGCACGGCTTATTAGGGATGATAGACTACTCATATCAATAAGGAATTCCTTCTTTTCCGGAGCCCATTCGGACAGAACTCCAAAGTTAAGCGTGCTCAGCTTGGAGTAGTGTCGATGGGTGACCGACCGAAGTTGCTCCCGGGTGCGCACAGTGAGGACAAAGTGCTGAAAAGACTAGTATTGATCTGTGGGGCCAGTCTAGATCCCGCCAGAGTAACGACCACCGGCGGGTGTGTCCGGCGTTCTGAGTTGAAGCGACGCTTGATGTGCTCGGTCTTCTTGTGAAACCTGGGCTCCTTGGCAAGTGCAATAGCTCCGGTGTTGTCACGAAGAGTTTGATCGGCCCCGCGCATTGGGTATGACTCTAGGTCGGTGATGAACTCCTTCACCCAAATTGCTTCATGCGCTGCCTCCGAGGCAGCCATGTACTCGCTTCACATGTAGATCCCGCCACAACGCTTCGCTTGCAGCTGCACCAGCCATCGCTCCACCATTCAACATATACACGATCCGGTTTGTGACTTAGAGTCATCTAGATCTATGTCGAAGCTAAGCGCCGATGTAACCCTTACGACGAGCTCTTCGTCACCTCCATAAACGAGAAACATGTCCTTTGTCCTTTTCGGTACTTCAGATATTCTTGACCGCTGTCAGGTGTTCCTTGCGGGATTACTTTGGTACCTTCCTACCAAACTAACGGCAAGGTTTACATCAGGTCCGTACACAAGATGGCATACATAATAGATCCTATGGCCGAGGCATAGGGATGACGCTCATCTCTTCTTTATATTTTGTCGTGGCGGGCATTGAGCCGAGCTCAATCTCACACCTTGTAGTCTGTGCAAGAACCCTTTCTTGGACTGATCCATTTTGAACTTCTTCAAAATCTTATCAAGGTATGTGCTTTGTGAAAGACCTATGAGGCGTCTCGATCTATCTCTATAGATCTTGATGCCTAATATATAATCAGCTTCTCCAAGGTCCTTCATTGAAAAACTTTTATTCAAGTAGGACTTAATGTTGTCCAAGAGTTCTATATCATTTCCCATCAAAAGTATGTCATCTACATATAATACGAGAAATGCTACAGAGCTCCCACTCACTTTCTTGTAAACGCAGGCTTCTCCATAAGTCTGCATAAACCCAAACGCTTTGATTATCTCATCAAAGCGAATGTTCCAACTCCGAGATGCTTGCACCAGCCCATAAATGGATCGCTGGAGCTTGCATACTTTGTTAGCATTCTTAGGATCGACAAAACCTTCCGGCTGCATCATATACAGCTCTTCCTTAAGATAACCGTTAAGGAACGCTGTTTTGACGTCCATCTGCCATATCTCATAATTATAGTATGCGGCAATTGCTAACATGATTCGGACGGACTTAAGCTTCGCTACGGGAGAGAAAGTCTCATCGTAGTCAATCCCTTGAACTTGCCGATAACCCTTAGCGACAAGTCGAGCTTTATAGATGGTGACATTACCATTCGCGTCCGTCTTCTTCTTAAAGATCCATTTGTTTTCTATCGCTCGCCGATCATCGGGCAGGTCTGTCAAAGTCCATACTTTGTTTTCATACATGGATCCTATCTCGGATTGCATGGCTTCAAGCCATTTGTTGGAATCCGGGCCCGCCATCGCTTCTTCATAGTTCAAGGTTCACCGTTGTCTAACAACATGATTTCCGTGACGGGGTTGCCATACCACTGTGTGGAACGTGTCCTTGTGGACCTACGAAGTTCAAGAGCAACTTGATCCAAGTACCTTGATCATCATCATTAATTTCCTCTCCAAGAGGTGTAGGCACCACAGAATATTTTCCGAGCTGCACTACTTTCCGGTTCAAGAGGTAGTACTTCATCGAAGTTCTACTTTCCTCCCACTTACTCCTTTCGAGAGAAACTCTTTTTCCGTAAAGGATCCATTCTTGGCAACAAAGATCTTGCCTTCGGATCTAAGGTAGAAGGTATACCCAATGGTTTCCTTAGGGTATCCTATGAAGACGATTTTTCCGACTTGGGTTCGAGCTTTTCAGGTTGAAGTTTCTTGACATAAGCATCGCATCCCCAAACTTTTAGAAACGACGACTTAGGTTTCTTTCCAAACCATAATTCATACGGTGTCGCCTCAACGGATTTAGACGGTGCCCTATTTAAAGTGAATGTAGCTGTCTCTAGTGTGTATCCCCAAAATGATAGCGGTAAATCGGTAAGAGACATCATAGATCGCACCATATCCAATAGAGTGCGACACGACGCTCGACACACCGTTCTACCGAGGTGTTCCAGCGGCGTGAGTTGTGAAACGATTCCACATTTCCTTAAGTGTGTACCAAATTCGTGACTTAAATATTCTCCTCCACGATCGATCGAAGAACTTTATTTTTCGGTCACGTTGATTCTCTACCTCATTCTGAAATTCCTTGAACTTTTCAAAGGTCTCGGACTTGTGTTTCATCAAGTAGACATACCCATATCTACTTAAGTAAATCTGTGAGAGTGAGAACATAACGATATCATCCATGAGCCTCAACGCCATTGGACCGCATACATCGGTATGTATGATTTCCAATAAGTTGGTTGCTCGCCCATTGTTCCGAGAACGAAGTCTTGGTCATTTTGCCCATGAGGCATGGTTCGCATGTGTCAAATGATTCATAATCGAGAGACTCTAAAAGTCCATCGAATGGAGCTTCTTCATGCGCTTGACACCAATGTGACCAAGGCGGCGAGTGCCACAAGTATGTGGGACTATCATTATCAACTTTACATCTTTTGGTATTCACACTATGAATATGTGTAATATTACGCCGAGATTCATTAAGAATAAACCATTGACCATCGGAGCATGACCATAAAACATATCTCTCATATAAATAGAACAACCATTATTCTCGGATTTAAATGAGTAGCCATCTCGCATTAAACGAGATCCCGATACAATGTTCATGCTCAAACTTGGCACTAAATAACAATTATTGAGGTTCAAAACTAATCCCGTAGGTAAATGTAGAGGTAGCGTGTCGACGGCGATCACATCAACCTTGGAACCATTCCCGACGCACATCGTCACCTCGCCCTTCGCCAGCCTCCGCTTATTCCGCAGCTCCCGCTGTGAGTTACAAATATGAGCAACGACACCGTATCAAATACCCGGGAGTTACTACGATCTTGGTAAGGTACACATCAATTACATGTATATCAAATATACCTGTAGTGTTGCCGGCCTTCTTGTCCGCTAAGTATTTGGGGCAGTTCCGCTTCGGTGGCCCTTCCTTTGCAATAAAAGCACTCTGTCTCGTGCTTGGGTCCATTCTTTGACTTCTTCCGGCAACTTGCTTACCGGGCGGCAACATCTTTGTCGCCCTTCTTGAAGTTCTTCTTACCCTTGCCCTTTCTGAACTTAGTGGTTTTATTGACCATCAACACTTGATGTTCTTTCTTGATTTCAACCTCTGCTAACTTCAAAGATTGAGAATACTTCAGAATGGTCTTCACCATCCCCGCATATTGTAGTTCATCACAAAGCTCTTGTAGCTTGGTGGGAGCGATCAAGGATTATGTCAATGACCGCCTCGTCCAGGAGGTTAATGTCCATTTGGGACAAAGCGGTTGTGTAACCCAGATATTTTGAGTATGTGCTCACCGATGTAACTGTTTTCCTCCATCTTACAACTATAGAACTTGTCGGAAACTTCATATCTCTCGACCGGGCATGAGCTTGAAAACCATTTTCAGCTCCTCGAACATCTCATATGCTCCGTGTTGCTCAAAACGCCTTTGGAGCCCGGTTCTAAGTGTAAAGCATGCCGACCGAACGAGGGAGTAATCATCAAGACGAGACTGCCAAGCATTCATAATGTCTTGGTTCTTCTGGGATGGGTGCATCACCAAGCGGTTCTTCTAGGACATATTGTTTCTTGGCTGCTATGAGGATGATCTCGGGTTCGGACCCCAATCAATAGTTGCTGCCATCGTCTTTCAGCTTGGTTTTCTAGGAGCGTTGAAGTTCATGTTGACATGAGCGTTGGCCATTTGATCTACAAGACATATTTTGCAAAGACTTTAGACTAAGTTCATGATAATTAAGTTCATCTAATCAGATTATTTAATGAACTCCCACTCAGATTTGACATCCCTCTAGTCATCTAAGTGTTACATGATCCGAGTCGACTAGGCCGTGTCCGATCATCACGTGAGACGGACTAGTCATCGTCGGTGAACATCTTCATGTTGATCGTATCTTCCATACGACTCATGTTCGACCTTTCGGTCTCTTGTGTTCCGAGGCCATGTCTGTACATGCTAGGCTCGTCAAGTTAACCCTAAGTGTTTATGCATGTGTAAAACTGTATTACACCGTTGTATGTGAACGTAAGGATCTATCACACCGATCATCACGTGGTGCTTCGAAACGATGAACTTTAGCAACGGTGCACAGTTAGGGGGAACACTTTCTTGAAATTATTATAAGGGATCATCTTATTTACTACCGTCGTTCTAAGTAAACAAGATGCATAAAACATAATAAACATCACATGCAATTATATAAAGTAGTGACATGATATGGCCAATATCATATAGCTCCTTTGATCTTCATCTTCGGGGCTCGATGATCATCTTGTCACCGGCATGACACCATGATCTCCATCATCGTGTCTCCATGAAGTTGCTCGCCAACTATTACTTCTACTACTATGGCTAACACGTTTAGCAATAAAGTAAAGTAATTTACATGGCGTTGAATCAATGACTCGCATGGTCATACAATAATTAAGACAACTCCTATGGCTCCTGCCGTTGTCATACTCATCGACATGCAAGTCGTGATTCCTATTACAAGAACATGATCTCATACATCACAATATATCATTCATCATTCATCAAAACTTCTGGCCATATCACATCACATGACAATTGCTGCAAAAACAAGTTAGACGTCCTCTAATTGTTGTTGCATCTTTTACGTGGCTGCAATTGGGTTCTAGCAAGAACGTTTTCTTACCTCTGAATAACCACAACGTGATTTTGTCAACTTCTATTTACCCTTCATAAGGACCCTTTTCATCTAATCCGCCCAACTAAAGTAGGAGAGACAGACACCGCTAGCCACCTTATGCAACTAGTGCATGTCAGTCGGTGGAACCTGTCTCACGTAAGCGTACGTGTAAGGTCGGTCCGGGCCGCTTCATCCCACAATACCGCTGAAGCAAGAAAAGACTAGTAGCGGCAAGCAAGTTGACAAGATCTACGCCCACAACAAACTTGTGTTCTACTCGTGCAATAGAGAACTATGCATAGACCAAGCTCATGATGCCACTGTTGGGGAACGTTGCAGAAAATTAAAATTTTTCCTACGGTTTCACCAAGATCCATCTATGAGTTCATCTAAGCAACAAGTCATGGGAGAGAGATTGCATCTACATACCACTTGTAGATCGCGTGCGGAAGCGTTCACTAGAACGTGGATGATGGAGTGGTACTCGCCGTGATCCAAATCACCGATGACCGAGTGCCGAATGGACGGCACCTCCGCGTTCAACACACGTACGGAGCGGATGACGTCTCCTCCTTCTTGATCCAGCAAGGGGGAAGGAGAGGTTGAAGAAGATGGCTCCAACAGCAGCACGACGGCGTGGTGGTGGTGGAGCAGCAAGATTCGGCAGGCTTCGCCAAGCTCGTGACGGAGGAGGAAGAGGTGTAGCAGGGGAGGAGGCGCCAGAACTTGGGGTGCAGCTGCCCCTCCCCCTCCCTTTATATAGGCCCCAGGGGCACCGCCCTGGAGATCCAAGCTCCCAAGGGGGCGGCCAAGGGGTGGAGTGCCCCCAAGGCAGTGGCGCCCCACCCTAGGGTTTCAACCCTAGGCGCGAGGTGGGCCAAGGCGCACCAGCCCACTATGGGCTGTTTCTCCCCACTTCAGCCCATGGGGCCCTCCGGATGGGTGGCCCCACCCGGTGGACCCCCGGGACCCTTCCGGTGGTCCCGGTACAATACCGGGTGACCCCGAAACTTTCCCGATGGCCAAATTAACACTTCCTATATATAATTCTTTACCTTCGGACCATTACGGAACTCCTCGTGACGTCCGGGATCTCATTCGGGACTCAACAACATTCGTTTACTGCATACTCATATTCATTCAACCCTAGCGCCACCGAACCTTAGTGTGTAGACCCTACGGGTTCGGGAGACACGTGACATGACCGAGACGGCTCTCGGGCAATAACCAACAGCGGATCTGGATACCCATGTTGGCTCCTACATGCTCCTCGATGATCTCATCGGATGAACCACGATGTCGAGGATTCAAACAACCCGATACAATTCCCTTTGTCAATCGGTATGTTACTTGCCCGAGATTCGATCGTCGGTATCCCAATACCTCGCTCAATCTCGTTACCGCAAGTCACTTTATCGCATCAGAATGCATGATCCCGTGACGGACACTTGGTCACTTTGAGCTCATTATGATGATGCACTACCGAGTGGGCCGGTGATACCTCTCCGTAACACGGAGTGACAAATCGATCTCGGTCCGTGTCAACCCAATGACACTTTCGGAGATACCGTAGTGTACCTTTATAGTCACCCGATACGTTGTGACGCTTGGTACACCCAAAGCACTCCTACGGTATCCATGAGTTACACGATCTCATGGTCTAAGGAAGAGATACTTGACATTGGAAAAGCTCTAGCAAAACGAACTACACGATCTTGTGCTATGCTTAGGATTTGTCTTGTCCATCACATCATTCTCCTAATGATGTGATCCCGTTATCATTGACATCCAATGTCCATAGTCGAAACCATGACTATCTATTGATCAACGAGCTAGTCAACTAGAGGCTCACTAGGGACATATTGTGGTCTATGTATTCACACATGTATTACGATTTCCGGATAATACAATTATAGCATGAATAAAAGACAATTATCATGAACAAGGAAATATAATAATAACCCTTTTATTATTGCCTCTAGGGCATATTTCCAACAGAAAGGGGGTCCAATAGTGATACAGAAGTAAATCACTGGACGACGGTCAAAATTATCCTTAGTTACCTAAGAGGGCTAAGGAAATATTTCTCGGTTATGGAGGTGATAAAGAGTTCGTCGTAAAGGGTTACGTCGATGCAAGCTTTAACACCAATTCAGATGACTCCGAGTCTCAATCTGGATACATATTGAAAGTGGGAGCAATTAGCTAGAGAAGCTCCATGCAGAGCATTGTAGACATAGAAATTTGCAAAATACATACGGATCTGAATGTGGCAGACCAGTTGACTAAACCTCTCTCACAAGCAAAACATGATCATACCTTAGTACTCTTTGGGTGTTAATCACATGGCGATGTGAACTAGATTATTGACTTTGGTGCAAGTGGGAGACTGAAGGAAATATGCCCTGGAGGCAATAATAAAATGGTTATTACAATTTTTCCTTAATCATGATAAATGTTTATTATTCATGTTAGAATTCTATTGACTGGAAACTTAAATACATGTGTGGATACATAAACAAATACTGTGTCCCTAGTGAGCCTCTACTAGACTAGCTCGTTGATCAAAGATGGTTAAGGTTTCCTACCATAGACATGAGTTGTCATTTGATAATGGGATCACACATTAGGAGAATGATGTGATGGACAAGACCCATCCATTAGCTTTGCATATGATCGTTCAGCTTATTGCTACTGCTTTCTTAATGTCAAATACATGCTCCTTCGACCATAAGATCATGCAGCTCCCAGATGCTGGAGGAATACCTTGTGTGCTATCAAACTTCACAACATAACTGGGTGATCATAAAGATGCTCTACATGTGTCTCCAAAGGTGTCTGTTGAGTTGGCGTGAATCGAGATTGGGATTTGTCACTCCGTGTATCAGAGAGGTATCTCTGGGCCCTCTCGGTAATACACATCATAAGCTTGCAAGCAAATGACTAAGGAGTTAGTCACAAGGTGATGTATTACAGAACGAGTAGAGAGACTTGCCGGTAACGAGATTGAACTAGGTATGAAGATACCGACGATCGAATCTCGGGCAAGTAACATACCGATGGACGAAGGGAATTACGTATGTTGTCATAACGGTTCTATCGATAAAGATCTTCGTAGAATATGTAGGTGCCAATATGGGCATCCAGGTTCCGCTATTGGTTATTGACCGAAGAGGTGTCTCGGTCATGTCTACATAGTTCTCTAACCTGTAGGGTCCGCACGCTTAATGTTTTTTGACGATATAGTGTTATATGAGTTATATGATTTGGTGACCGAATGTTGTTCAGAGTCCCGGATGAGATCACGGACATGAAGAGGAGTCTCGAAATGGTCGAGAGGTAAATATTGATATATATATATATATATATATATATATATATATATATATATATGACGATGGTATTCGGACACCGGAAGGGTTCGGGTTGCATCGGGTAGCCATCAGGTCACCGGAAGGGGTTCCGGACACCCCCGGTAGGTGATATGGGCTTAATGGGCCAAGGGAGGGACAGACCAGCCCACAGGGGGCTGGTGCGCCCCTCTCCCTGGCCGGCCAGCCCTAGGGAAGGAAAGGGGGGCGGCTAGCCCCTCCTTCCTTTCCCTCTAACGGGAGAAAGGAAGGGGGGCGCCACCTTCCCCTGCCTTCCCCCGTACCTATATAAGGCAGGGGGCGCGGCTTGGGAGAGACCCCAAGTAGGATTCCTCCTACTTGGGCGCCCCCTTTGGCTGCTCCTCCCTTCCTCCCACCCATATATATGTTGGAGGGGGGCGTCTAGCTAGCACACAACAGACAATTGCCTAGCCGTGTGCGACGCCCCCCTCCATCGTTTACACCCCTGGTCATATTTTTTTGGTGCTTAGCCAAAGCCCTACGGAGATAGCTTCACCATCACCGTCACCACGCCATCATGTTGCCGGAACTCATCCACTACCTCGCCGTCTTGCTGGGTCAATAAGGCGGAGGACGTCACCGAGCTGAACGTGTGCTGAACGCGGAGGTACCGTACGTTTGGTACTCGATCGGTTGGATCGCGAAGAAAGTTCGACTACATCAACTGCATTGTGAAATGCTTCCGCTTACGGTCTACGAGGGTACATAGACACACTCTCACCCTCTCATTGCTATGCATCTCCATGGTTATATCTTACGTGTGCGTAGAATTTTTTTTGTTTTCCATGCAACGCTCCCCATCGTATAATGCAACATCCGCGATGCCAAATACTTCGAACTTGTTTTGTAGGATAGGGAAGCAAAGCCCTTTGGCAATTGTATCTTACGGACGTTCCTGTAGCTCATAGGCAATGCGCGCAAAGAAACATAGTGTGGACCTTTAAAGGGCATGATTTCTTTATTTGATAAATTCAAGCTTTACATGTCGAGCTATAACGAGAGAAACTAGAAAGATACAATGCAAATTGATGGTAAAGAAAGGATTAAAAGAACATGGCGGATCTTGACATCGGGTCCATGAGCTCGGACCGCTTCCTATCGCTCGTCTGCGTCTCCGTGTTGTTGACCAGCTCGTCCTTGCTAGAGACGAGGGCTAAGATGGACTGTATACCACCTCGGCCCTGTGCCTGCATGAGGTGTTTGTTGGGCGAGTCCTTTGAGAGAGGTCTGCATATGTCCCTTATGTTGGGGAACGTTGCAGAAAATTAAAAAATTTCCTACGGTTTCACCAAGATCCATCTATGAGTTCTACTAAGCAACGAGTCAAGAGAGAGAGTTTGCATCTACATACCACTTGTAGATCGAATACGGAAGCGTTCGAGGGAGTGGTGATGATGAAGACGTTCCCAACGTGATTCCGATCACCGATGACCAAGTGCTGAACGGACATCACCTCCGCGTTCAACACACGTGCGGGACGACGGCGTCTCCTTCGTCTTGATCCAGCAAGGAGGAAGGAGAGGTTGAGGAAGACCACTCCAATGGCAGCACGACGGCGTGATGTAGATGGAGTGACTGTTCTCCGGCAGGGCTTCGCCAAGCTTACGCGGAGGAGGAGAGGTGTTGGGGAGGGGAGGGGCTGCGCCTTCAATGGTGTGTGCAGCCCTCCCCTCCACCCCTCTATTTATAGGGAAGGGAGGAGGGCGGCCCCTCTAGATGCATCTAGAGGGGGCGGCCAAGGGAGGGGGCTTGCCCCTGCAAGGGAGGCGCCCCTTAGGGTTCCCTCAACCCTAGGTGCATGGGCCAAGGGAGGGTGCGCCCAGCCCACCAGGGGCTGGCTGCCTCCCACGCAGCCCAAGTGGCCCCACCAAAGGGGTGGCCCCTCCCGTGGTCCTCCGGAACCTTTCCGTGGACCCTCCATAATACCGATATGACCCAAACTTTTCCGGTGTCCGCTTGACGACTTCCCATATATAAATCTTTACCTCCGGACCATTCCGAACTCCTCGTGACGTCCGGATCTCATCCGGACTCAACAACATTCGGTAATCACATACAAGTCTTCCTATTAACCCTAGCGCCACCGAACCTTAGTGTGTAGACCCTACGGGTTCGGGAGACATGCGAACATGACCGGGACGCTCTCGGTCAATAACCAACAGCGGATCTGGATACCCATGTTGGCTCCCACATGCTCCTCGATGATGTCATCGGATAAACCACGATGTCTAGGGTTCAAGCAACCCGTATTCTATTCCCTTTGTCGACGGTATGTTATTTGCCCGAGACTCGATCGTCGGTATCCCAATACCTCGCTCAGTCTCGCATCGGAAAGTCACTTTACTCGCACCGTAATGCATGATCCCGTGACCGGACACTTGATCACTTTGAGCTCATTATGATGATGCACTACCGAGTGGGCCCGGTGATACCTCTCCGTCATACGGAGTGACAAATCCCTATCTCGATCCGTGTCAACCCAGCAGACACTTCGGAGATACCGTAGTGCACCTTTATAGTCACCCGATTACGTTGTGACGCTTGGTACACCCAAAGCACTCCTACGGTATCCGGAGTTACACGATCTCACGGTCTAAGGAAGAGATACTTGACATTGGAAAAGCTCTAGCAAAACGAACTACACGATCTTTGTGCTATGCTTAGGATTGGGTCTTGTCCATCACGCCATTCTCCTAATGACGTGATCCCGTTGTCAATGACATCGATGTCCATAGTCGAAACCATGACTATCTTTTGACCAACGAGCTAGTCAACTAGAGGCTTACTAGGACGTATTGTAGTCTATGTATTCACACGTGTATTACGATTTCCGGATAATACAGCTTGTAGCATGAATGAAAGACAATCATCATGAACAAGGAAATATAATAATAATGCTTTTATTATTGCCTCTAGGGCATATTTCCAACAGTCTCCCACTTGCACTAGAGTCAATAATCTAGTTACATTGTGATGAATCGAACACCCATAGAGTTACGGTGTTGATCATGTTTTGCCCATGAGAGAGGTTTAGTCAACGGATCTGCGACATTCAGATCCGTGTGCACTTTACAAATTTCTATGTCTCCATCTTGAACATTTTCACGGATGGAGTTGAAGCGACGCTTGATGTGCCTGGTCTTCTTGTGAAATCTGGGCTCCTTGGCAAGGGCAATAGCTCCAGTGTTGTCACAGAAGAGTTTGATCGGCCCCGACGCATTGGGTATGACTCCTAGGTCGGTGATGAACTCCTTCACCCAAATTGCTTCATGCGCTGCCTCCGAGGCTGCCATGTACTCCGCTTCACATGTAGATCCCGCCACGACACTCGCTTGCAGCTGCACCAGCCATCGCTCCACCATTCAACATATACACGTATCCGGTTTGTGACTTTGAGTCATCCAGATCGTGTCGAAGCTAGCGCTGACGTAACCCGTACGACGAGCTCTTCGTCACCTCCATAAACGAGAAACATGTCCTTTGTCCTTTTCGTGTACTTCAGGATATTCTTGACCGTTGTCCGTTGTTCCTTGCCGGGATTACTTTGGTACCTCCTACCAAACTTACGGCAAGGTTTACATCAGGTCTGTACACAGCATGGCATACATAATAGATCCTATGGCTGAGGCATAGGGATGACACTCATCTCTTCTTTATCTTTTGCCGTGGTCGGGCATTGAGCTGAGCTCAATCTCACACCTTGCAACTGTGCAAGAACCCTTCTTGACTGATCCATTTTGAACTTCTTCAAAATCTTATCAAGGTATGTGCTTTGTGAAAGACCTATGAGGCGTCTCGATCTATCTCTATAGATCTTGATGCCTAATATATAAGCAGCTTCTCCAAGGTCCTTCATTGAAAAACACTTATTCAAGTAGGCCTTAATGTTGTCCAAGAATTCTATATCATTTCCCATCAAAAGTATGTCATCTACATATAGTATGAGAAATGCTACAGAGCTCCCACTCACTTTCTTGTAAACGCAGGCTTCTCCATAAGTCTCAAGATAAACCCAAACGCTTTGATCATCTCATCAAAGCGAATGTTCCAACTCCGAGATGCTTGCACCAGCCCATAAATGGATCGCTGGAGCTTGCATACTTTGTCGACATTCTTAGGATCGACAAAACCTTCCGGCTGCATCATATACAGCTCTTCCTTAAGATAACCGTTAAGGAACGCTGTTTTGACGTCCATCGCCATATCTCATAATCATAGTATGCGGCAATTGCTAACATGATTCGGACGGACTTAAGCTTCGCCACGGGAGAAAAGTCTCATCATAGTCAATCCCTTGAACTTGCCGATAACCCTTAGCGACAAGTCGAGGTTTATAGATGGTGACATTACCATCCGCGTCCGTCTTCTTCTTAAAGATCCATTTGTTTTCTATCGCTCGCCGATCATCGGCAAGTCACCAAAGTCCACACTTTGTTTTCATACATGGATTCTATCTCGGACTTCATGGCTTCTAGCCATTTGTTGGAATCTGGGCCGCCATCGCTTCTTCATAGTTCAAGGTTCACCGTTGTCTAACAACATGATTTCCGGGACAGGGTTGCCGTACCACTGCAGTGCGGAACGTGTCCTAGTGGACCTCTGAAGTTCAAGAGCAACTTGATCCAAGTACCTTGATCATCATCATGAATTTCCTCTTCGTTGGTGTAGGCATCACAGAACATTTTCCGAGCTGCACCACTATCCTGTTCAAGAGGTAGTACTTCATCGAAGTTCTACTTTCCTCCCACTTACTTCTTTCGAGAGAAACTCTTTTTCCGAAAGGATCCGTTCTTGGCAACAAAGATCTTGCCCTCGGATCTTAAGTAAAAGGTATACCCAATGGTTTCTTTAGGGTATCCTATGAAGACGATTTTCCGACTTGGGTTCGAGCTTTTCAGGTTGAAGTTTCTTGACATAAGCATCGCATCCCCAAACTTTTAGAAACGATAGCTTAGGTTTCTTCCCAAACCATAATTCATACGGTGTCGCCTCAACGGACTTAGACGGTGCCCTATTTAAAGTGAATGTAGCTGTCTCTAGAGCGTATCCCCAAAATGATAGCGGTAAATCGGTAAGAGACATCATAGACCGCACCATATCCAATAGAGTGCGACACGACGTTCGGACACACCGTATTACCGAGGTGTTCCAGCGGCGTTAGTTGTGAAACGATTCCACATTTTCTTAAGTGTGTACCAAATTCGTGACTTAAATATTCTCCTCCACGATCTGATCGTAAGAATTTTATCTTCGGTCACGTTGATTCTCTACTTCATTCTGAAATTCCTTGAACTTTTCAAAGGTCTCAGACTTGTGTTTCATCAAGTAGACATACCCATATCTACTCAAGTCATCCGTGAGAGTGAGAACATAACGATATCCTCCATGAGCCTCAACGCTCATTGGACCGCACACATCGGTATGTATGATTTCCAACAAGTTGGTTGCTCGCCCATTGTTCCGAGAACGGAGTCTTGGTCATCTTGCCCATGAGGCATGGTTCGCATGTGTCAAATGATTCATAATCTAAAGACTCCAAAAGTCCATCAAGATGGAGCTTCTTCATGCGCTTGACACCAATGTGACCAAGGCGCAAGTGCCACAAGTATGTGGGACTATCGTTATCAACTTTACATCTTTTGGTATTCACGCTATAAACATGTGTAATACTACGCCGAGATTCATTAAGAATAAACCATTGACCATCGGAGCATGACCATAAAACATATCTCTCATATAAATAGAACAACCATTATTCTCGGATTTAAATGAGTAGCCATCTCGCATTAAACGAGATCCGATACAATATTCATGCTCAAAGTTGGCACAAAATAACAATTATTAAGGTTCATAACTAATCCCGTAGGTAAATGAAGAGGTAGCGTGTCGACGGCGATCACATCGACTGAACCATTCCCGACGCAAGATCGTCACCTCGCCCTTTGCCGCCTCCGCTTATTCCGCAGCTCCTGCTGTGAGTTACAAATATGAGCAACGGCACCGTATCAAATACCTGGAGTTACTACGAGTAATCGGTAAAGTACACATCAATTACATGTATATCAAATATACCTTTGGTGTTGCGGCCTTCTTGTCCGCTAAGTATTGGGGCAGTTCCGCTCAAAGGACCCTCCCTTGGAATAAAAGCACTCGGCCTCGGGTTTGGGTCCATTCTTTGACTTCTTCCCGCAACTTGCTTATCGGGTGCGGCAACTTCCTTGCCGTCCTTCTTGAAGTTCTTCTTGCCCTTGCCCTTCTTGAACTTAGTGGTCTTATTGACCATCAACACTTGATGTTCTTTCTTGATTTCAACCTCGGCTGACTTCAAAGATAGAGAACACTTCAGAATGGTCTTTACCATCCCTCGCATGTTGTAGTTCATCACAAAGCTCTTGTAGCTTGGTGGGAGCGATCGAGGATTCTGTCAATGACCGCCTCATCGGGGAGGTTAATATTCAGTGGGTCATACGGTTGTGCAACCCACATCTTGAGATGTGCTCACCGACAGAACTGTTTTCCTCCATCTTACAACTATAGAACTTGTCGGAGATGTCATATCTCTCGACCCGGCGTGAGCTTGGAAAACAAGTTTCAGCTCCTCGAACATCTCATATGCTCCGTGATGCTCAAAACGCTTTTGGAGCCCCGGTTCTAAGTGTAAAGCATGCCGCACCGAACGAGGGAGTAATCATCAAGACGAGACTGCCAAGCATTCATAATGTCTTGGTTCTCTCGACGGAGCGTCACCTAGCGGTCCTTCTAGGACATATTGTTTCTGGCAGCTATGAGGATGATCTCAAGTTCCGGACCCATCCGTATAGTTGCTGCCGTCATCTTTCAGCTTGGTTTTCTAGGAACGCGTTGAAGTTCAAGTTGACATGAGCGTTGGCCATTTGATCTACAAGACATATCATTCAAAAGTTTTAGACTAAGTTCATGATAATTAAGTTCATCTAATCAAATTATTTAAATGAACTCCCACTCAGATTAGACATCCTCTAGTCATCTAAGTGTTACATGATCCGAATCGACTAGGCCGTGTCCGATCATCACGTGAGACGGACTAGTCATCATCGGTGAACATTCTCATGTTGATCGTATCTTCTATACGACTCGTGTTCGACCTTTCGGTCTCCATGTTCCGAGGCCATGTGCGTACATGCTAGGCTCGTCAAGTAAACCCTAAGTGTTTTCACGTGTGTAAATCTGTCTTACACCGCTGTATGTGAACGTAAGAATCCATCACACCCGATCATCACGTGGTGCTTAGAAGTTTACTTAACTTTAGCAACGGTGCACAGTTAGGGAAACACTTCTTGAAATTGTTGTAAGGATCATCTTATTTACTACCGTCGTTCTAAGTAAACAAGATGTATAAACATAATAAACATCACATGCAATTATATAGTAGTGACATGATATGGCCAATATCATAAAGCTCCATTGATCTCCATCTTCGAGGCTCCATGATCATCTTGTCACCGCATGACACCATGATCTCCATCATCATGATCTCCATCATTGTGCCTCCATGAAGTTGTCACGCCAACGACTACTTCTACTTCTATGGCTAACGCGCTTAGCAATAAAGTAAAGTAAGTTACATGATGTTCTTCAATGACACGCAGTCATACAAAATAAAGACAACTCCTATGGTTCCTGCCGTTGTCATACTCATTGACATGCAAGTCGTGATTCCTATTGCAAGAACATGATCTCATACATCACAATATGTCATTCATCATTCATCACAACTTGGCCATATCACATCACATGACAATTGCTGCAAAAACAAGTTAGACGTCCTCTAATTGTTGTTGCATCTTTTACGTGGCTGCAATTGGGTTCTAGCAAGAACGTTTTCTTACCTACGAATAACCACAACGTGATCTTGTCAACTTCTATTTACCCTTCATAAGGACCCTTTTCATCGAATCCGCCCAACTAAAGTAGGAGAGACAGACACCCGCCAGCCACCTTATGCAACTAGTGCATGTCACCGGTGGAACCGGTCTCACGTAAGCGCACGTGTAAGGTTGGTCCGGCCGCTTCATCCCACAATACCGCGGAAGCAAGATAAGACTAGTAGCGGCAAGTAAATTGACAAGATCCACGCCCACAACTAAATTGTGTTCTACTCGTGCAATAGAGAACTACGATAGACCTAGCTCATGATGCCACTGTTGGGGAACGCTGCGAGAAAATTAAAATTTTTCCTACGGTTTCACCAAGATCCATCTATGAGTTCTACTAAGCAACGAGTCAAGAGAGAGAGTTTGCATCTACATACCACTTGTAGATCGAATACGGAAGCGCTCGAGGGAGTGGTGATGATGAAGACGTTCCCAACGTGATTCCGATCACCGATGACCAAGTGCTGAACGGACAGCACCTCCGCGCTCAACACACGCAAGGGACGACGGCGTCTCCTTCTGCCTTGATCCAGCAAGGAGGAAGGAGAGGTTGAGGAAGACCACTCCAATGGCAGCACGACGGCGTGATGCGATGGAGTGACTGTTCTCGGCAGGCTTCGCCAAGCTTACGCGAGGGAGGAGAGGTGTTGGGAGGGAGGGCTGCGCCTTCAATGGTGTGTGCAGCCCTCCCTCCACCCCTCTATTTATAGGGGAAGGGAGGAGGGTCGGCCCCTCTAGATGCATCTAGAGGGGGCGGCGGCCAAGGGAGGGGGCTTTCCCCCAAGGGGCGCCCCTTAGGGTTCCCTCAACCCTAGGCTCATGGGCCAAGGGAGGGGTGCGCCCAGCCCACCAGGGCTGGCTGCCTCCCACGCAGCCCTGTGGCCCCGAAGGGGTGGCCTCCCGTGGTCCTCCGAACCTTTCCGTGGACCCTCCATAATACCGATATGACCAAACTTTTCCTGTCCGCTTGACGACTTCCCATATATAAATCTTTACCTCCGGACCATTCCGAACTCCTCGTGACGTCCGGATCTCATCCGGACTCAACAACATTCGTAATCACATACAAGTCTTCCTATTAACCCTAGCGCCACCGAACCTTATGTGTAGACCCTACGGGTTCGGGAGACATGCGAATATGACGGGACGCCTCAGTCAATAACCAACAGCGGATCTGGATACCCATGTTGGATCCCACATGCTCCTCGATGATGTCATCGGATGAACCACGATGTCTAGGGTTCAAGCAACCCGTATTCTATTCCCTTTGTCGACGGTATGTTACTTGCCCGAGACTCGATCGTCGGTATCCCAATACCTCGCTCAGTCTCGTTACGGCAAGTCACTTTACTCTGCATCAGAATGCATGATCCCGTGACCGACACTTGATCACTTTGAGCTCATTATGATGATGCACTACCGAGTGGGCCCAGTGATACCTCTCCGTCATACGGAGTGACAAATCCTCGCCTCGATCCGTGTCAACCCAATGACACTTTCGAGATACCGTAGTGCACCTTTATAGTCACCCGCCACGTTGTGACGCTTGGTACACCCAAAGCACTCCTACGGTATCCGGGAGTTACACGATCTCACGGTCTAAGGAAGAGATACTTGACATTGGAAAAGCCCTAGCAAAACGAACTACACGATCTTTGTGCTATGCTTAGGATTGGGTCTTGTCCATCACGTCATTCTCCTAATGACGTGATCCCGTTGTCAATGACATCTGATGTCCATAGTCAGGAAACCATGACTATCTTTTGACCAACGAGCTAGTCAACTAGAGGCTTACTAGGGACGTATTGTAGTCTATGTATTCACACGTGTATTACGATTTCCGGATAATACAGTTGTAGCATGAATAAAAGACAATCATCATGAACAAGGAAATATAATAATAATGCTTTTATTATTGCCTCTAGGGCATATTTCCAACACCTTATGTTGTTTAGGCGACGTTGATATGGTTTTGTTGGCTGGTTCTTTGACAGAAACTTGCCGATGTGGGAGCTCGAAGCTACGTCGTTCCTCACAATTAACTTCTATTATCTTGCAAATTACTCATAGTTTTATTCTAGCTAAGTACTTCTAGTTTTATTCTTGCAAATCCCACTACACCTACAAAGCACTTGTAGTTTTATTACTTGTTTCTAGGTAAAGCAAACGTCGGTGTGCGCAGAGTTGTACCGGTGGTCGATAGAACTTGAGAGAATATTAATTCTACCTTTAGCTCCTCTTTGGGTTCGACACTCTTACTTATCGAAAATGGCTACACATGAAGATCTATACTTGTGGATTATCATTGCTACTAAGGGTAAACGGTGGGGTTTAATCATATTGATTGATTTTACTTTGTCTACATTATGTCATTATGTCATCCTGCTCCAAGCATTACTTTGTTTATTATGAACTTAGTACCTTAAGATTCATGCTGGATAGCGGTTGAGGGGTGGAGTAATAGTAGATTTAGTAATATTAACGCTCTACTTGTCTCGGACATAATGCCTATATATTGATCATGTCATGAATAACATCATAGCTATGCACTTTTCTATCATTTTCCCAACAGTAATTTGTTCACCCACCGTTATTATGCTCATGAGAGAGATGCCTCTAGTGAATGTTTTCGCCCCGGGGTCCATTCACTTTACTAAAACCCTAAATTTCCTTGTTGCAGTTTACTTTCTTTTATTTTCTTTTGCAATTTATCTATCTACCACTACCAGAATTAATCCAGCAATTAACGAGCACAAGGGAATTGAGAACCCTCTTGCCCATGTTAGGGTGCAAGTATTTGTTGTGTGTGTGTGTGTGTGGGGGTGTTATTGACGTTTGTTTGCATGAGTCTCCTACTGCTTCGATAAATCTTGGTTCTTAATTGAGGGAAATACTAACTACTACTATACTACATCACTCTTCCTCTTCGGGGAAATCCCAACGCCTATCACTAGTAGCTGGCCCGTCGTACCATCATACTGATCAATATTTATGGGTTTAAGCCCTTCTAGGAACTTGTGCCGCATGACCTCGTCTGTGAAGCACATGGGGTGAGTAGCTCCTCGGATCCTGGCGCGTGTCGTACGTCGGATATTACTGAGGTGGAGCTTCTGGCCTTAACGGTCTTTTCTCCCTCAGATCGTATTTCTTGAAGGGACGTAGCGGATCTACTTCGCCTCGGTGCCCGCTACCTCACCACCGATGAGCATTGCGCCATGTCGCCATACGTCGTCCATCACAAACCCCACCAGCCGTAGGAACGAGCTCCACCGGCCGCCGGATGGAGCACCGCTCTACGAGAGAAGGCGTCACACCCATAGCGGTTTGGTCTTTACCACCGAGCGAACTGAACTCGATGTGGGCCTCCACAATGTTTGTGAGAAAACAGCCGTCACATGGTGGACCCCCACCTTCCCTGACTAGGTGGCGCCTAGATGCGTCGTGGCTCCATCGTGTGGTTAATAGAGTTGTGTGCTTGGGATGATGAAATATTTGGTTATTAGTGATAAAACTATGAAATTTCCATCGTACAATTTTTTTGGATTTTGTTACAAGTCCAACGCTAGATTTTTAATTACGACAAATCTAACGCTTGGGATGGCAAATTATGTTGTCCCGAGCATGACGATTTTCTTCGGCATTTTTTCTCCGGGACTTGCCGTGCTTGCCGAGGTAAATTGACATACTGAATGACAATTTAATTTGTCATTCCAGGTGTCAGATTTGCCATGTTTAAAAATCTGACGTTGAATTGTTAACATTTTTTATTTTTATCACCATCTCTAGATTATGTGGTGAGGTTAAAATGAAAAAATAAAACTATCTTACCATACCTTAATCACGCGTTCCCGAATGGTACATTTCAGGCCATGGGAAATGTAAGAAAACATGTTGTTCAGACTGAAATCATGCTTTTGAGACTCAAGTCGAAAGATGAAAACGGAACAGGGAAAAGGCTTGCCCTTTCTGCATCGTACCTGGCATACGTGTCTTGTGCTGAAATCCTGACACACGTAGTACCGTTCTCACTGCCGCGTAAATCGGCGAGCTGCAGAATTACACTTCCTTGTCCAGACAATAATCCCAGTGCACACTAAGTGATGACTTGGTAATCAGTCACTTAGGGGGTGTAGCTCATATGGTAGAGCGCTCGCTTCGCATGCGAGAGGCACGGGGTTTGATTCCCCGCACCTCCATTTCTTTCATTATTTTTTTAGGCCGCCAAGCAGGTTTTTTAAGGAACAATTTTTTTTTTGAAACGAAGGCAAAAGCTTTGCCTCATCTCATTAAAAAGAAGGGGAATAACAAAGTCTGCAGAGGGCCATTACACCTCACACAAAAGTAAATAAAATACAATTCTACTCTTGCGGCATCAAAGAACCCAAATGCTTCGCCCCTGCGATAATCCAGAGCCTCGCCTCCGCTTTAATAGCCTCGACCAACACGCTTGGCAACCTACATACATGCTGGAACACCCGCGCTTTCTCTTTCCATACTTCCCAAGTAACAAGCATGATGAGTGATGAAATCGCCTTCCTCCTATGTCCACGCCTAAGGACCACCGCCGACCACCACTCTTTGACCGTGGGGATCCCGCCCAGCCGCCACATCCAGTTTGGGGCATCCACCCAAACTCTTATTGCATTCCAAATGCGGGTAGAGAACCTGCATTGGAAGAGAAGATGAGCTGCGGTCTCGGCTCCCTCTTGCAAAGTTGACACAAATTGCGCTTGGGCCACCCTCTTCTTTGCAAATTCGTCGGTCCGTCCAAATTTATCCTTGATAACTAACCACGCAAAGAACTTGCACTTGGGCGGTGCCCAGTTCTTCCATACCACCGTGGTCATGTTGGAGGCGATCGCACCTTGAATTGGGCCCTATAGGCCGAGGCCGAGGAATAGATACCATCGGCGGTGAGGTTCCACTTGATATCATCGGGTATGTCGTCCTGTAGGTGTACGGTAGTGAGCTTCCCCCAAAGGGCGCAGAACTGTTCAATGTGTTCCACCGAGAGACCTCCGGACATGTTGATCCATTGTATCCAATGGTTTTCAAGCAAGGCTTCTCGCATGCACTTGTTCTTGTTGGCGAGATCGCGAAAATGGCGGTGCAATGTCCTTGGGCTTCATTCCATCTAGCCGTGGGAGAGCGAGCGTGTTACCTACCGTCGCCGACATAGATCGTCGTGGCAGCATAGAATAGATCTCTGTCGCTGATGTCGCATGGGTTTCGATGCCCACCCATGCCTGCTGGCTCCTTCCACTCATACCAAAGCCATCGCAGCCTCGAGCCGGGCATACATACGAATATCCGGGATACCCAGCCCACCAAGCCTCTTTGGTCTACACACGAAGTTTCCAATGACTTTGCACCGGCCGGAGACCTTATCCGAACCAGCCTGTGGAAAGCTCTCTCAATGCCCACAAAGTCGGAGATAGTACCCTCCGGAAGTTTGAGCGTTGTGGCATGGAAGGTGGCCAGGGAGGAAAGCACGGACTTGACGAGCTCAGCCCTTCCCACAGTCGTGATGAGCCGACCCTGCCAAGGCACCAGCTTCCCAAAGAGCCTTGTCCAGAGGTGTTGGAGATCGACCTTCCGCAAACGATGGACCGAAAGAGGCAGCCCAAGATATCTCAGCGGGAAGGCAGCGCGAGTAGCCGGGAAGCACTCAAGGATGTCGTCAAGATTGAGGCCATCACAGCAAATAGGGGCCACCAAGCTTTTCTCCAAATTTGTCACAAGGCCGGTGACCTCACCAAAGCCCTCTAGCAGGGAGGTAAACTGTTGAACGTCCTCCTTGAAGGGAGCCACAAAGATTACGGCGTCGTCAGCGTACAGGGAGGTGCGCATGCGGGTGCTCCTCCCGCCTATCTGGTGAAGCTTGCCCTTGTTGTGGCAGTGTCAAGGATGCTTTGGATGGGGTCAATTGCTAGGACAAATAGGAGAGGTGAGAACGGATCTCCCTGCCGAAGGCCCTTGCCATGCCAAATAGGCCCACCAGGAACACCGTTGATTTGAATTCTAGAGGATGAGGAGCGCAATAGGACAGCAACCATATCTCTGAATCTGGTTGGGAAACCGCGGCGACGGAGAAGCTCCAACAGATAGTCCCACCGCACGGAGTCAAAAGCTTTTTTGATGTCCAGTTTAAACAAGAGAGTAGGCTTCCTCAACCGGTGCATCCGCTTAGCCATGTCTGCACATACATGAAGTTATCATGGATGCTTCTAGTCCTTATGAAGGCACTCGGGAGTGGGAAACTAGCACATGCATAAAAGGAGCAAGACGTGAAGCCATCATTTTCGCCACAAACTTAGCCTTCGCATGGATGAGGCTAATGGGCCTGAAATCGAGATGTACTCTGCACCATCTTTCTTGGGTATAAGCACTATATTAGCCATGTTGACCCACTGGAAATGATCTCCGCGAAGGTTGGAGAAGCCGTTAACAACGGCCATCATGTCTTCCTTGATAACGTCCCAGCAGGCCTTAAAAAGGCTCCAGTAAACCCGTCCGGACCCGGCGCCTTGTCCTTTGGCATCTCCCCAATGGCATCCAACACCTCTTTCTCCTCAAAAGGCTCAGCAAGGAAGCCAAATCACACCGATCGAAAGCAAAATTGTCCCAGTTGAAATCCTTCGACGGGCGTACGTCCTTGTGAAGCATGGCCGAGAAATGTTCTTGGGCCACCCTCTCCTTGTCCTCCTGGGCCGTAGCCCAACCGGCTCCATTCCGTAGGCGGCGGATGAAATTCTTTCTTCTTCTCGCGTTAACCTTGAGGTGGAAAAACCTGGTATTCGCGTCCCCATCCTTTAGATTCGCAATCCGAGAAGCCTGCCGCTTCCTAGCTCTTTCCAACACCGCTAGGCTTATCACCCGTCTTTTGAGTCTCATTCTAAGATCACGCTCTTCCGTCGACAGCGGACGGAGATCCATGGCCATGTCCAATCTAAGGATAACCTCCGAGGCCATGGCCAGCTGCAGCTTCGCGTGTGAGAAGAACCAATTACTCCATTTTCTCAGCGCCATCCCAGTGCGCCGCAACTTCTCAGCCAAAATACGGCAAGGCTCCGTGTGTGATGTGGGCCTGGCCCAGGAGTCGGCCACCACCTGCCCGAATCCCGGGAGCTTAATCCAATAGTTCTCAAACTTGAACTTCCGAGGGCGCCTGGGGCCGCGATCACTCGAAAGAGACAGCGGGCAATGGTCGAAGAGTGAGGTTGCCAGAGCAGATAACACATGAGAGCCAAACTGAAGGTCCCATTCAGGGTTGCAGAAGAAGTTATCCAGCTTGCAGAGGGTTGGTTAGAGCGCTCGTTACTCCATGTGAATTTGCGATTCTGTAAGTGGATCTCCTTAAGCTCACAATCATTCAGTGTGTTGCGGAACCGGTTAATGCGTGATATGTTAGCGTTTCGCTTGTTCTTGTCACGTGCCCTGTGGATTTGGTTGAAGTCGCCATTCACCAGCCATAGGAGTCCCGCCGCCGGCTTTTGCGCAATTAGCTCGGTGAAGAAATCGTCCTTGCGAGAGCTAGCCGTTGGCCCATAGACGGTAGTGAGCTTGAAGACGACCTCGACTCAAGCAGCCTTATCATAGCTGAGAGGTGGAATTCGCCCAATGAAATATCCGAGGTGTCAATACAGTCTCCATCGCACAGAAGTATGATCCCACCCCTGGTGCCTACAGCCGGCAGTGTGACGTATTTCTTCAGGCGGAAACCACCAATGTAGGCGGCACAAGCGTCATCAAGCATGGCCAGTTTGGATTCCTGAATGCACAGGAGATTGCAAGAGGATGCAGCAATGGCCTCATGCACGGTTGCTCGACGGTCCGGACAGTTGAGTCCCCTCACATTCCAGCTAATGACGTTCAAGTTGTGATCCACCATTGAGAAGCACGAGTCATCAAGCAGCAGCCGCCGAAACGCGACGTGTGGGAGCTTTGAGATGCATTAGAGCACGCCAGCACCAGAGAAAGTAACAAAGCACAACAACAGCAATGGAACAAGGCGCAGTACATAGTACTCCCTCTGTAAACTAATATAAGAGTGTTTAGATCACTATTTTAGTATTTTAAACGCTCTTATATTAGTATACGGAGGGAGTAGATGATAGTGGCAGGTGCCAAAGCGCACACGTCCAGCGAGGTCCGGCCATCCAACATGGAACGCTGGCACACACATGCAAACAGAAGTTCTGAACTAACATTGAAACTAAACAGACTCAGTAACACAACAACTTGACGCGTTAGACTGCAGCCGTGCAGTCCACCTGATCAGCCACCTCGTGGTCTAGACCAGCAGCCCCACCATGCTCGATCAACGCCTCTTCAACGGCCGTCGCAAGGTCGCAGTCGAGGCGGAAGAGGGCCCGAAGTGCGCCGACAGCTAACGGGGGGAGCTGGCCCCGGAACAGCTCCGCGAACTTCGCGATAGCATCTTCAGTGACCTGGTCGCCTTCCTGCACAATGCCGACTCTACGACAAAGGATCTTCTCGGCCATCTGAGCCACCGGCGTGGCCCTGTTCTTGGATTGTAGTCGCGCACTCCTCCTGTTGACCGAGAAGCCAGGGGCCAGAGTCTTGCGTCTCGCCTTGGTCGGCTTCGGCCTGGACGTCACCGGTGTTGGCAGCAGAGGTGACCTTCTCTTGAGAAAAGCTGGCGTGGAATCAGCTCCAGCAGATGCCGGGGTCGCCAGCGGGGTGGCCAAGATGGGCGTCGTGTCAGAAGGCCCGTGTGTGATGGAAGGGGCCGGCGAGCAGGGCACAAACACCGGCGTGGAAGGCGACCTAGCCGCCCCCTCGATCGCAGCCGCACACTCCGATCCACCACCATACAGCAACAACTGCACCTGCCGCCCTTGGTTTGCCATGGCAGAAACAGTCTTCGGCGGCTCAGAAATTAGGGCCGCAGCAGCAGGCGACGGGGTAACCACCGCCGTGGCAGGTCGGCCACCCAGGCAGGCCATGGACGCCTTCTTGATGCGCCAGGCAAGCACCGCCAGCGGGGATTTAGCACGATCCTGGATCTCAGGGCTTCTCGGCACCGTCCTGGAACTCCGGCGGCGTGTAGAGACTGGGGACTTAGCGCGTGGGCGATGCCCCGAGGCAGGGATGACCGTGCCATCAGGCAGCAGCCGCTCGCGGGAGAGGTCGACACGCCTGCCCTGGTCCTCCGCCGCGCGGCCGCGCCGGCGCCTGTTGTCGCGCCCGGAGCTCCTCCTCCCGTCACGGCGCCCATCGTCCGGCCTCCTTTCCGGAGCCCTCGAACGGCTCCGGAAGAACCTCTCACGCCAGGATCCCGGGCGGTCGCCGTGTCGCCCGCGACGCTCAGCGTCTTCGCGGTCCCGGTCACCGTCGCGACGGTCGTGGTCCTCATCAGTTTTCTTTCCTAATACTAGGTGAATGGGTCACATGATTGGGAGTGTTTGGACTTTGGACTGTGCGCACTCTACGCGCATGGAATCGTTCGTCGTCATAGCCAAAGCACTTATGCGTAGTATCCTTTACACTTTCCATAACCCCCCAAGCACTTATCCGCAGCATCTTTCAGGGTCGTGGTCGTTTCTAACCTTGCAAAAAAGGAACGAGCCGCCAGCGAACACACGGGGACATCGCTAGGTTGCCAACGTCTACATCGCGTATGGCCTATGACTGTTTACAGAGGGAGTACCTTGGGGTCTGTCCACTGCCCCTGTTGCTCTGTCGTCCGTCGCCAACGCCGGATGTCTCATCTATGTGCTCCCGGTCGACGATGACCAGGTGAGCATCATAATAGTGACCTCCCGTTTATTTTGCATATTTAGCATTCTCTCGTGTACCCTTGTGTCCAGTCCTATGTAAGGTCATCTTCAACACCGACCCTCAAACCATCCGCATCCATTCAAATCACGTTGTTCGGAACGTGAAAGCCCGCCGCGGTCTTGTATCGGTCCGAAACGCGGTCCAGACGTACTTTCTCGCGCAAACCAAAGACAAACATAAGGCATTGCGGAAGTCTAGAGCACTACCACGCCCGCTTCTTACCGCCCTGGCTCACCTAAACCTCCTCCTTCCTCGCCCGCGCGCGTTCCCGTCTAGCGCCAGCTGCCCACATCCATACCGCTGTAGAGCGCGTCACTCCACATTGAAGACGGAGGGCGGATGCGGCCTCTCACTGCCTCCGCCATTGGAGCGGCGCGTGGCCGAGGATGTCACCCGCTGCATGTCCGGCTGAACATGCCTCCTCGCCGCATCCAAACACCTCCATTAAACCCACGTGGAAACCGAGAAACCTACTCCGGCCACACGTCCGTTCACGAGCGGGTCGGCATTAAACACAACGCCGGGCAAGGACCTCCCGCCCGCCCTCTATTTAAAGGAGGCCAGACGCCGGACAAGAATCGCACCACCATGTCTGCCGCTCCCCATCTCCTGCTTCCATCTCTCCACCCTTTCGATTGCATCTGACGAGCAGGAAGAGCGGTTCTCCGGCATAAAAGCCAGTTGGGTGGCCCACCGAGCCCACCAGATACGAGCGAGGCAACTCACTGCTCCACCCCCCTCGCCTAGCCCGACGGAGCAAGTTGCCTCCCCAAGCCGGCGCATAGTTTAGCACCTCGCCACTCCAAGCTAGCTCGCGGAGGAGTGGCGAGTTGCTCCAGGTCGACACGAGGGGAGCACGGCGGCACGAGCATCGTCATTGCCGTGGAAGACGCCGCGTCGTACTGCGCCATCTGTCGTCAACGCGCGCGTAACCGCACCTTGCCAGCAGAGAAAGAAGTCGGGTGCACGAAGATCGACGAGTCGGTGTCCTGCGCATCTATGTCCGCCGCCGACATCGCGGAAAAATAGAACACGGGAGGCCGCCGCTTGGTTCCTAGGAAGGCCACCGCCAGCGCGTCCCCGGCTTGTACAGTCGATGACCTGTCTGATTCTTTATCTTAGACAATACTCACCCCCACCTAGGCTCCACGGAAGCAGAGGAGCCCCCCTTCCCCTCCGGCTGAAGCACCCTCTTTGCCACTCTAATGAGCGGCGCAGCCAGACATAGAGAAGATACGAGGGGAAAATATACCTCTGGGGCTATACCGGCAGTTTGGTGAGCGGGTTGCCGGACATGGGGAAGACAAAAGGATCCGCCGCGGCCAGCCGTAGACTAGTGTAGTGTATCCGTGTCGTGGGAGTGGAGCTTCGCGCGATCGTGTGTGCATATAGTTTTACCTCTTTAGTTAAAATATGTCCAAAATGTAAACGTTTTCGTTCGATTTGTATGAAATCTGGCATGTTTACATGAAATCCGGCCGCGTTTGCATGAATTTCGTTCGGTTTGTTGAAAAAGTGTTCGAAATGTATATGGCTATGGTTCGATGGCGGCCTCTCATATCCGTGTCATGGACTGATTCCTCCCCCCCTCCGCGGATGGACGCGGGAGGAAATTGACGGGTCGTCGTTGGAGATGCCCTAACATCACACAATGTAGCTACCAAATAAAAAAAATATGAGCCATTTCTCTAAAGTTTCAAAGGGCTACAAATTATATAATTCAATTAATTTAGAATATATGTTTATACTTTTGGCGACCACAAGTTGAGTAATACACGTACCACAAGAGATCGTGTATTATGTTTCCTATTTGCAAATAATAAAAGATGCATGCAGTTCAATGTAAATGTTGGGATGCATATGGTATGGTGTAAATGACGGTGTTCTTAGATCGCAACAAAGATAACACTTCAATATGTGAAAGACAATACCTCTATGATTGCAACAAATTAAAGAAACTAAAACAAAGACCAAATCTTATATATCTAAAAAGTCCATCCTCATCTCAACATGCAAGCATGCCACATGACCAAACAATTATGGATGGTATAAGACCCACCTCAACATCCAACCATGCATGGAAAAATACCCATTATCGCAGGCAACCATGCGTGTTAAAGTACCGTTCATTCTTCTATTCTACTTATTAGATGTCTCGTTACGAAGCGGAGACCAACCACAACTCGGAAGTTAAGCGAGCTATTTGAAGAGCTTTTCCTCAACTATCTGCAAGTGATTATGTTGGTACTGTGTTAGTATTTGCCTTGCTAATGATAATTCCATATCTTTCTTCGGCGACATGTCGTTTGCTTGAGCAGGTGAACATACGCTGATATTTTTTTATCTAAACTGGTCGGAGACACTAATCACTTTTGATCCTTCAGGTCACCCGGCTCATGTTCCGTTCCCAGGTCGCCGACACTGGTGGTTGATCCACTGGTCAACGAGCTTTGGATGCAGGACATATTGATGGAAGGAGGAGCTGCATTAAATATTCTGCACCGAAGTACATTGGAGAAAATGGGAATTCCTCAATTAAGGATTTATTTGACCGGGATGACCTTTTATGGAGTGGTACCAGGCATCATGGCAAAGCCACTTGGACGAACTTCTCTAGACGTCATTTCTAGCGACAAGCGTGATTTTCGAAAGGAAACCTTGTCCTTTGAGGTCGTGGATTTCAAAAATGAGTACCACTCAACTCCCTCTCCCTAAAAAGAGGGGGGGGGGGGGTAGTACAACCTCTGACCTGGAATAATCTTCCAACAAGCAACAAAGGAAATCAAGGAGAAAATCCTCGGAGCCAGTAAACGTAAGTCAACTCAACATTGACAATCGTCTGATGGATAGTATACACCCATTGGAAGGGAACCTCCACAACCCAGCTTCAGTTTGCACACACTAGTTAGACAATCGAAACACTTAGACTCACGTGTATTGAGAAATCACATTGACTCATCAAGGGTGCATGATTTCCACCAACTATATCGATTCTGGAGAATCTTTCGACCGTAAGTCTATGATTGTCGACATTTATTTTTCTCCTACAATTACAAAAACCATTCTGAATGATCATGATCCAAGGACAATCGTGAGCTCCGACTGCCTCAATGGAAGGATGCAATAACACGCGAAAATTGCCTCGCTTAACAAAAAAAAGATATTCACTGAAAGAATACCGACACCTCCCAATGTTTTTCCTATGGGGTTCAAATGGGGTTTTCTCCGGAAAAAGAATGAGAACAATGAGGTGGTGAGATATAAAACAAGGCTTATGGAACATGGATTCACGCAGAGACCTGACATTGATTTCAACGAGACATGTTCTCATGTAATGAGTGGAATCACTTTTTTATACCTTATATCTTTGGCAGTGTAAAGTCGTCTATCTATGCAGTTGATGGATCTTGTGACCACATATCTTTATGGGTCACTAGATTAGGAGATATACACATGAAGGTTCTTGACGGACTCTATGTTATGAATGCAAGCGCAAAATTCAACATGTATTGTGTAAACTAAATAAGTCATTATATGACTTAAAGTAGTTGGGGTGGGTGTGGTACAACCGACTCGGTGAGTTCCTTGTTCGGAAAGGTTACTCCAACAATGATGATCGCCCACGTGTCTTATCAAAAAGTCCTTTACATTATTTTGCATCATTTAGTACACGACAATGACCTCAACATCATTGGCAAAACACAAGACGTTGATGAAGTACACAATCACCTAAAGATGGAATTTGAGATGAAGGATTTGAACAAAGACAAATTTTGCTCAGGTCTTCAACTTGAGCACCTTTCCTGGGGAATCATGGTACACCAAGTTACCTATGTCCAAAAAATATTTGAGAAATTCAGTATGGAAAAATCATATCCATCTAAAACTCCCATGGTGGTTCATTTTTTAGACATAGAGAAAGATCTATTCGGGCCAAGGGATGATGGAAAAGAGATGTTGAGACCCGAGTTTCCATATTCAAGTGTCATTGGAGTGCTCATGTATCTTGCAAATTGCACAAGACCTGACATTGCATTTGTAGTAAATCTAATTGCTAGATACGCGTAGCTCCCACCAAACAGCATTGCTCATGACTGAAGCAATTTTTTCATATCTCCAAGGCACATATGATCATGGCCTATTTTCTAGTTCTAGATAAATTAAGACTCTGATATGATTATGAAAGGACATGTGGTGCCCCCATGTGTGGTTTTGGTAATTGATGACATTCTCTATGGACTAATGGTTGCATTGAGTTATATTTGAAGGATTTGTCCATAGGAATTTCTTGAAGTCCATGTGTTGGTTTCAAGGAGTTTATGTGTTGACCAAGGTGCTATTAAGGAATTATCCAAAGATTGGTCATGTGAGTGTTGAGCTTATTGCAAGCATGTCTTGAAGAAGAAGATTGTGTGATCATTCATGTTTACCTTCAAGACATCATCCAAACTAAGAGAGTTGGAAAGATTCAAGGTTGATCAAGACTAAGTCAAGAGTGAATCAAGTTGATCAACTCACAAAGCGTAAAAGATGTACCGAGAGAGGATCAAGTGATCCCATGGTATGTTAAGCATTGTCCATTGCACTTTGTGTACTAACCCATGGTCTATGTGAGAGTCTATGTGGGTTAGGTGCGTGTCCATGGGCTTGCGCCAAGAGGAAGATATCATACAACCCATGGAAAGGATGACATCAAGTGGTGATCGTCATCAAGATTGCCGTGTGCAAGTTCAAGTGGAGCATCACGAAGAGATCAAGTGCTTGAAGCTTGCCATCCATTGTGGTGTCAATGGACTTGTGAAGATGTGCCGAAGAGTGGCTCACCCATAGTGGAGTATGGGGGAGCAATCATCTAGTCTCCATCGACCCAACGCAATCAAGAAAGGTGGTCCATCTTGAGGAGGACAAGATCGTCATCATCTAGCTAAAGTGGATCATGTGCAAGGCAAAGGTTTGCCCTTGATAGGTTTCCTATTTTACCGGTCTCATGGTGGTAGTTGGGAGACCGGGTTATAGGATGATAGCCGTACTATCAAGGGGGGCTCTCAAGTGAGTAGCTTGATCATATCGTTCTTCGAGAGCTCAAACCATTGCATCCTTGCATCATGTTTCTTGGTTCTTGTTTGGTTCTCTATGTGAGTCTTAGAGCTTATGGTCATCTTGATGACAAGCTTGAGTTCATCGACAACGGAGTTTGCATGCGTCTTCTATGATGTTTTCGATGTTGGAGGTTTTACCGGTCTTATCCGAGGAAGGGTTCTCACCTTTTTATTTTGGGTCTTTTCTCATTTGCTTATTATTGGTATTTCTATCAATATTGTGTTAGCCCTTGTTGCTAGCTTTCCAACAAACTTGGTTTCGTCGAATTCAGAGTCCGTTTGCAGAAGTTGTGGTAGTTTTGGTGTTCTGAAAAGGCTGCAGTGGTACTACCGCGGGTAGGAGCGGATGTAATTTTTTACTACCGCTCTTGAGAGCGGTACTACCGCTTGGAGCAGTACTACCGCGGCTACTTCCGTGGCTACTTCCGCTCGGGACCAAAAACTCGTCACAAGTCCACCGGTGGTAGGCACGGATGTAATTTTTTAGTACCGCTTGCAAGCAGTAGTACCGCTACCGCTAGCGGTAGTACCGTGAGGTCAAGCGGTACTACCGCTCCGACGATTCTTCTGGCTTTTTTGCCTCCTCGCTGTTATGTTTCAAAGGGCTACTACCGCCCCAGCGGTAGTACCGCTCCTTGGAGCGGTAGTACCGCTCGGTGCAGGCTGTGAGCATAACGGTTGGATTTTTTCCCACCTATAAAAGGGGGTCTTCTTCCCCAATGAACCTTATCCTTTGAGATCGTGTTGTTCCCCCGTTGTTGACCTTCTTCGAGCTTGCTAACTCTTAATCCCTCCATGGATTCTTGCTAGTTTTTGACGGAAAAGAGAGAGGAGATCTAGATCCACATTTCCACCAATCACTTTCTCCTCTATGTGAGGGGAACCCCTTGGATCTTGATCTTGGAGTTCTTGGTGTTCTCCTTCTTGTTCTTCCTCTCATTTTCCTCCCTAGTATTAGTTGCTTCGGTGGGATTTGATAGAGAAGGACTTCGGCACTCCGTGTGCCCTTGCCATTGCATTTGGTGCATCGGTTTGAGTTCTCCACGTGATACGTGGAAGTTACAAGTTGAGAAGCTTATTACTCTTGGGTGCTTGGTACCCTTGAGCTTGTTCCTCTTGGGTGCTTGGGCGCCCTAGACGGTTGGTGGTGTTCGGAGCTCAATCATTGTGGTGTAAAGCTCCAGGCAAGCGTCGGGATCTCCAATTAGGTTGTGGAGATCGCCCCGAGCAATTTGACGGTTTCCGGTGACCGCCCCCAAGGGTTGCCAAAGTGTACGGGTTCGGTGACCGCCCCCAAGGGTTGCCATTTGTACGGGTTCGGTGACCGCCCTCAAGGTCCCTTAGTGGAATCACGACATCTTGCATTGTGCGAGGGCGTGAGGAGATTTCGGTGGCCCTAGTGGCTTCTTTGGGAGCATTGTGCCTCCACACCGCTCCAAACGGAGATTAGCATCCGCAAGGGTGTGAACTTCGGGATACATCATCGTCTCCGCGTGCCTCGGTTATCTCTTACCCGAGCCCTTTACTTATGCACTTTACTCTGTGATAGCCATATTGTTTCTTGTCATATAGCATGCTATCACCTAGTAGTTTATCTTGTTTAGCATAGGTTGTTGGTGCACATAGGTAAGCCTAGTTGTTTTAGGTTTTGTGCTTGACAAATTAACCGCTAGGTTTATTCCGCATTTGTTCAAGCCCAAACCGTAATTATTTTAAAGCGCCTATTCACCCCCGCTCTAGGCGACATCCACGATCTTTCAATTGGTATCGAGCCTCGTCTCTCTTTTTCAGGCTTAACCGCCTAGAGAGTAAAGATGTCGACTAAAGGATTAGGATTCTCTGACACTCTTAGTTTCGATGGCACAAATTTTGATGTTTGGGTAATTCGCATGCTTAATCTCTTTAGGGTCATGGACCCAAATTTAGAGCGAATTGTAGATATGGGTTTTTCTCCTCCAAAGGATCCCCAAAGATTATCTTTAGTGGATGAGAGAAGCACTTATCTCAATGCTCAAGCTTCTAATGTGCTTTTCGATGCTTTGAGCAATGTAGTTATATTTCAACTCATGCCGTTCCGGGATGCTCATGAGTTATGGACAAAGCTTCAAGATAAATATGGTGTGTCCAAGATTTGTGGGGATGATTGTTCTCCCTCCACCTCCGGCCATGTTGCCTTCTCAACTTCTTCTACTTCACCTACATGTGGATTGCCACAAGGTAATGCTATGGTGAGTAGTGGTGGTCATTGCAATGATGATAGTGTGCTTGTTCTTGGTGATCCTTCATCATTATCTTATTGCAATGGTCTTTCTTTGGACTTTAACACTTCGAGCACCTTACATGTTTCACATGCTCGTGTTGATAGTCCTTGCATATCATGTAGAAATTGCTTGACTAAATCTCATGATGATATGCTTGCTATATCTTGTTGCCATAATAAAAATGCATGTTTTTCCTCGAGTTGTTGTGCTAACAATGTAGAGGATACCCAACACTCCATGGAACAAGATGTGGTCTTGAATGGTGCTTCAAGGGATCCTACATCAGCATCTATTGCATTTTGCCTTATGGCCAAGGCTTCAAAGGTATCTCCCACTTTGAATCCCAATATATCTTGTGATGATATTGATGATGGCAAGAGTGATGATGATGTTGATTATGATGAAGAGAATGATGATGTTGCCTCCTTAAAAATTAAGGGGAAATGATTTTAAAGCTCTTCTTAAGAATAAAATTGCTCGCTCCAACTTCATGGAAATCATGTCTATTGCTATTGAGGGCAAGAAATATATTGATGAGTTGGAATCTCGTCTTGAGGAGCATGAGGTCACCATTGATAAAATGGAAGGTCATGAACGTGATTACGCTAATGAGATCGCGGACCTCTCCCAAGATCTCGAACTTGAACAAACCACCAAGGAATATCTTGAGAAGACTTTTGCTCTAGAATTATCTAGAGTGAAGGAATCTCATGATAGAGCTCTTGAGGTGGCCAATGTTTTTGACACTAAAAATGAGAAGCTTGAAGTTGCGCATGCTAAACTCCTTGAGGACTTTGGGCACCTCAAAAATGGCTCAAGGGTCATTAAGAGTGAGCTCATCAAACTCACCGAGTCTCATGCACAACTTAAAGCTTCATATTCAAAAGATCTTGCCAAGTTGCCTTCTCCTCTTGTTGCTAATGATGATGCTTGTGCTACTAACTCTATCTCTTGTGAAGCATCCATATTGAAGGAGAATGTTGAGCTAAGGGCTCAACTTGAGTTGCTATCTAGCAATTATGGGATGTTGGAAGAAAATCATGTAAAGCTCACAAGCTCTCATGATGATCTTCTAGTATCCCATAATGTGCTAAAGTTAGCTCATGAGGCCATGCTTGCTAAGGTAACATCTAGTGAGCCTCATGTGTATACTAGCACTACTTTTATTCAAAATGCTATCTGCCTTGTGCTAGTCCTCGTGATTCATCCATGCATAACATTGGTACATCTTGTGATGAATTGCTTTCCTTGCCTTGTTGCTCTAATGATGAAGCTTATACTTCCTCTAGTACTTGTGTTGATACTAACCATGTAGAGGAAATCAAAAAGCTCAAGGCCCAAGTCACTTATTTGAAGAAAGACTTGGAAAAGAGTCATGAAGGGAAATCCACACTCAACAATATCTTGAGTGTGCAAAAATCCCCCAATGACAAAGGTGGACTTGGATTCAACTCCAATAAGAAGAAGAAGTCCAAGATGATCAAGAAGAAGGGCCAATAACAAGTCAAGAATCCGGTCAAGATTATTTGCTTCAAGTGCAAAATTGAAGGGCATCATGTTAGATCTTGCCCATTGAAGAAGAAACCCATTAGTGACAAGCAACAAGGGAAGCGGCCACAAGTTCATTCTCATGCTCAACCTCAAGTTGAAGAAAAGCCTCTTCCCAAGAAGACTCAAGCTTATGCTTCTCAAGTTGAGAAATTAAGTGAGAAGAAAGTGAAGAGTAGACGTTGCTACCTATGTCCGAGAAAGGTCACCTTGCCTCTTCATGCACTAGTGGTAACTTATCCAACCCAATTATTATTGATGATATCTATTCTCTTGGGAAGGATAATGTTGGCAATGTGTTTGCCAATTTTTTTGGTGCTCAAAGTGGTTTCAAGAAAAGAACCATTTGGGTAGCCAAGCCTATTGTGACTAACCTCTTAGGACCCAACTTGGTAGGGGACCAACAAGCTCAAACTTGATCAATAGGTGATATTGGAGGTCATTGGAGACTTGGCTACATTATGAAGAATTAAGGGGACTTCATCATTCTTATTGTCTCAAGCCAAGTCATTCGGATTATCAAGTTTCTATCTTATATCCAATGTTCCTCCTTGCAGTAACTCGTGCTTAAAGTGTCTACATTGATAGTTACTTGCCCCTTTGCATGTTTGGTTTCGTTCCTTGCATGTGTTTGTATATGGTGTGCTTCCAACTTGATTATCTTGAGCAATCAAGTATGTGTGTGTTGGTTTGCACATCATGTACATGTGTGTCGTTCGTTTAGCCTTTGTGCATCTTGGTCATATCTTAGTTGGCTCTTGTGAGAGATTAATGGAATATACTATTGTGGGGGAGTGATGTGCTTTGTGCACCTCACAATCCTATAAATGTGTGTACATGAGGAATACCATCTAGTATTGATATTACAAGATTATCTAGTCGCTATGTGGTATGTCTTCTCATGTGAAATTCAAATTCTAAATAGTCCATTAATTATCTCTTGTTGGATCCTTTAATTGCCTCTTGTCTATCTTTAATTGGTATCACATTATGGGGGAGTAATATGCTATGTGTATATTACTAGCCTAGAAAATGTGTATATTTGAGATATTGTCATCTAGAGCTGATATTGTAAATTATCTTGTTCCTAGGTGGCATGTTAGCTCTACAAGTTGCAATTTGCTTTTTGGTTGGTGTGAAGATGATGTCGGATATCCTTGCTATCTACCACCGGGAATTATTTCCATTTACTTCTTGTCTTTTGACAATTGGTACTCACTTTTGTGGTAGAATTTATTTATCATCTTTACATTGGCTTTTGCTTTTTATTTGCCTTTTTCTCTTGCCAAGGATTGTATCAACTCCCTTTGTCTTCCATACGACTTGTGGATCTTGTTTATTTCTTGATCTTGTCTAGTGTTTTCTAGATATAGTGAAAGTGGTGATCCCACCTCATGCATTTTGTATTCAAATTCAATTTCTCTATAATGCACTAGTCTTGGGGGAGCTATCCTATTTTATATAAAACACTCATCTTGTGATCCTTATCAAGTGTGTGTCGGTGGAAGGCAAGTCGTTTCTTTTGGGTTCTTTGTGCTATCATGAAACTTTGTAGAGAGCTTGGTTTGTTTGGAACCATCCTCTCTTTTGGGGGTTTGATATCTTTTATTTAGCGTGTATCATCGGATATCTCATTCCTCGATGTATCTATTATGGATATCCTCCAAGTGATGAGTTATTCATTTGGTATCTTTTCTTCACTTGTTTTTTCTTTGTCATTTGGTATCGGTTCTTGAAAGTCTTGAGCATGCATATTAACTTCATGTAGTTTCTTTGGCATGCTTTCTTTCCTTGACCCTATATATAGGGAACTCCACCAAGTCTCAAATTGGATGAGATGTGCATGAAGTTCATTTTCATATCTATATGCACATATTTATGTGGAGTTTGTCCTATGTATTGTTGGTTCTCTAACTCTTTGGTCCCAATGAGTTTGGGTACCATTTCGTTTGTGTTGTTGTTCCAGGAACAATTGGAGATGCATTGGACGCTTGGCTCACTCACAAGGAAGGTGGTGTCATCATGTGCTAATTGGAGTCAAGCTAGGATGATCAATGAACTACTACCTACCTTTAATTGGTATCTACTACATCCTTCCAATGATATCTCGGTAACAAGTATCTCTTCATGCATTCTTTTCTTGCATTCAACCTTGTGTAGGTTGCATCTTAGCATGATTTTCATTCCATCTTGTGATGCTTGTTTCCTTTCTCAAAGCATCTCAACGATGATCTCATGTTGCTAGTTGTGATGTCTTTGATGGGTGTGTGGTAGGAATTCATTTATATACTGTAAGACCATATCTAGCCATGTGCTATGCTTCCAAGCAAATATCTTATTGGTATATGTATGACTTCCTTTTGGATATCGTGTTCCTTCGTGTTGTAACTATTTCGGGTGTACATCCTTCTTTGTAGATACATATATCATCATGATTTCGTCTACCTAGAATCTTATACACTTGAAGAAGTTGCATATCTAGATGATATCCTTTCTTTCACGTCCACCTTGTCTTTCTTATGTTATTTCTTTGGTGGCTCCGTGAAAGCTTTTGCCTTGAGTGCGTGTCTTCTATCGTTGCATCTTGATGCACTCTTGTGTGGTGAAGATTATTTTCCTCATGCTTATCTTTACGAGGTTTTTGCCATCTTAATTGGTATCCCTCGTCTTGATGAGCCTTTCATCTTCTATCTTCACCGCGGGTTGTCACAAGCATAGGTTCTCTATATGCTTATTAGTAAGCTTGTGAACCCATTTGCTAGTTGTGCGTGGGAATGATAGGCCTTGCACCGTGTGCCTCATTCTTTCAAGACTTTATTGATGCTTAATGCTCTTCTGTACATTAGTCTTCTCAAGTGCATTGCCTTGACTCACACGCATCTTTTTGGTTGAGCCCGCTCTTAAGTTGCCTCTCTTACTTGTTGCTTAACCATGTGTTTGTTGCAAGTACTAGGCTTAGTTTCCTATATGCTCTCTTCACTTGTTGTAAGTTTCTATTGATTTTGGGGGAGCTATGATCCTATTTTGTGCACTTTGTATCCAAATAAAAAAAATACTTGATGTGCACAAATCATGGGGAGCTTCTCTAGTTTCTTTAGAACACTGCTCTGCTCTTATCATAATATCCTTTATTCATGTGGCTCGTAGGATCATTGGCCTAGTTGGTTCAATTGGTATCTTTTGATAGTTTGCTTCAATTGGTATCTTTTGATTGCTTGTTTCTCTCTTTGTTATGTCTTTGTGGCATATCATTCTTTTGCAATCTTGGTGCCTCAATATAGTTGGTCTTCCTCCAAGTATTACCTTTGGATATGTGTATAGCATTCCACTCTCTTGTTGAGAAATACACAACTTTTGGAGGAACACCTTTTATATTGGTCTTCTTAGCTTTTCGCCCATTTTGGCAATCGATGCCAATGGGGGAGAAGTTTCAGAGAGTTTTGTGCAGAAGTCTTCAGAGTTTTCTCCTTGCTTTGGTTTTGTTCCTAAGCATTTGCATCTCATACACATGCATTATTGGTAGTTGCATTGCATGGTGATGCATAATTCCTTATATAAACTCTCTTGAAAGTGATTGTCATCAATTACCAAAATGGGGGAGATTGAAAGGACATGCGGTGCCCCCATGTGTGGTTTTGGTAATTGATGACATTCTCTATGGACTAATGGTTGCATTGAGTTATATTTGAAGGATTTGTCCATAGGAATTTCTTGAAGTCCATGTGTTGGTTTCAAGGAGTTTATGTGTTGACCAAAGTGCTATTAAGGAATTATCCAAAGATTGGTCATGTGAGTGTTGAGCTTATTGCAAGCATGTCTTGAAGAAGAAGATTGTGTGATCATTCATGTTTACCTTCAAGACATCATCCAAACTAAGAGAGTTGGAAAGATTCAAGGTTGATCAAGACTAAGTCAAGAGTGAATCAAATTGATCAACTCACAAAGCGTAAAAGATGTACCGAGAGGGATCAAGTGATCCCATGGTATGGTAAGCATTGTCCATTGCACTTTGTGTACTAACCCATGGTCTATGTGATAGTCTATGTGGGGTTAGGTACGTGTCCATGGGCTTGCGTCAAGAGGAAGATATCATACAACCCATGGAAAGGATGACATCAAGTGGTGATCGTCATCAAGATTGCCGTGTGCAAGTTCAAGTGGAGCATCACGAAGAGATCAAGTGCTTGAAGCTTGCCATCCATTGTGGTGTCAATGGACTTGTGAAGATGTGCCGAAGAGTGGCTTACCCATAGTGGAGTATGGGGGAGCAATCATCTAGTCTCCATCGACCCAACACAATCAAGAAAGGTGGTCCATCTTGAGGAGGACAAGATCGTCATCATCTAGCTCAAGTGGATCATGTGCAAGGCAAAGGTTTGCCCTTGATAGGTTTTCTATTTTACCGGTCTCATGGTGGTAGTTGGGAGACCGGGTTATAGGATCGATAGTCGTACTATCAAGGGGGGCTCTCAAGTGAGTAGCTTGATCGTATCGTTCGTCGAGAGCTCAAACCATTGCATCCTTGCATCATGTTTCTTGGTTCTTGTTTCGTTCTCTTTGTGAGTCTTAGAGCTTATGGTCATCTTGATGACAAGCTTGAGTTCATCGAAAACGGAGTTTGCATGCGTCTTCTATGATGTTTTCGGTGTTGGAGGTTTTACCGGTCTTATCCGAGGAAGGGTTCTCACCTTTTTATTTTGGGCCTTTTCTCATTTGCTTATTATTGGTATTTCTATCAAGATTGTGTTAGCCCTTGTCGGTAGCTTTCCAACAAACTTGGTTTCGTCGAATTCAGAGTCTGTTTGCAGAAGTTGTGGTAGTTTTGGTGTTCTGAAAAGGCTGCAGCGGTACTACCGAGGGTAGGAGCGGAAGTAATTTTTTACTACCGCTCTTGGGAGCGGTACTATCGCTTGGAGCAGTACTACCGCGGCTACTTACGTGGCTACTTCCGCTCGGGACCAAAAACTCATCACAAGTCCACCGGTGGTAGGCACGGATGTAATTTTTTAGTACCGCTCGCAAGCAGTAGTACCGCTACCCTTAGCAGTAGTACCGCTACCGCTAGCGGTAGTACCGTGAGGTCAACCGGTACTACCGCTCCGACGGTTCTTCTGGCTTTTTTGCCTCCTCGCTATTATGTTTCAAAGGGCTACTACTGCCCCAGCGGTAGTACCGCTCCTTGGAGCGGTAGTACCGCTCGGTGCAGGCTGTGAGCATAACGGTTGGATTTTTTCCCACCTATAAAAGGGGGTCTTCTTCCCCAATGAACCTTATCCTTTGAGATCGTGTTCTTCCCCCGTTGTTGACCTTTTTCGAGCTTGCTAACTCTTAATCCCTCCATGGATTCTTGCTAGTTTTTGACGGAAAAGAGAGAGGAGATCTAGATCCACATTTCCACCAATCACTTTCTCCTCTATGTGAGGGGAACCCCTTGGATCTTGATCTTGGAGTTCTTGGTGTTCTCCTTCTTGTTCTTCCTCTCATTTTCCTCCCTAGCATTAGTTGCTTCGGTGGGATTTGAGAGAGAAGGACTTGGGCACTCCGTGTGCCCTTGCCATTCCATTTGGTGCATCGGTTTGAGTTCTCCACGTGATACGTGGAAGTTACAAGTTGAGAAGCTTATTACTCTTGGGTGCCTGGTACCCTTGAGCTTGTTCCTCTTGGGTGCTTGGGCGCCCTAGACGGTTGGTGGTGTTCGAGCTCAATCATTGTGGTGTAAAGCTTCGGCAAGCGCCGGGTCTCCAATTAGGTTGTGGAGATCGCCTGAGCAATTTGATGAGTTCGTGACCGCCCCAAGGGTTGCCAAAGTGTACGGGTTTGGTGACCGCCCCCAAGGGTTGCCATTTGTACGGGTTCGGTGACCGCCCTCAAGGGTCCCTTAGTGGAATCACGGCATCTTGCATTGTGCGAGGTGTGAGGAGATTACGGTGGCCCTAGTGGCTTCTTGGGGAGCATTGTGCCTCCACACCGCTCCAAAGGGAGATTAGCATCCGCAAGGGTGTGAACTTCGGGATACATCATCGTCTCCGCGTGCCTCGGTTATCTCTTACCCGAGCCCTTTAATTATGCACTTTACTCTGTGATAACCATATTGTTTCTTGTCATATAGCATGCTATCACCTAGTAGTTTATCTTGTTTAGCATAAGTTGTTGGTGCACATAGGTAAGCCTAGTTGTTTTAGGTTTTGTGCTTGACAAATTAACCGCTAGATTTATTCCGCATTTGTTCAAGCCTAAACCGTAATTATTTTAAAGCGCCTATTCACCCCCCCCCCCCTCTAGGCGACATCGACGATCTTTCAGATTGGATACATAGATGTCCGCTATTAATTTGATCCCCATAATGGTTGATTGTAGACCAACTTTGTGGTCCTACATGGTGGGACTACCATAGCATTGGAATTTTTCGAAACAAGTGGCAACATATACCAATCATTTTGAAACAATTTCATTGTATGAGGCATCACGCGAATGTGTGTCGCTTCAAAGAATGATAAACCACATACAACAGTCATGTGAAGAATCACTTGCCATTATCTATGAAGATAGTGTGGCTTGTGTTGCATAGATGCAAATAAGTTACATCAAGAGCAATATCACTACGAATAATGCTCCTAAGTTGTTTCCCCCCATGAACTCCAGAAAAGCGGGGAAATAAGAATCTTGCAAGTTAAATCATGCAAAAATCTTCCTGATTTATTTACCAAGTCTCTATCAACTTGTATATTCCAGAAATATGTTCATGGAATTTGTATACAACGACTTCGGGACTTGCAAGAATTGGAGGGAGTATCTTCCTGAACTATGTCTGTTAAAAGCATCATATTACCCTCTTTCTCTTTGTGAGTTTATATTTCAGGTCCTCATCAAGGATTTGAATTGAAGAACTTTTGAAGGAGAATCCTCTCGAGGTGATGGTACAACAATGGAAAATCTTTCAAGATGATGGTACTACTTGGAAAGTAGTGTGAACATGGACAAGCATATATTAGGGTTAGTGTTGTGATTAATTAGCACATGCTCTTAATCAGATGGAAATCTCCCCTTGCCCAACCGTCGTTCGGTTGCCATCCGCAACCGACACATCTTTCTATCCTCTCTCAGTCTTCGGCAACCAACGTCTCTGTGGATCGTCGTGTTCGTTCCATCCACAACAATGAAACTTTTATTGATTAGTTTCATGTTTTTTGTTTTCATTTTTTTAGTTTCGTTTATACTTTCAAAATATTGAAAATGCATATATTACAAAAGACACATTACATAAAAATTTTGAAAAAAAATGCTAACCAAGCATTTGAAGTTGTTAAATGTGCATAAAGAAAATATTTCTTATGTATATGAAAAATATACAATATGTGTGAAAGAAGTTGATCATGTGTTTAAAAATTTTAATCAAGCATTTGAAAAATGTTAATCACATATTTGAAAAATGTGTATAGAAAAGGGTTGACCACGTATTAAAAAGAATGTCAAACTTGTATGAAAAATGTAAATCAAGCATTGTAAACTTCCTAAATATGTATAGAAAACAATATTGACCATGTATTAAAAATGTTACTCATTTGAAAAATGTTTAAAATGTGTATAAAAAATGTTGACATTATATTAAAACATGTTAACAAGCATTTTGAAAAAATGTTAAATGTGTATAAAGAAAATGTTCCTGTATACCAAAATACTTTATACAAAAAATATACAATATGTGTGTAATTTGATCATGTATTTAGAAAATGTTAATCAAGCATTTGAATAAATAAATAAATGTGTATTTTAAAATATTAATCAAGCATTTTAAAAATGTTAAATGTGTATAGAAAAGTGTTGACCATGCATTAAAATTATTAATCTTATATATGGAAAATGCTAAAGTGTGCATAGAAAAAATGTTAACCATGTATTAAAAAATGTTAATCTTGTATCTGAAAAATATTTTTCAAGCAATTGAAAATGTTTAAAATGAGTATAGAAAAATGTTGACCATGTATTAAAACATGTTAATCTTCTATTTGAAAATGTTAAATACTCCTCCTTCCATAATTTAAGACATTTTTGACACTACACTAGTGTCAGAAAACATCTTATATTATGGGACGGAGGGAGTATGTATTAGAAAAATATGATTAACATGCATGAAAAGTGTAGAATGAAAACCAAAAGAAACAAAAGAAATAAAAACAATGAAAACCAAAAAAGAAACAAAAGAAATCAAAGAAAAAGGAAATGAAAAAAATGAAGAAACAAGTGCAAAATGAATGGAAAACGGAAATAAACAAAATAAAACCCAAAAGGAAATAGTAAAACCATTGACAAAAATTGTTGTAAAAAAGACATAGTAAACTGACCAGCCCAGAAACAACAGAGGAGGAAAAACCTTCAACCAGATGAGAGCTATCCTCACTGTAAGCGAGATGTAGCTCTCACGTCGGTGCAGGTACATACATTAAACATTAGTAGAAGAAAAGACTTCGAAAACCCAATTCGGTGCCCAGGCTCATCTGCACCCGGTCAAAGAAAATCAAAGTAAATACTAAAAAATTTAAATGTTTTCTGTGTGATAGACAAGTTTATGCATGAGGATCGCTCAAAATTTGAACTTATTTGGACATCTAAGCAGCTCTCAGCGAAAAAAACAAATTAGGTCAGAACAGTGTGTGAACAATAAACTTTTTTACATATCCTGAATTTATCTTTTTTGCTGAGAGTTGTACAAATGTCCAAATGAGTTGAAACTTGGAGCGCATCTCACACATAAACTTATCTACCACACAAAAAATTGAACCTTTTTAATTTTTTTAATATTTGTTTTGATTTTTTTCGTCAGGGTGGGTGTAGATGAGCTCGCAAGCAGAAACGCCACACTCAGCAGCCTTCGGCTAATATGAACGTTGGGCTAGCCTGGATACCTTGTGCCAGATAACAGGCTTGATTTAACCCATGACCTCAAATTTGGACACACCCCGCACCTAAAAAGCAAAACCACCGCTCAAGAAAAAAGGGAGCTCCTGATCAGCGCCTTCTATGGAAATTCCTACTGGAAGCTCGTTGCGGCAAAATGTCGAGAGAACGCATAGGGCAGCGATCTGCTGGGCCGGCCCACCTTCCACTGTAGGCAGTTTCGGTTTTCGGAACCTTCTAGAGGATCCCAGCCGGTTTTTACGGTTTTGGGAACCTTCTACAAGGTTCCTGAACCGGTTTTTTTTTTCTGTTTTTCCTTTCGTTTTTCTTTTTTTTTTCTGTTTCTTTTTTCCTTTTCTCTCCTTGTTTCCTTTTTTCTGTTTATTTTCTTTACTTAGTTTTTTTTTCTTTTTTCTCTGATTTAATTTTCTTTTTTTTTCTTTTTTCTTTCTCAGATTTCTTTTTACTTTTCAAAAGTGTTCACATTTTACAAAATTTGTTCATTTATAAGGAAAATGTTCCTGTTTTCAAATTTTTGTTCGTAACTTGCAAAATTTGTTCACTTTGTTTCAAAAAATGTTCAAAATTTCATGAAATGTTCCATTTTCCAATATTTGTTCCAAAATTCAAAAAATGTTCATGGTTTAAAATAATGTTCAGAATTTCATAATTTGTTCGCAACTTCAAAAAAAGTTTCATGTTTTTCAAAAAAAAATCTGCAGTTTCAAATTTTTTGTTCGCATAGACAAACAAATGTTCTTGTCTATGAAAATGTTTAGAAATGCAAAATATGTACGCACTTTTTCAAAACATAGACCATTTTTCTGAATTTTTGAACAAATTTCAAGTTTGAGAACATTTTTTTGGAATGTTTCAAAAATTGTTTACAATTTTCAGAAAATGATCATTTCGAAATTTTCTTTGGTACGTTTTTCTTTAAAAAATTACATCTTTAAAAAATTTCATCATTCTAAAAAATGTTCCCTGTTCAAAAAATTCACAAATTAAAAATGTTCCTGTTCTCAGAATTTGTTCACAAATTAAAAATGCTCCTCTTTTTGAAAAGTGTTCACAAATCAAAATATGTTCATATTTTGTCAAAATCAGTTCATGATTGTGATTTTTTTTGGAATTTAACAAAATGGTCTTGTTTTTCAGGATTTGTTCACAAAATCAAAATATGTTCCTGTTTTTAGTTTTTTTTCAACAATTCAAAATATTGATCACATTTTCAGAAAACTTGTCTCTTTTTATCAAAACTGATCGTAATTTTAAAAAATGTTCCTGTTTTCAATATTTGTGCACAACTTCAAAATTGTTCCTTTTTTTAAATTTGAAACTACATATTCAAAAAATTGCCAAAAAATTAAAACTCGTGTGCGTTCGTAAAAAACGTTCTTACATTTAATTTCTTTTCAGAAATTTCAAGAAAAGATCGAAAAAATAAAAAATGACAGGATCTGGTGATGCGACTAGTTGTATAGCGTCCGCATTGCCATTTCACCACAAGAAGCAATCATGCGTAGTGGTTAGGTTGCTTGCTTTAGAAGTGTGCGGTCGTGGCCTTTTTCTTTCATTTTTTACACCACACGCTGCCTGTGTGGGCCGGCCCAGTCGGGGGGCGCCCTATGCGAAGCCCCGACTGGTTGCCGCAATAAGCGGCACATAGGTGCTCCCGCCTTCTATGCCGATTAGGAGAAGTTGAGCCTGCAGCAAGGACTTGTAGGCTGCTTCTAGTTTGGCCCAACTTAGGACTGGTTCTGGAAGCGTTTTAGCGAATCTTTTTTTCCTTCGTTAAAGCGAGGTCTCGATTCGTTACTGTTTTCACGAACTGTTTTCAAGCTGGATTCTAAAGTAGATGGCAGAGAAGAAGCAACTAGAATCAAAAGTAAAAAAGCTAGTGAACTAAATTGTTAATTTTGAACGAATATCATCTGCAAAATATATCCTCTGAAACAATACTTGACGAGAAAAAAGCTCACAAATTTAGGATAAAGTTCATAAAATTTCGAAAAAAGTTCACAAATTTGAAAAAAGTTCACTAATTATAAAAAGTTCATCAATTTTGAAGATAAAATCATCAAATTTGAAAAATAGTTTACAGATTTTAAAAAAAGTTCGTCAATTTAGAAAAAAGTTCATCAAACTTGAAAAAAAAGTTCATCAAAATCGGAAAAAATGTTCATCAAATTGAATAAAATGCTCATCAGAATTGAAAAAAGTTCATCGAATTTGAAGAAGTCCATAGAATTTCAAAAAGACTTCATCTATTTGAAGAAAACATTCACATTTGCAAACATTTCATGTACCCGGAAGAAGAAAAAATAAAAACAGAAAACGAAAAAGGGAAGATGGAAAACATAAAAAGGAAAAGAAAGAAAAAACTAAACCGTATGCGCCGAATAGGATCCACCTCCTAAAAGCTATATCATTGGTACTACTTCTTCCGTCTCATAATATAAGAACGTTCTTTACACTATAAAATAAAATGTCCAGATTCCAGTGGTTACAAAGTTCCATGAGAGGAACATCAATTATTTAACCGCCGAAATGAACATCAATTTGTCTTTTGACTGTGACATGAACACCAAATTAGTTGCACACGAAGTCATGAAATCCCGCAGCCTCTAGAAGGTCAGGCATATTAAACAAACCATCTAGTTTCCAGGACTCTTTTGGATATGACGGTGATGGATTAGGTTAGGTTCTAGTTTATGCCGTCGTCCAAAGCTGGCATATTTTTTCATTTTTGAGCTGGAAGGGTAGCTTAGTTAATCACACGTACCAAGGGTGACCACACAATTAGTTTCCCCTTCTTGGAGTATAAAATAGCGAGATAGAGAGATAGGGCGGGGGACCAATAATGAAGTATGCTGCTTCCATTGCTTGAGTCGTAGGGACGAAAATCTGGTCAGGGGAGACATTTTCCGTCGGTCCGAAACTTTGAACAGTTCTTGACCAACCATGGACTAGGGACCGGGTTTGCCGCGCTGCTAAGTACAGTAGTAGTAGGAGTACGTGCCACCAAGCTGGATCTGGCACCGTTTCGCGCTTCAGATTGACAAAAAGGATGTGCTCTGGCCACTTTGATTTCTCTGTCTTAGCTTGTGCGCGTACCGATCTGTGGCTGAAGGTCCTTTGTGGAAACGCATTGTTTACTGTTTACTCGGTTCCTTGCAATTCCAAGAAAAACACGCTGCGGAGCTGGGTCTCTGGAGTTTTCCCCCTTTCTTTCTCTTCAAGGTACCGATGAGCTGAGCGATGAATATAAGCAACTATTTTTACATGTTGGTTGTGGAAACGCATTGTTTCTAGGGGATCAAAAGATTAGCTCTCGAACGCAACGATGGTTGACCTATTTATTTGTTAACAAATTGGAGAGGCTGAACGCGACAGACTTGGTCCAGCTAGCCAGCCAACGTCCGGATGCATGTATTGTTAACCGATCAAGCTGGTTGACATGAAGGTGACAGTAGCTACTAGTACTACATACTTAACTAGTAGGTGCGGTTGTGTTCATCTGTAAACGTGATGTTAATCAAGAACTAATCTGACCAAGCTGCACTTGTCAATATGCCAGTATTGTTTGAAGCTATCAATTCAGGGAACAACTTTCAGAGACTGAGTTCTTTCAGTTACGTTTGTAAGGCCCCGATCAGTTGTTAATCATCAATCAACCTATATAGTCGTGGATTTATCTTTTTTTTTGTAGTATTTTACAGCAAGATATTGGCGACTAGAATCAATGCAAGGCTTTAATAAACTTTTGCAGGAAACGTTCTTCCTGTGAAATTCTCGTGTCCCAAAGGAGAGATTACGTAATCGACCGATGTGCACTTTTTCAAGGGAAAAGCGGTTAAATAAATTAACTATTTTTTTTTTTGCGGGAAAAAAATTCCATTACTCAAGGAGGCATCTCAGCCATAACCAAGTTTACAAAAGTCCGCCTCCCGCGAACCGCATTGCAAGATGCAGAAGTCTCTACGACCATACGCAGCCAACACATGACTAGCGTTGTTACGCCAACGGCTACAATGCACAAATACAACCTCTCTAGCCTCAAGGGCTGCTAGATCGCTAATCTCTTCAACGAGAGACCGGTGCTGCGATCTATCGTCGTGGGTGCCTTGAGCATCGTCACACCTCCGTGACCGTCCATCTCAAATCGTCGTCCTGTGTAAGGCAAGGTCTAGGCCTTCTCTACACGCCAAGAGCTCCGCCTCCAGCGCACTCTCACATGTGCGGATTTCTCTGCATGCGCTATATATGATATCCCCTCTATCATCTCGAAGAATCATGCCTCCTCCCGCTGCTCCTGTGGCTGCAACAAAGCTGCCGTCTCTGACTACACTAGCTAGGTCCTTGACCGAGCGACATGCAACGAGTTGATTCCATATTATCAAACAAAGTTTAAAACGCCACGTCATGTCTTAACGATGCAGCTGATTGAGGATACATTTGACCCTCGATAAAAATGTCCAGGTCGGGGCATTTCGTCTACTTGTCCACGTTAAGCTTGGCACGTGGTCCACGATCGACCCTCCGGCGTATCCCAGAATTTCTGGTAACTGGAATAGAGAGAAAATGGGCAGGACACCCCAATAGTGAAGCAAATGATATCCGGACGCCAAGATGCACGGCTCCAAATCAGCGACCTCACTCTTGCACAAAAAGGATACAGGTGTACGCATTCAGAGAAACAAGGATACATGTGCACGGGGCGCTGCTTTCCTGGACACCCCGATGGCGATCGGGCGACAGGGACCTACGGCGCACCTTGACTAAGAGTGGAATTTCGGTGAGATCGCTGCCGCCAGGAAACTTCACCCGGCCTGGTCCTGGACGTCGACGAAGATCACACTGTTCCGACCAAAATGGCTGGTGGTTATTCTCCCCTGTCCATCTCCGTAGTTCCCTGTTGGGCCTTGGTGTCCGTGTCGCGCCATTGCGATCTAGTAGGAGTATTTAACGGCCGTCTTCTTTCGGGGATCGGATGATTTGCCCCAATTTATAAGGGATTGGATGATTTGCCCTTTGATTGTCTCAATGACAGGGAGGGCAAATGATTCAATGAAGAAGTAAAGTAAGGCAAAAGATTTAATTTCTCGTTTTCTTCCCGAGCCTTCCTCCGATTATCCCATCCCGGTGCCGTTCACTCTCTGGTCGCCTTGCGAAATGACGGGAACACGCGGGCGTCATCGATTGCGCAACACATACGTGCGCCCGGCCCCCGGTGTGCAAGTGAAAAAAATCAAGTAGAAGCGTGCATTGCGCAACACAACCTACGAGTCCAAGAAAGTCCTGCTCTCGCCTCTCGTGTCGCCTCCCTCGTAGGCGACTCGGGAGGGCTCCGCCGCCGCCGTCTAGTCCCTCCAGCGCCCTTCTCCCCCTTCGCCGCTGCCGATGGTCGGTGCTGGGCAAAGCCCGTGCATGTGACGACGGCGGCGGAGGGTCTCTTCTCCCGTTCCCGGATCCGCGGCGGAGCGGGTGTCCTGATTTGCTGGGTGCGGCCCTTCCGACGGTGTTGTGGATCCCGGAGGCGGCGGACTCGCGACGGTGTACGGGTGTCCAGATTCATGGGTGTGGGACTCCCGGCAGCGTGTGGGCTCCCGGCGGCGGCGGGATCGGTCGACGGCGGGCTTGGGCGATGGTGTCGGCCGCGCGGTGCCGGATCTCGTCGCTCGTGGCGGATCTCGCTACTCCGGCCTTCGTGGAGGAACTTGGACCGGGGGCGGCGGCCCCGTTAGGCATGGCGACGGCGCCCTCGGCTGGCGAAGTTCGCGGGGGGTGGATGGACGGCGTCTGGACCGCGTGGGCGGTGAGTCGCCGGTGGATCTCCTCCGCGCTGCAGGCTCTCTCCCGCTGCACTTGGCGGCTTACGATCGCGGTCCTCGGCCTCGGTGCGTTCGCAGGGGCTGGTAGAGGTGACACCGGACCGGAGGAAACTCTGGATGACTCGTTCATCCCGACGGTGGCGACGACCAGAGTCGCCGTTCTCCTACTTGCAGGTGTCGTCGAGGTCCCTGCCCTCCATCCCTACCCCATGCCCGGGTGAAAACCCTAAATCTCCTTAGATTGGGCGGCGGCGGCACTACGTGTGTTGTACCCTTCTTGGAGGTGCCGCCTAGGACGTTTGGGTGCTTGTTTGAGGAACTATAGGCGGAGGGGATGGGACCAGTGGCAGCAGGTGGTGTTTCGCGTCGGAGAAGCGGCGTGGCATCTAGCACGTCGACAACGGCGGGTCTTAGCGGCATGGAGCAGCGGGATCTCGCCGGTGGGCGTGTGATGATGGACGAGCGCAGGATGGTGGCGTTGTGGTGGCGTCGACGGTAGCTAGACCGGGCAAGGTAGATGCAGCAGTTCATCACTGAAGATGGATTGGTGGCAGGTGGTTGCGGCGGCCTCATACCCGGCAGGCGTCCTGGTTGAGGAATGCACCGGACTGGTAGGTGCCCCATACCCGCCAGACGTCCTAGTTAGGACCTCAGGTCTTAGATGTTAGGTTTGGCTGCAAGGTCTGTTTGGTATTAGCTCCAGACTATCATCATCCCTACATCAACTGGATAGAAGTAACGACAGATGTTGCCTAGAAGGTGGCTTTCTTCTTACTGTTGTATGACTTTATAAAGTCTTGTGTGAATAATTAATAAAGTGGCTACATGCATCGTCCAGATGCAGAGGTCGGGGGTCCTCCTGCATTTCTAAAAAAAAAAAGAAAAAATTGCGCAACACATCCGGTGAGTCACTGTCTCACTTACACGCGAGTTCGATCGATGCGAGCAGAAGTCTGCATTGTTGTACGTTTCCACAAGCAATCACCCAGAGGCCTCTTTTGGTTCATAGGATAGGATTATTGTAGGAATAGGAAATTTGTAGGAAATGAGATGACATGTATCTTAAATCCTATGAATAGGAATAGGAAAGATGATGTCATTTAATTCACATCAAAGGAAATTTTTCATTAAGTCTAGGCTCATTTTTATTTTCTTATAAAATGTGAACCTATAGGAACAAATTCTATGTAGGAATAGGAATCCATTCCTATGAACCAAAGGGCTCTAAAGGAAAAAATCTTATAAGAATCATATCCTTCAGAATTTCTATGAAATTTCTCCAAACCAAAGGAGGCCGTATCATGTTCTCCGTTGGAAGTACAAGGCCGGCGAGCTTGAGCTTTTGACCACGCATCCTGCTCGCGCAGCAGAAAGAAGAAGCACGCGTCTCATCAGAGATCCTAAGTACACGGAGACAAAATCTTGGACCGGGAAAACAATTGGTTAACCAAAATCGACGAAGACTCTGACAAGTTTTAGTTGGATACTGTATGTAGTACTACTTGGATTCTTTCCACAACAGGTAGGTTAGGTGGGTCGAGCATGAGAAACTGATCGATTAGCTATGATTTTCGAACCCAAGCCGTATTGCTCCATCTAATTAACTAGTAGCGCCTCTTGAAATTATTGAGGATATATGTACGAGATGTAGGGTGCTGTAGAGAAGCATTCCCTTACGAACTGTTAGTTAGTTCGTTACCTGATCGATCAATTAAAACTGCCTGGCCGCGGGAAAGACGTGTATCCCCTTGGTCTGGAATCAGGCACTTTCCTGCCACGGGAAAATTCAGATGCACGTGCGTGTGGTACACACAGAGAAACGAAGAGACATCTCGATCGATGCCGATCGCCACGGCGCCAAACGCAGATTTTCTCCGTGAAGCCGTACGTGGTCTGGAACAGGAAGACCACCGAGATGTTGTAGGGTTTGAACTGAAAGGCGACATGTACGCACCACACGCCTGCACCCCCTTTCAGATAGGAGTACTAACTAGTAGGAGTACAAGCCTAGGCACAAGTGAACAAGCGGTCACGCACATAAAAGTAACCAGACGTCCGCGTCCATGTCGACCAAGATCAATAACTCCAGCGCCCTGCTTTTCCAGGAACCTTCACCTCTCGCTCTCAAAATTATCCCGCGCCGGTCGTTCAATCAACCCACTCACCAACTTTCCCAAGCAACGGTACGATGCGCACGAAACCGTCACGCCCTATGACCGTGCGGTGCTGCGGGAGATACCTCAATCAAAGCCCCATGTGCCACAATTCGCTCCGGCCGGAGCCCGCAACAAAATTATTATCCGGCGGATTCCGGGAACCTGCAGGGGCCAATCCACAGCCACAGAAGCGCAGTGGCGAGATCTTGAAACAAAGATCGTCTCCCTGACCGGACCTTGTATTCTCGCGGCCGCACAACCCTATATAAGGCCCCGCCAACAAAACCCCACATCACCCCCTCATCCCAAAGCAGCTTAACCAACTTGGCTCAGCTGGTTGATCGCTCAGTCCACTTCATCGCATCGAGGCGCGCGCTCTCCTTGGCTTCGTCCCATTGCTGCTGTACGTATTCGATCGAGATTGCTGAGATGGACAAGCTGAGCGTGCACCACGGGCAGCACAACGGCATCTCCAAGCCGCCGGTGCACCACCATGGCAAGGGCGGCGGGAAGGGCAAGGGTGGCGGCAAGGGGATCAAGGTCGTGTACATCTCTAGCCCCATGATGCTCACCGCCAGCGCCGAGGAGTTCCGCGCCGTCGTACAGGAGCTCACGGGCCGCGACTCCAACGTGGCCGACCACGACGCCCCGGGCGTCTCGTCCTACTACTCCTCGTCGTCCTCATCCTCCTACTCGTTCGGGCGCGCCTCTCCGACGGCGGGGGCTACGGCCGCTGCGGGCGCCCGTGCTTTGCCTCCGGCGATGGCGTCCACGGCGGACTACGCGGCCGGCGCCGGAGCCATGCCTCCGCCGTTCCAGAGCATGTATGACCAAACGGGAGGCGCCGGCCTGCTTTACGGCCAAGACTACTGGTAGGATTGGAGATCGGTCACCTCGTGGCGGTCCACGGTTCGGCATGCCATCGAATCCATCACTTGCATATGTGTGAATTTGCTGTCTACAGTCATGCTTCATGTTTCTTCGATTTTCCATCGACTTGTACTGGAGATGGTAATGTCATGTTGATACGAGAGCTTAGTACATATTTCGTTTACTTGTTTTTTGCCCTTGTTGTTCGAGACCTTTCATTTATGCTCGTATATGTTTGGAAAGCTACTCTTTTTTGCTTTGGATCATGATAAATGTTACATGTGTGGCACAAACACATACCAACTCTAAAGATTTTTCATGACAAATTTAGTGACGCCAGGATGGCAACTTAATTGTCAAGCATGTCAACTTTTCTTTCGGATGACAAGTGTCGGTGCGGAGACGACACCTATAGGATCACAAAAATCCCTACTACGGTTGCGGGGCGCGGGGTCGTGAGAAGAGCGAATCAAACAGATAACACACGGGTTCTTTTATCCAGGTTCGGGCCGCGAGATGCATAAAACCCTACTCTTGCTTTGGTGGTTAGCTTATTTGTGTTCCTCAGCTAGCTATGGGGCGTGAAGAGCTCCAAAAAGCCGAATCCCCCTTCTGGTCGCCTTGGGCCTTCTTTTATAGGGAAAGGGGTTGCCACAGTCGCGTACAGGAGGTTGACAGGGCACAACTATACGAGTTTATCCCTCGCATTACATGACAAGGCGCCATAAATGCGTCTTGCTTAGGTGTCCTTGCTTTACCGGGACGGGGAGAGCCCATCTTGTCCACCGCCGCTTCCTTGGCGTTGACACGCGCCCGCGGCGATGGTGCTGTGGTGCCATGTAGGCGGCAGCGGCGGTGGTGGCGCAGCGGTGGGTCTCCACGAAGATCCGCTTGCCGCCACGCAGTGCTCGCGCAAGCTGGTTGGGTTGGCGGTTTGCATGCGAACGGCGGTGAAGGTTTGATGGCGTGAGCCCGATGGTGGTCTTCGGTGCCCTTGGCAAGGGTCTTGTCGTAGCCCCGGCAAGGGTCTTGCCGCGGCGCCTGCTGTCGTCTCCGGTAAGGCTCTTGCCGGGGGCCTTGTGGTCCTCCTTGGCTGGGATCCCGCCAAGGGCCGTCGTCTTCTATGATGTGTATGTGATCTTGAATGTCTTCACAAAGATCTGCATGCCACCACGGGGATGTCTCCCGAGTCCTTTGCCCCATGGGAGGGGGGGGGGGGGGAGGCAGTGGACTCAAAGGTGATCCGCTCCGTGGGCGTGGGGCGAGCCGCCCCGGCAAGGGCCTTGCCGGGTTTGCTAAAACCGCACCCCGGCAAGGATCTTGCCGAGGGAGTTCGCCTCGTCCCCTTTGCTCTTTGTGGTCTTGGTCTTGGCGTCGTTCTGTTTCTCTTGAGTTTCGGCCTTACCTTGGTTCACCTCCCTTGCTTTGCTTTCGCGTGGCGATGCTCGCGGCTCAGACTGCCCGTGCACAGTTAAAAGGTGTACCCTTCTTTCTGTACACCGACAGGAGCCCCCGGGCCTGGGCCACACGTAAGCGCAATCGAGTCGTTGGGCTAGGCCCAAAAGCGGTCTTGTGGTAGGCAGGGTGGTTTTACCGATAAGTCTTTTTTTGCGCTTCGCTTCCACGCCTCCGCTGCGTGGCTCGGCGTGGGGGCGTGCGTGACGTGGGCGGCATGCGTGGGGCTGAGCTCTGCGCGCATGCGTCACGTCGCAGTAAAAGGGGGCGGCTCGCGCCTTCCCCATAAACGGGGGGGGGGGGAGGCGTGGAGGCGCGGCCCATTTACTGAACGGGGCCGGGGCGTGGTCTTCAAGGCGTCCACCCCCCACGATCACGGGGTGGGGAGAGGTCACCTCACCCGTCGCCTCGGTCCCGCATTCTTGCCACGCGGCTTTCATGCGCTTGGGGTGGCAAACGGTGGAGGCGGGAAGCCGGGTCGTCGCGGGCCGGGGCAGCGGGTTGGCCCCAGTTCCCTGCGCCTTCCACGTCTTGATTGGCTGAGCGGGGCGGCCGTGCCCCCACCTGGTTCCTTTATAAGAGCGGGGGTGGAACGTCGTCCCGCATTCTCCCATCTTCTCCTTTCTTCAGCTTCTGCTCCCCCTCCCTCCATCCGCCATGGAGAGAGGGAATCCCCGACATGGCCCTCCGTGGGGGGAGGAACCACTGGCAGGGGCGGGACCGGCGCGCCGCCCCGTTCTCCTCTTCCCTGAGCGCCTCGGCCTCGTCCACGACCTCGCCCCTCCTCCTTCCCCTCGCGGCTGGCTCCGCTGCCGCAGGTGAAGGAGAAGGAAGGACGCGTTGTCGAGCGGCGAGTTCTTCGTCAGGCTGCGCCGGCCGCCTCGCCGTTGCCTTCGCCTCCCGACTCCATTCGCGAGCGAGATGGAGCGGGATCCGCCGGAGTCACTGCGGCTGCACATGAGGGGCTGTTGGATCAGCGGTACGCGAGTTCGCGTCGACTTTCCAGCCCCTCAGGTGATGTATCTTGGTCGAGGGTGGAAGACGTTCGCCCACATCCACCGCTTGATGGCGGGGCTCACTCTCCATTTCAAGCTGATGGAGGGCAGCCTCCTCTCCGTCAAGGTCTTCGGGTGCTTCGGGACTCGGGCAAGGTGCTGCATGGAGAGCTCTACTGATAGCGAAGGCTCCTCCTCGAGCGGGAGTGGCGAGGAGGACAGCGGCAGCGACAACGAGGGTAGCAGGCGGCAGGATGACGGGTCCGACTAGGTGTCGGGCGTCGCTCCGTGCGGCACCGGCGATCCCATCATCCGTGTCGCCGGCTTCCTGAACTTCTCGGGGTCGTCTCCTTGGGCGGCTGGCGTCGGGAGGCTGCGGAAGAGGAAGAGGGCGGGCGGCAAGGCCTTCGACGCGTGCTGACGTCCTGCCGCCTCGTCTTCGAGCTCTACTTCCGGCGCCGCCTGTTGGAAATATGCCCTAGAGGCAATGATAAATTAGTTATTATTATATTTTCTTGTTCATGATAATCGTTTATTATCCATGCTATAATTGTATTGATAGGAAACTCAGATACATGTGTGGATACATAGACAACACCATGTCCCTAGTAAGCCTCTAGTTGACTAGCTCGTTGATCAATAGATGGCTACGGTTGTTGGGGAACGTAGTAATTTCAAAAAAATTCCTACGCACACGCAAGATCATGGTGATGACATAGCAACAAGAGGGGAGAGTATTGTCCACGTACCCTCGTAGACCGTAAGTGGAAGCGTTATGACAACGCGGTTGATGTAGTCGTACGTCTTCACGATCCGACCGATCCAAGTACCGAACGTACGACACCTCCGAGTTCAGCACACGTTCAGCTCGATGACGATCCCCGGGCTCCGATCCAGCAAAGCGTCGGGGATGAGTTCCGTCAGCACGACGGCGTGGTGACGATGATGATGCTCTACCGCACGAGCTTCGCCTAAACTCCGCGACGATATGACCGAGGTGGAATATGGTGGAGGGGCACGCGCACAGGCTAAGGAACGATCCGTAGATCAACTTGTGTGTTCAGGGTGCCCCCTGCCCCGTATATAAAGGAGGGAGGGGAGGTGCGGCCGGCCCTCATAGGGTGCGCCTGGAGGAGTCCTACTCCCACCGGGAGTAGGACTCCCCCCTCTTGCCTTGTTGGAGAAGGAAAGGGGGGAGGGGAAAGAGGAAGAAGGCGCCCCCTCTCCTGTCCTATTCGGACTAGGGGGGGAGGCGGCGGCCTGCCCTGGCCGGCCCTCCTCTTCTCCCTCATGGCCCACTAAGGCCCAACATCCCCGGGAGGGTTCAGTAACCCCGGTGTTCAGTAAAATCCGATTTCACCGGAACCATTCCGATATCCAAATATAGGCTTCCAATATATCAATCTTTATGTCTCGACCATTTGAGACTCCTCGTCATGTCCGTGATCACATCCGGACTCGAACAAACTTGGTACATCAAAACTTATAAACTCATAATAAACTGTCATCGTAACGTTAAGCGTGCGGACCCTACGGGTTCGAGAACTATGTAGACATGACCTAGAACTATTCTCGGTCAATAACCAATAGCGGAACCTGGATGCCCATATTGGTTCCTACATATTCTCGAAGATCTTTATCGGTCAAACCGCATAACGACATCGTTGTTCCCTTTGTCATCGGTATGTTACTTGCCCGAGATTGATCGTCGGTATCCAATACCTAGTTCAATCTCGTTACCGCAAGTCTCTTTACTCGTTCCGTAATACATCATCTCACAACTAACTTATTAGTTGCAATGCTTGCAAGGCTTATGTGATGTGTATTACCGAGAAGGCCTAGAGATACCTCTCCGAGCAATCGGAGTGACAAAACCTAATCTCAAATCGCCAACCCAACATGTACCTTTGGAGACACCTGTAGTACTCCTTTATAATCACCCGATCACGTTGTGACGTTTGGTACCACCAAAGTGTTCCTACGGTGGCGGAGTTGCATAATCTCATAGTTACAGGAACATGTATAAGTCATGAAGAAAGCAATAGCAATATACTAAGCGATCAAGTGCTAGGCTAACGGAATGGGTCATGTCAATCACATCATTCTCCTAATGATGTGATCCCATTAATCAAATAACAACACATGTCTATGGTTAGGAAACATAACCATCTTTGATTAATGAGCTAGTCAAGTAGAGGCATACTAGTGACTATATGTTTGTCTATGTATTCACACATGTATTATGTTTCCGTTAATACAATTCTAGCATGAATAATAAACATTTATCATGATATGAGGAAATAAATAATAACTTTATTATTGCCTCTAGGGCATATTTCCTTCAACGGTTTCCTGACCATGGACATTGGATGTCATTGATAACGGGATCACATCATTAGGAGAATGATGTGATGGACAAGACCCAATCCTAAGCCTAGCAGAGAGATCGTGTAGTTCGTATGCTAAAGCTTTTCTAATGTCAAGTATCTTTTCCTTAGACCATGAGATTGTGCAACTCCCGGATACCGTAGGAATGCTTTTATGCTATCTAGAAATTCTATATCATTTCCAATTAATAATATGTCGTCCACATATAACATCAGAAATGCTATAGAGCTCCCACTCACTTTCTTGTAAATACTGAGGCTTCTCCAAAAGTCTCAGATAAAACCATATGCTTTGATTACACTATCAAAGCGTTTATTCCAACTCCGAGAGGCTTGCACTGGACCATAAATTGATCATTGGAGCTTGCACACTTTGTTAGCACCTTTTGGATCAACAAAACCTTTTGGTTGCATCATATACAACTCTTCTTCTAGAAATCCATTCAAGAATGCAGTTTTACATCCATTTGCCAAATTTCATAATCATAAAATGCAGCAATTGCTAACATGATTCGGACAGACTTAAGCATCGCCATGGTGAGAAAGTCTCATCGTAGTCAACCCTTGAACTTGTCGAAAACCTTTTGCAACAAGTCGAGCTTTATAGACAGTTACATTACCATTAGCGTCGTCTTCTTCTTGAAGATCCATTTATTCTCAATGGCTTGCCGATCATCGGGCAAGTCAACCAAAGTCCATACTTTGTTCTCATACATGGATCCCATCTCAGATTTCATGGCTTCCAGCCATTTTGCGAATCTGGGCTCACCATCGCTTCTTCATAGTTTGTAGGTTCACCATGGTCAAGTAACATGACTTCCGAATAGGATTACCGTACCACTCAGTGCGGATCTTACTCTAGTTGACCTCGTGAGTTCGGTAGAAACTTGATCGAAGTTTCATGATCATCATCATTAACTTCCTCACTAATTGGTGTAGGTGTCACAGAACCGATTTCTGTGATGAACCATTTTCCAATAAGGGAGCTGGTACTGTTACCTCATCAAGTTCTACTTTTCTCCCACTCACTTCTTTCGAGAGAAACTCCTTCTCTAGAAAGGATCCATTCTTAGCAACGAATGTCTTGCCTTCGGATCTATGATAGAAGGTGTACCCAACTGTTTCCTTTGGGTATCCTATGAAGACACATTTTCCGATTTGGGTTCAAGCTTATCAGGTTGAAGTTTTTCACATAAGCATCGCAGCCCCAAACTTTCGAAGCGACAACTTTGGTTTCTGCCAAACCATAGTTCATAAGGAGTCGTCTTAACGGATTTTGATGGTGCCCTATTTAACGTGAATGCGGCCGTCTCTAAAGCATAACCCCAAAATGATAGCGGTAAATCGGTAAGAGACATCATAGATCGCACCATATCTAGTAAAATACGATTCGACGTTCGGACACACCATTCTGCTGTGGTGTTCGGTGGCGTTAGTTGCTAAACTATTCCGCAATTTTTCAAATGTAGACCAAACTCGTAACTCAAATATTCTCCTCCACGATCAGATCGTAGAAATTTTATTTTCTTGTTACGATGATTTTCAACTTCACTCTGAAATTCTTTGAACTTTTAAATGTTTCAGATTTATGCTTCATTAAGAAGATATACCCATATCTGCTTAAATCATCTGTGAAGGTGAGAAAATAAAGATATCCGCCACGAGCTTCAACATTCATCGGACCACATACATCTCGTATGTATGATTTCCAACAAATCTGTTGCTCTCTCCATAGAACCGAGAACGGTGTTTAGTCATCTTGCCTATGAGGCATGGTTCATAAGTACCAAGTGATTCATAATCAAGTGATTCCAAAAGTCCATCAAGATGGAGTTTCTTCATGCGTTTAACACCGATATGACCTAAGCGGCGAGTGCCACAAATAAGTTGCACTATCATTATTAACTCTGCATCTTTTGGCTTCGACATTATGAATATGTGTATTACTACTATCGAGATTTAATAAAATAGACCACTCTTCAAGGGTGCATGACCATAAAAGATATTACTCATATAAATAGAACAACCATTATTCTCGATTTAAATGAATAACCGTCTCGCATTAAACAAGATCCAGATATAATGTTCATGCTCAACGTTGGCACCAAATAACAATTATTAAGGTCTAAAACTAATCCCAAGGTAGATGTAGAGGTAGCGTCTTGACCGCGATCACATCGACTTTGGAACCGCTTTCCCACGCGCATCGTCACCTCGTCCTTTGCGGTGCTCGCTTATTCCGTAGTCCCTGTTTTGAGTTGCAAATATTAGCAATGAACCAGTATCAAATACCCAGGTGCTACTACGATCTGTAGTAAGGTACAGATCAATAACATGTATATCACATATACCTTTGTTCACCTTGACATCCTTCTTATCCGCCAAATACTTGGGGCAGTTCCGCTTCGGTGACCAGTTTGCTTGCGGTAGAAACACTCGGTTTCAGGCTTAGGTCCAGACTTGGGTTTCTTCTCTTGAGCAGCAACTTTCTTGCTGTTCTTTTGAAGTTCCCTTCTTCTTCCCTTTGCCCTTTTCTTGAAACTAGTGGTCTTGTTGACCATCAACACTTGATGCTCTTTCTTGATTTCTACCTCCGCAGCTTTTAGCATTGCGAAGAGCTCGGAATTGTCTTGGTCATCCCTTGCATATTATAGTTCATCACGAAGCTCTTGTAGCTTGGTGGCGTGATTGGAGAATTTGTCAATGACACTATCATCCGGAAGATTAACTCCCGCTTGTATCAAGTGATTATTATACCCGGACATTTTGAGTATATGTTCACCGATGAACTATTCTCCTCCATCTTGCAGCTATAGAACTTATTGGAGACTTCATATCTCTCAATCCGGGCATTTGCTTGAAATATTAACTTCAACTCTTGGAACATCTCATATGCTCCATGACGTTCAAAACGTCGTTGAAGACCCGGTTCTAAGCCGTAAAGCATGGCACATCGAACTATAGAGTAGTCATCGCTTTGCTCGCCAGACGTTCACAACTTCGGCGTTGCTCTCAGCAGCAGTTGGCACCCAGCGGTGCTTCGGGGCGTAATTCTTACATGCAGCAATGAGGATAATCCTCAAGTTACGGACCCAGTCCGTGTAATTGCTACCATCATCTTTCAACTTTGCTTTCTCAAGGAACGCATTAAAATTCAACGGAACAACAAAGACGAGCCATCTATCTACAATAAACATAGACAAGCAAAATACTATCAGGTACTAAGTTCATGATAAATTTAAGTTCAATTAATCATATTACTTAAGAACTCCCACTTAGACAGACATCTCTCTAGTCATCTAAGTGATCACGTGATCCAAATCAACTAAACCATAACCGATCATCACGTGAGATGGAGTAGTTTTCAATGGTGAACATCACTATGTTGATCATATCTACTATATGATTCACGCTCAACCTTTCGGTCTCCGTGTTCCGAGGCCATATCTGCATATGCTAGGCTCGTCAAGTTTAACCTGAGTATTCTGCGTGTGCAAAACTGGCTTGCACCCGTCGTAGATGGACGAGAGCTTATCACACCCGATCATCACGTGGTGTGCAGGCACGGCGAACTTTGGCAGCGGTGCATACTCGGGAGAACACGTCTTGATAATTTTAGTGAGAGATCATCTTAAAATGCTACCATCAATCAAAGCAAGATAAGATACATAAAGGATAAACATCACATGCAATCAATATAAGTGATATGATATGGCCATCATCATCTTGTGCTTGTGATCTCCATCTCCAAAGCACCGTCGTGATCACCATTGTCACCGGCTCGACACCTTGATCTCCATCGTAGCATCGTTGTCGTCTCGCCAACTATTGCTTCTACGACTATCGCTACTGCTTAGTGATAAATTAAAGCAATTACATGGCGTTTGCATTTCATACAATAAAGCGACAACCATATGGCTCCTGCCAGTTGCCGTTAACTCGGTTACAAAACATGATCATCTCATACAATAAAATATAGCATCACGTCTTGACCATATCACATCACAACATGCCCTGCAAAAACAAGTTAGACGTCCTCTACTTTGTTGTTGCAAGTTTTACGTGGCTGCTACGGGCTGAGCAAGATCCGTTCTTACCTACGCATCAAAACCACAACGATAGTTTGTCAAGTTGGTGCTGTTTTAACCTTCGCAAGGACCGGGCGTAGCTACACTCGGTTCAACTAAAGTGAGAGAGCAGACACCCGCCGGTCACCTTTAAGCAACGAGTGCTCGAAGCGGTGAAACCAGTCTCGCGTAAGCGCACGCGTAATGTCGGTCCGGGCCGCTTCATCTCACAATACCGCTGAACCAAAGTATGACATGCTGGTAAGCAGTATGACTTATATCGCCCACAACTCACTTGTGTTCTACTCGTGCATATGACATCAACGCATAAAACCTGGCTCGGATGCCACTGTTGGGGAACGTAGTAATTTCAAAAAATTTCCTACGCACACGCAAGATCATGGTGATGACATAGCAACAAGAGGGGAGAGTATTGTCCACGTACCCTCGTAGACCGTAAGCGGAAGCGTTATGACAACGCGGTTGATGTAGTCGTACGTCTTCACGATCCGATCGATCCAAGTACCGAACGTACGGCACCTCCGAGTTCAGCACACGTTCAGCTCGATGACGATCCCCGGGCTCCGATCCAGCAAAGCGTCGAGGATGAGTTCTGTCAGCACGACGGCGTGGTGACGACGATGATGCTCTACCGGCACAGAGCTTCGCCTAAACTCCGCGACGATATGACCGAGGTGGAATATGGTGGAGGGGGGCACCGCACACGGCTAAGGAACGATCCGTAGATCAACTTGTGTGTTCTGGGGTGCCCCCCTGCCCCCGTATATAAAGGAGGGAGGGGGAGGTGCGGCCGGCCCTCATAGGGTGCGCCTGGAGGAGTCCTACTCCCACCGGGAGTAGGACTCCCCTCTGCCTTGTTGGAGAAGGAAGGGGGAGGGAAGAGGAAGAGGCGCGCCCCCTCTCCTTGTCCTATTCGGACTAGGGGGGGAGGGGGCGCGCGGCCTGCCCTGGCCGGCCCTCCTCTTCTCCCTCATGGCCCAATAAGGCCCAACATCCCCCGGGAGGGTTCCGTAACCCCGGTGTTCAGTAAAATCGATTTCACGGAACCATTCCGATATCCAAATATAGGCTTCCAATATATCAATCTTTATGTCTCGACCATTTCGAGACTCCTCGTCATGTCTGTGATCACATCCGGGACTCCGAACAAACTTCGGTACATCAAAACTTATAAACTCATAATAAACTGTCATCGTAACGTTAAGCGTGCGGACCCTACGGGTTCGAGAACTTTGTAGACATGACCTAGAACTATTCTCGATCAATAACCAATAGCGGAACCTGGATGCCCATATTGGTTCCTACATATTCTACTGAAGATCTTTATCGGTCAAACCGCATAACGACATCGTTGTTCCCTTTGTCATCGGTATGTTACTTGCCCGAGATTCGATCGTCGGTATCCAATACCTAGTTCAATCTCGTTACGGCAAGTCTCTTTACTCGTTCCGTAATACATCATCTCACAACTAACTTATTAGTTGCAATGCTTGCAAGGCTTATGTGATGTGTATTACCGAGAAGGCCTAGAGATACCTCTCCGACAATCGTAGTGACAAAACCTAATCTCGAAATCGCCAACCCAACATGTACCTTTGGAGACACCTGTAGTACTCCTTTATAATCACCCGATTACGTTGTGATGTTTGGTAGCACCCAAAGTGTTCCTCCGTAAACGGAGTTGCATAATCTCATAGTTACAGGAACATGTATAAGTCATGAAGAAAGCAATAGCAATATACTAAGCGATCAAGTGCTAGGCTAACGGAATGGGTCATGTCAATCACATCATTCTCCTAATGATGTGATCCCATTAATCAAATAACAACACATGTCTATGGTTAGGAAACATAACCATCTTTGATTAATGAGCTAGTCAAGTAGAGGCATACTAGTGACTATATGTTTGTCTATGTATTCACACATGTATTATGTTTCCGGTTAATACAATTCTAGCATGAATAATAAACATTTATCATGATATGAGGAAATAAATAATAACTTTATTATTGCCTCTAGGGCATATTTCCTTCAACGGTTTCCTGACCATGGACATTGGATGTCATTGATAACGGGATCACATCATTAGGAGAATGATGTGATGGACAAGACCCAATCCTAAGCCTAGCACAGAGATCGTGTAGTTCGTATCTTTGAAGCTTTTCTAATGTCAAGTATCTTTTCCTTAGACCATGAGATTGTGCAACTCCGGATACCGTAGGAATGCTTTGGGTGTACCAAACGTCACAACGAATCGGGTGGCTATAAAGGTGCACTACTGGTATCTCCGAAAGTGTCATTGGGTTGGTACGAATCGAGATGGGATTTGTCACTCCGTAAACGGAGAGGTATCTCTGGGCCCACTCGGTAGGACATCATCATAATGTGCACAATGTGACCAAGGGGTTGATCACGGGATGATGTGTTCTGAACGAGTAAAGAGACTTCGGTAACGAGATTGAACAAGGTATCGTGGATACCGACGATCGAATCTCGGGCAAGTGCAATACCGCTGGACAAAGGGAATTGTATCTGGATCGATTGAGTCCTTGACATCGTGGTTCATCCGATGAGATCATTGTGGAACATGTGGGAACCAACATGGGTATCCAGATCCCGCTGTTGGTTATTGACGGGAGAACGTCTCGGTCATGTCTCGCATGGTTCCCGAACCCGTAGGGTCTACACTTAAGGTTCGATGGCGCTAGGGTTATAATGGATGTTTGTATGTGGTAACGAATGTTGTTGAGTCCCGGATGAGATCCGGACGTCACGAGGAGTTCCGGAATGGTCCGGAGGTAAAGATTTATATATGGGAAGTCTGTTTTGGTCATAGGAAAAGTTTGGGTTTTATCGGTAATGTCTGGGACCACCGGAGGGTCGGGGTCCACCAAGTGGGGCCACTGCCCCGGAGGGCTGCATGGGCCAAGTGTGGGAGGGACCAGCCCGGGTGGGCTGGTGCGCCCCACAAGGGCCCAAGGCGCCTAGGGTTTGGAGGGGCGCCCACCCAGCTTGGGGGCAAGTTTCCCCTCTTCCCCCTTGGCCGCCACCCATAGATGGGATTGGGGGCTGCCGCACCCCTTGGGGTGGAAACCCTAGAGGGGGCGCACCCTCCTCCCTCTCCCCTATATATAGTTGAGGTCTTGAGGGCTGCCAACACATGAGTTTTCACCTCTTCATGGCGCAGCCCTGCCTCTCTCCTTTCTCCTCTGTTGCGGTGCTTGGCGAAGCCCTGCAGGATTGCCACGCTCCTCCACCACCGCCACGCCGTTGTGCTGCTGCTGGACGGAGTCTTCCTCAACCTCTCCCTCTCTCCTTGCTGGATCAAGGCGTGGGAGACGTCACCGGGCTGTACGTGTGTTGAACGCGGAGGTGCCGTCCGTTCGGCACTAGGATCTCCGGTGATTTGGATCACGACGAGTACGACTCCATCAACCCCGTTCTCTTGAACGCTTCCGCTTAGCAATCTACAAGGGTATGTAGATGCACTCTCCTTCCCCTCGTTGCTGGTTTCTCCATAGATAGATCTTGGTGACACGTAAGAAAATTTTGAATTTATGCTACGTTCCCCAACAGTGGCATCATGAGCTAGGTCTATTGCGTAGATTCTTTGCACGAGTAGAACACAAAGTAGTTGTGGGCGTTGATGATGTTCAATATGCTTACCGTTACTAGTCCAATCTTGTTTGACGGTATTGTGGGATGAAGCGCCGGACCAACCTTACGCACTTCACGTGAGGCGAGTTCCACCGATCGACATGCACTTGGTGCATAAGGTGGCTAGCGGTGCCGATCTCTCCCACTTTAGTCGGAACGGATTCGATGAAAAGGGTCCTTATGAAGGGTAAATAGCAATTGGCATATCACGTTGTGGTTTTTATGTAGGTAAGAAAGCGTTCTTGCTAGAAACCCATAGCAGCCATAAAACATGCAAACAACAATTAGAGGACGTCTAACTTGTTTTTGCAGGGTATGCTATGTGATGTGATATGGCCAAGAAGAATGTGATGAATAATATGTGATGTATGAGATTGATCGTGTTCTTGTAATAGGAATCACGACTTGCATGTCGATGAGTATGACAACCGGCAGGAGCCATAGGAGTTGTCTTTATTTATTGTATGACCTGCGTGTCATTGAACAAACGCCATGTAATTACTTTACTTTATTGCTAACCGGTAGCCATAGTAGTAGAAGTAATAAGTTGGCGAGACAACTTCATGGAGACACGATGATGGAGATCATGATGATGGAGATCATGGTGTCATGCCGGTGACGATGATGATCATGGAGCCCCGAAGATGGAGATCGAAAGGAGCAATATGATATTGGCCATATCATGTCACTATTTGATTGCATGTGATGTTTATCATGATTATACATCTTATTTGCGTAGAACGACGGTAGTAAATAAGATGATCCCTTACAACAATTTCAAGAAGTGTTCTCCCCTAACTGTGCACCGTTGCTAAAGTTCGTCGTTTGGAAGCACCACGTGATGATCGGGTGTGATAGATCCTTACGTTCACATACAACGGGTGTAAGACAGTTTTACACATGCAAAACACTTAGGGTTAACTTGACGAGCCTAGCATGTACAGACATGGCCTCGGAACACAGAGACCGAAAGGTCGAGCATGAGTCGTAAGGAGGATACGATCAACATGAAGATGTTCACCGATGATGACTAGTCCGTCTCACGTGATGATCGGACACGGCCTAGTTGACTCGGATAATGTAATCACTTAGATGACTAGAGGGATGTTTATCTGAGTGGGAGTTCATAAGATGAACTTAATTATCCTGAACATAGTCAAAAGATCTTTGCAAATTATGTCGTAAGCTCGCGCTTTAGTTCCACTGTTTAGATATGTTCCTAGAGAAAATATAGTTGAAAGTTGTGATGGCGATTATGCGATCGAGAGAAAGCTTATGTCCTTAATGCACCGCTTCGGTGTCTTTGAACCCCAAACGTCGCTTGTCGATGTTGCGAACGTCGGACATACACGTTTTGATAACTACGTGATAGTTCAGTTAAATGGTTTAAGTAGAGGCACCAAAGACGTTTTCGAAACATCACGGAACATATGAGATGTTTCGAGGGCTGAAATTTGGATTTCAGGCTCGTGCCCACGTCAAGAGGTATAAGACCTCCGACGATTTTCTTAGCCTGCAAACTCAGGGAGAAAAGCTCAATCGTTGAGCTTGTGCTTAGATTGTCTGAGTGCAACAATCACTTGAATCGAGTGGGAGTTGATCTTCCAGATGAGATAATGATGTTTCTCCAAAGTCATTGCCACCAAGCTGCTAGAGCTTCGTGATGAACTATAACATATCAGGGATAGATATGATGATCCTTGAGGTATTCGTGATGTTTGACACCGCGAAAGTAGAAATCAAGAAGGAGCGTCAATTGTTGATGGTTGGTGAAACCACTAGTTTCAAGAAGGGCAAGGGCAAGAAGGGATACTTCATGAAACAGCAAATCAGCTGCTGCTTTAATGAAGAAACCCAAGGTTGAACCCAAACCCGAGACTAAGTGCTTCTTTGAATAAGGGGAATAGCCACTGGAGCAGAATTACCCTAGATACTTGGTAGATGAGAAGGCTGGCAAGGTCGATAGAAGTATATTGGATATACATTATGTTAATGTGTACTTTACTAGTACTCCTAGTAGCACCAGGGTATTAAGACACCGGTTCGGTTGCTAAGTGTTAGTAACTCGAAATAAAAGAGCTACGGAATAAGCAGAGACTAGCTAAAGGTGAGTGACGATATGTGTTGGAAGTGTTTCCAAGTTTGATGTGATCAAACATCATACGCTCCCTCTACCATCAAGATTAGAATTAAACCTGAATAATTGTCATTTGGTGTTTTGCGTTGAGCATAGACATGATTGGATTATGTCTATACTAATCTGGTTATTCATTTAAGGAGAATAATGGTTACTCTATTTATTTGAATAATACCTTCAATGGTCTTGCACCTAAAGGAATGGTTTATTAAATCTCGATCGTAGTGATACACATTTTCATGCCAAAAGATAGTAATGATAATACCACTTAGTTGTGGCACTGCCATGTAAGTCATACTGGTATAAAACGCATGAAGAAGCTCCATGTTGATGGATCTTTGGACTCACTCGTTTTTTGAAAAGTTTGAGACATGTGAACCATGTCTACTGGTGTATACGCATGAAGAAACTCCATGCAGATGGATCGTTTAGACTCACTTGATTTTGAATCACTTGAGATATGCCACATGGGCAAGATGACTGAAAAGCCTCGTTTTCAGTAAGATGGAACAAGATAGCAACTTGTGGAAGTAACACATTTTGATGTGTGCAGTCCAATGAGTCTTTGAGGCATGCGATGAATATCATTATGTTGTTACTTCACGATGATTGGGTAGATGTTGAGTATATTTACTTGATGAAACACAAGTCTGAATTATTGAATGGTTCAAGTAATTTCAGAGTGAAGTTGAAGATCATCGTGACAAGAGGATGAAATGTCTATGATATGATCATAGAGATGAGTATCTGAGTTACGAGCTTTGCACATAATTAAGACATTGTGGAAATTGTTTCACAATTAATACCGCCTGGAACACCATAGTTTGATGGTGTGTCCGAACATCATAGTTGCACCCTATTGGATATGGTGCGTACCATGATGTCTCTTATCGAATTACCACTATCGTTTATGGGTTAGGTCTTAGAGACAACCACATTCACTTTAAATAGGGCACCACGTAATTCCATTGAGATGACACCGTATGAACTAAGATTTAGAGAAACCTAAGCTGTCATTTCTTAAAGGTTTGGGGCTGCGACGCTTATGTGAAAAAGTTTCAGGTTGATAAGCTCGAACCCAAAGCGGAGAAAATGCATCTTCATAAGACACCCCAAACAGTTGGGTATACCTCCTAATTCAGATCCGAAAGCAATAGGGATTGTTTCTTGAATCGGGTCCTTTCTCGAGGAAATGTTTGTCTCGAACAAGTTGAGTGGGAGGATGGTGGAGACTTGATGAGGTTATTTAACCATCACTTCAACTAGTGTGTAGCAGGGCATTGGAAGTTGTTCCTGTGGCACCTACACCAATTGAAGTAGAAGCTTATGATATTGATCATGAAGTTTTGGATCAAGTCACTACCGTACCTCGTAGGGTGACAAGGATGCGTACCACTTCAGAGTGGCACAGTAATCCTGTCTTGAAGGTCATGTTGCTAGACAACAATGAACCTACGAGCTATGGAGAAGCGATGGTGGGCCCATATTCCAACAAATGGTTAGAAGCCATGAAATCCGAGATAGGATCCATGTATCAGAACAAAGCATGGACTTTGGTGGACTTGCCTGATGATCGGCAAGCCATTGAGATAAATGGATCTTTAAGAAGAAGACGGACGTGGATGGTAATGTCGCCATCTATGAAGCTCGACTTGTGGCAAAGAGTTTTTCACAAGTTCAAGGAGTTGACTACGATGAGATTTTCTCATCTGTAGCAATGCTTAAGTCCGTCGGAATCATGTTAGCATTAGCTACATTTATGAAATCTGGCAGATGGATGTCAAAACGAGTTTCCTTACCAGTCTTCGTAAGGAAAGGTTGTATGTGATACAATCAGGAAGTTTTTGTCGATCCTAAGGATGCTAAAGGTATCTTGGCTCCAATGATCCTTCTAAGGACTGGAGTAAGCATCTCGGAGTTGGAATGTGCGCTTTGATGATCAAAGATTTTGGGTTTATACAAAAGTTTATGAGAAACTTGTATTTCCAAAGAAGTGAGTGGGAGCACTATAGAATTTCTGATAAGTATATGTTGTTGACATATTGTTGATCAGTAATGATGTAGAATTTCTGGAAAGCATATAGGGTTATTTGAAAAGTGTTTTTCAATGGAAAACCTGGATTAGGCTACTTGAATAATAAGCATCAAGATCTATAAGATAGATCAAAATGCTTAATAGTACTTTCAAATGAGCACGTACCTTGACATGATCTTGAAGGTGTTCAAGATGGATCAGTCAAAGAAGGAGTTCTTGCCTGAGATGTAAGGTATGAAGTTAAGACTTAAAAGCTCGACCACGGCAGAATAGAGAGAAAGGACGAAGGTCGTCCCCTATACTTCAGATGTAGGCTCTATAGTATGCTATGCTGTGTACCGCACCGGAAGTGTGCCTTGCCATGAGTCAGTCAAGGGGTACAAGAATGATCCAGGAATGGATCATTGGACAGCGGTCAAAATTGTCCTTGGAGTAAATAAGGACATGTTTCTCGATTATGGAGGTGATAAAGAGTTCGCGTAAAGGGTTACATCGATGCAAGCTTTAACACCTATCCGAGTGACTCGAGTAGCAAAACGGATAATGATAGTGGAGCAACCATTTGGAATAGCTCCAAGTGGAGCGTGGAAGCAGCATTTACAATATGACATAGAGAATTGCGAAGTACATACGGATCTGAATGTTGCGCACCGTTGACTAAAACCTCTCTTACAAGCAAAACATGATCAAACCCCGAACTCATTGAGTCTTAATCACATGATGATGTGAACTAGTTTAGTGACACTAGTAAACTCTTTGGATGTTGGTCACATGGTGATGTGACCTGTGAGTGTTAATCACATGGCGATGTGAACTAGATTATTGACTCTAGTGCAAGTGGGAGACTGTTGGAAATATGCCCTAGAGGCAATGATAAATTAGTAATTATTATATTTCCTTGTTCATGATAATCGTTTATTATCCATGCTATAATTGTATTGATAGGAAACTCAGATACATGTGTGGATACATAGACAACACCATGTCCCTAGTAAGCCTCTAGTTGACTAGCTCGTTGATCAATATATGGTTACGGTTTCCTGACCGTGGACATTGGATGTCATTGATAACGGGATCACGTCATTAGGAGAATGATGTGATGGACAAGACCCAATCCTAAGCCTAGCACAGAGATCGTGTAGTTCGTATGCTAAAGCTTTTCTAATGTCAAGTATCTTTTCCTTAGACCATGAGATTGTGCAACTCCGGATACCGTAGGAATGCTTTGGGTGTACCAAGCGTCCTGGCGAAAGCGGGTGGCTATAAAGGTGCACTACGGTATCTCCGAAAGTGTCATTGGGTTGTACGAATCGAGGCTGGATTTGTCACTCCGTGTAAACGGAGAGGTATCTCTGGGCCCACTCGGTAGGACATCATCATAATGTGAACAATGTGACCAAGGGGTTGATCACGGGATGATGTGTTACGGAACGAGTAAAGAGACTTGCCGGTAACGAGATTGAACAAGGTATCGGGATATCGACGATCGAATCTCGGGAAAGTGCAATACCGCTGGACAAAGGGAATTGTATACGGGATCGATTGAGTCCTTGACATCATGGTTCATCCGATGAGATCATTGTGGAACATGTGGGAACCAACATGGGTATCCAGATCCCGCTGTTGGTTATTGACCGGAGAACGTCTCGGTCATGTCTGCATGGTTCCCGAACCCGTAGGGTCTACACACTTAAGGTTCGATGACGCTAGGGTTATAAAGGAAGTTTGTATGTGGTTACCGAATGTTGTTCGAGTCCGGATGAGATCCCGGACGTCACGAGGAGTTCGGAATGGTCCGGAGGTAAAGATTTATATATGGAAGTCTGTTTTGGTCACCGGAAAAGTTTGGGTTTTATCGGTAATGTCTGGGACCACCGGGAGGGTCCGGGGTCCACCAAGTGGGGCCACCGCCCCGAGGGCTGCATGGGCCAAGTGTGGGAGGGACCAGCCCGGTGGGCTGGTGCGCCCCCCCACAAGGGCCCAAGGCGCCTAGGGTTTGGGAGGGGCGCCCACCCAGCTTGGGGGCAAGTTTCCCCTCTTCCCCCTTGGCCGCCACCCATAGATGGGATTGGGGGCTGCCGCACCCCTTGGGGTGGAAACCCTAGAGGGGGCGCACCCTCCTCCCTCTCCCCTATATATAGTTGAGGTCTTGAGGGCTGCCAACACATGAGTTTTCACCTCTTCATGGCGCAGCCCTGCCTCTCTCCTTTCTCCTCTCCTGCGGTGCTTGGCGAAGCCCTGCAGGATTTCCACGCTCCTCCACCACCACCACGCCGTTGTGCTGCTGCTGGACGGAGTCTTCCTCAACCTCTCCCTCTCTCCTTGCTGGATCAAGGCGTGGGAGACGTCACCGGGCTGTACGTGTGTTGAACGCGGAGGTGTCGTCCGTTCGGCACTAGGATCTCCGGTGATTTGGATCACGACGAGTACGACTCCATCAACCCCGTTCTCTTGAACGCTTCCGCTTAGCGATCTACAAGGGTATGTAGATGCACTCTCCTTCCCCTCGTTGCTGGTTTCTCCATAGATAGATCTTGGTGACACGTAAGAAAATTTTGAATTTATGCTACGTTCCCCAACACCGCCATCACCATCCAGCCTTTGGACGGCCACCGAGATGTTCTCTTGGCGCCTTCTGCCACCCGTAGCTCGCCTAGGCGCCCCTTTTGCCCTTTTCGCCTCCTTGACCTGCTTCCTGAGGAGAGGGACAAGGAAGGGGTTACGGGCACCTTATCTCTTTTTAGTTTGTAAGCCTTCGGGCCTTAGCTGAATTTAAAACTTGTAATCCCATCATTCATGTTTTTCATTTCCTATGGACTGTACCTGAGTGGAATGTTTTTAATGAAAAAGGGATGCTTGCCGGGCCATTTGTTTGCGGGCAGAACCCGCGACAAGGAATAAATCCTTGATATCTCTAAGATAAACATTTCCTTGCCCGGCAGCATGCCCTGCCGTCTTCCCACTTCACTCATCCTTCCTCACGCTTTTGGTGGAGGCAGGGATGAGGCGGGTTCAGGCTCCTCGTTTCATCCTTTTGCTACCGCGACTACGACCAAACCTGGCCCCAGGAACGAGCCCTAGAGCCTAGAGTTTTTAGGGGAGCACGACAGCTTGGGAAATAACGAGGTTTCACATACCTCAGTCCATGAGGGAATGCATGATAAGGAATGAAGAACTTATCTGAAGCCGCAGCCCTCGGCAACTCTGTATTGCCGTGGGTGAATCTTCGTACTTGCAGCCCCCGGCAATACTGGCTTGCCGGGGTCTAGATGCCGATCCGTCCCTCTTTTTCTTCTTTCGTCCTCGAGTGATCCGGCAAGGATGCTTGTGAGTCCTGCGAACCAAAGGAGACAAAAGAACAACAAAGAGACGCACACTCGACCTCTAAGCTAGGGGTTAGTCGCCGCCAAGCACTATCAACCCTAACCAAGGACGAGACTTGACCTAGCATGCATGCTATAACTTAGGCGCCAAAGGCTTCATTTATTTATGCTCGTGGTCTGCGCTTTGGCTTTGTACAAAGGGTTACATGCATCATCGCAATGCTTGCACAAAAGGTGGCTTGCCGGGGTCCGCGAGCCGCGCTTTTCTGAGTAAAACTTGTGAAGATGCTCAATGTTCCGAGAGTTGCTCACAGAACGGCATCTTCGGTCTCCGGCGGATTGCGCGGGCCCGGTGACTCGTACACCCGATAAGGGCCTTCCCACTTTGGCGTCAACTTGTTGGAATTCTTGGCGATTGAGCGCGCGAAGGACAAGGTCGCCTTCCTCAAGGCTTCGGGCATGAACCTGCGGCTATGGTAGCGGCGCAAGGCTTCTTTGGTAGCGTGCTGCTCTCACAACTGCTCAAGACGATCTTCCTCAAGGAGCACTGCGTCGTCTTGCATAGATTGCTCTTGCTCGAGCTTCGTCATAGCGAGCACTCAAGGTGACCCAGATATGAGTTCGATGGGGAAGAACTGCTACGCTCCGTATACCAGGGCAAAAGGTGTCCGGCGGTGGCTCGATTTGGCGTCGTCTGATCGACCAAAGAACTGCCGGCAACTCATCAATCCAATGCCTTCCACTCTTGTGCATCCTGTCAAAGGTCTTGGTCCTTAATCCCCGCAGTACTTTAGCATTTGCCCTCTCAGCTTGACCATTGCTTCGTGGGTGAGCAACGGAAGCGAAACAGACTCTGCTGCCGAGGTCTTGGGTATATTGCATGAAGGTGCGACTTGTGAACTGTGTGCCGTTGTCGGTGATAATTCTGTTGGGTACGCCGAAACGGCACACCAGTCCCTTGAAGAACTTGACGGCTGACTGAGCTGTGACCTTCCTCACTGCCTCCACCTCCGGCCACTTTGTGAACTTGTCGATGGCAACGTACAAGTACTCAAAGCCCCCGACGGCGTGGGGGAAAGGGCCCAGTATGTCGAGCCCCCAGACCGAGAAGGGCCAGGAGAGAGGAATGGTTTGAAGGGCTTGAGCTAGCTGATGAAGCTTCTTTGAATGGAACTGACACGCTTCACACCTGGTGACTAGTGTCGTCGCATCCTGGAGGGCGGTAGGCCAGAAGAAGCCTTGCCGGAATGCCTTGCCGGCAAGGGCCCTTGACCCAATGTGGGATCCACATATGCCTCCGTGTATCTCTGCCAACAGCTCCAGTCCTTCCTCTCGAGGGATACACTTCAATTTCACACCGTTCGCCTCTTTACATCATGGGGACGCCATCGGTGAACTGGTACATGGTAGAGCGACGGGCTATTTTTTTCCGCTTCTTCCTGCTCCTCGTGAAGTTCCCTGCTTGGAGGAATCGGACGGTATCTTTGTGCCCACACCGGAGCACAGGGCTCGACGGCGAGGACTAAAGGCATTTCCTCCGCTACTGAGCGGGCTGTCTCGACGGCAAGAGCTTGATGTTCGCCGAGCACTCGTCGTCCCGTGGCGGGCTCGATATTCCGGCAACATCCTTGTCGGCGGCCACGGGAGCTCGGTGGGAAAGTACTTGTCGGGCCCTCGATTTCCTCCTCTTATTCTGCTCGTTGATGGATCAACGGATGGCTGAGTTAGTTGAAGCACAAAGGTACCTGGTTCCACGTGTAGCTTGAGGGCAGCAGCGTTTGACAGTAATCGGCGACATCGTACTCCGCTCGGGAACGTGTTCAGCTCAGATACCGTCAAACGCTCTTCCAGCTTTCTCACTTCATCGACGTAGGCCTTCATCAACGGGCTCGTAATCCTTGTTGACTTGCTAGACGACAAGCTGCGAGTCCCCCGACGATGAGTTTCTTGATTACGAGGTCCGCTTGCGATCCTAAGACCGGCAATCAGCCCTCGTACTCTGCCAGATTGTTTGTTGACACCTCCCTGGGGAAGTGCATCTGGATCACGTACTTGAAGTGCTCTCCGGTGGGCGCGACAAGCAGTACGCCAGCCCCGGCGCCCTGTAAGGAGAAAGCTCCATCAAAATACATGATCCAATCACAAGTTGCCTCTTTGCCGGGGAGAGCAGTCTCTTGAATTTCTTCGTCAGGTGTTGCGGTCCATTCTGCAATGAACTCCGCCAGGACTCGGCTCTGAATCGTCGAGGTACTTTCAAACTTGAGGCCAAAGCTGGACAGCTCCAGTGCCCATTCCACAATTCTTCCCGTTGCATCTGGATTGTGCAATATCCGTTGCAGAGGGAAGCGAGTGACGACAACGATTTCGTGCGCTTTCGAAGTAGTGACGCAGCTTCCTCGAGGCCATAAGGAGGCAAGAGCAGTTTCAGACTGTTGGAGTACCTTGATCTAGCCCCTCGCAGGAGGGAACCGACAAAGTAGACCGGTGTGCATCATTTTCTTCTTGGCGGCACTCCAACCTGGCGGTGTCGCTACTGCATTGGTGGTGTCGGGCCCGCCGCTGCCATCTCCTCGCCGTCAACCTCTCTGCGCCACCAAGGCGGCATCGACCACTTTGGTCCGTTGCCGCGTGTATAGCAGCAATGGTTCTTGTGGCCTGGCGCTACCATGTCGGGCGCAGAGAGAGGTATTTCTTCAAACCTTGCAATGCTGCTTCGGCTTCTGGCGTCCACTCCATCGGGCCTGCCTTTTTCAGGATATTGAAAAAGGGAAGGGCGCGCTCGGCAGACCTGGAAATGAACCTGCCCATGCCGGCGACGCAACCAGCAAGCCGACGCACATCCTTGATTCGCTTGGGTGCTTCAATCTGTTCTATAGCTTTGATTTTGTCCGGATTGGCTTCTATCCCACGCTGTGACACCAAGAACCCGAGAAGCTTGCCGGACGGGACACCAAAGACACACTTCTCAGGGTTCAGCTCAAGATTGATCTTGCGCAGGTTTGCAAATGTTTCTTGCAAATCCGGTATGAGGGTTGCCCTGTCCTTGATTTTGACCACTATGTCATCCATATAAGCTTCCATATTTCTATGGAGCTGGGGTTCAAAACCAATCTGGACCGCCCTTGCAAACGTCGAACCAGCACTCTTCAACATGAAGGGCATCCGCATGAAACAATACGTACCACATGGGGTGATGAATGTTGTCTTCTCTTCGTCTTCTCTTGTCATGAAGATCTGGTGGTAGCCGGAGTAGGCGTCGAGGAATGACAACAGATCACACCCAGCCGTGGAGTCAACAATCTAATCGATGCGCGGCAACGGGAAGGGGTCTTTAGGGCAAGCCTTATTGATGTCCGTGTGATCAATACACTGTTGGAAATATGCCCTAGAGGCAATAATAAATTGGTTATTATTATATTTCCTTGTTCATGATAATCGTTAATTATCCATGCTATAATTGTATTGATAGGAAACTCAGATACATGTGTGGATACATAGACAACACCATGTCCCTAGTAAGCCTCTAGTTGACTAGCTCGTTGATCAACAGATGGTTACGGTTTCCTGACCATGGACATTGGATGTCGTTGATAACGGGATCACATCATTTGGAGAATGATGTGATGGACAAGACCCAATCCTAAGCCTAGCACAAAGATCGTGTAGTTCGTATGCTAAAGCTTTTCTAATGTCAAGTATCTTTTCCTTAGACCATGAGATTGTGCAACTCCCGGATACCGTAGGAATGCTTTGGGTGTACCAAACATCACAACGTAACTCGGTGGCTATAAAGGTGCACTACATGTATCTCCGAAAGTGTCTGTTGGGTTGGCACGAGTCGAGACTGGAATTTGTCACTCTGTGTAAACGGAGAGGTATCTCTGGGCCCACTCGGTAGGACATCATAATAATGTGCACAATGTGACCAAGGGGTTGATCACGGGATGATGTGTTACGGAACGAGTAAAGAGACTTGCCGGTAACGAGATTGAACAAGGTATCGGTATACCGACGATCGAATCTCGGGCAAGTACAATACCGTTAGACAAAGGGAAATGTATACGGGATCGATTGAGTCCTTGACATCGTGGTTCATCCGATGAGATCATCGTGGAACATGTGGGAGCCAACATGGGTATCCAGATCCGCTGTTGGTTATTGACCGAGAACGCGTCTCGGTCATGTCTCGCATGGTTCCCGAACCCGTAGGGTATACACACTTAAGGTTCGATGACTCTAGGGTTATAGGGAATAGATATACGTGGTTACCGAATGTTGTTCGGAGTCCCGGATGAGATCCCGGACGTCACGAGGAGTTCTGGAATGGTCCGGAGGTAAAGATTTATATATGGAAGTCCTATTTCGCCACATAGGAAAATGTTCGGGATTTTTCGGTATTGTACCGGGAAGGTTCTAGAAGGTTCCGGAGTGGGGCCCACCTGCATGGGGGGGGCCACATAACGTGGGTAGTGGGGGAAAGGCCCCACACCCCTGGTCAAGGCGCACCAAGATCCCCCCTTAGAAGGAATAAGATCATATCCCGAAGGGATAAGATCAAGATCCCTAAAAAGGGGGGATAACAATCTGTGGGGAAAGGAAAGGATGGGATTTCTTTCCTTCCACGTTTGCCAACGCCCCAATGGACTTGGAGGGCAAGAAATAATCCCCCTCCACCCCTATATATAGTGGGGAGGCGCATGGGAGCTGCACCCTTGCCCCTGGCGCAGCCCTCCCCCTCTCCCAAGTCCTCCTCCTCTCCCGCTGTGCTTGGCGAAGCCCTGCAGGATTGCCACGCTCCTCCATCACCACCACACCGTCGTGCTGCTGCTGGATGGAGTCTTCCCAACCTCTCCTCTCTCCTTGCTGGATCAAGGCATGAGAGACGCCACCGGCTGTACGTGTGTTGAATGCGAGGTGCCGTCTGCTCGACACTAGGATCTCCGGTGATTTGGATCACGACGAGTCGACTCCTTCAACCCCGTTCTCTTGAATGCTTCCGCTTAGCGATCTACAAGGGTATGTAGATGCACTCTCCTTCCCCTCGTTGCTGGTTTCTCCATAGATAGATCTTGGTGACACGTAGGAAAATTTTGAATTTCTGCTACGTTCCCCAACAGTGGCATCATGAGCTAGGTCTATTGCGTAGATTCTTTGCACGAGTAGAACACAAAGTAGTTGTGGGCGTTGATTTTGTTCAATATGCTTACCTTTACTAGTCCAATCTTGTTTCGATGGTATTGTGGGATGAAGCGGCCCGGACCGACCTTACACGTACACTTACGTGAGACAGGTTCCACCGACTAACATGCACTTGGTGCATAAGGTGGCTAGCGGGTGCCAGTCTCTCCCACTTTAGTCGGAACGGATTCGATGAAAAGGGTCCTTATGAAGGGTAAATAGCAATTGGCATATCACGTTGTGGTTTTGCGTAGGTAAGAAACGTTCTTGCTAGAAACCCACATCAGCCACGTAAAACATGCAAACAACAATTAGAGGACGCCTAACTTGTTTTTGGGTATGCTATGTGATGTGATATGGCCAAGAAGAATGTGATGAATGATATGTGATGTATGAGATTGATCATGTTCTTGTAATAGGAATCACGACTTGCATGTCGATGAGTATGACAACGGGCGGAGCCATAGGAGTTGTCTTAATTTGTTGTATGACTGCGTGTCATTGAACAACGCCATGTAATTACTTTACTTTATTGCTAACGGTAGCCATAGTAGTAGAAGTAATAAGTTGGCGAGACAACTTCATGGAGACACGATGATGGAGATCATGATGATGGAGATCATGGTGTCATGCGGTGACGATGATGATCATGGAGCCCTCAAGATGGAGATCAAAGGAGCAAAATGATATTGGCCATATCATGTCACTATTTGATTGCATGTGATGTTTATCATGTTTATACATCTTATTTGCTTAGAACGACGGTAGTAAATAAGATGATCCTCATTAAAATTTTGAGAAAGTGTTCCCCTAAGCGTGCACCGTTGTAAAGTTCGTTGTTTTGAAGCACCACGTGATGATCGGGTGTGATAGATTCTTACGTTCACACACAACGGTGTAAGCCAGATTTACACACTTGAAACACTTAGGTTGACTTGACGAGCCTAGCATGTACGGACATGGCCTCGGAACACAAGAGACCGAAAGGTCGAGCATGAGTCGTATGGTAGATACGATCAACATGAAGATGTTCACCGATGATGACTAGTCCGTCTCACGTGATGATCGGACACGGCCTAGTTGACTCGGATCATGTAATCACTTAGATGACTAGAGGATGTCTATCTGAGTGGGAGTTCATAAGATGAACTTAATTATCCTGAACATAGTCAAAAGATCTTTGCAAATTATGTCGTAAGCTAGCGCTTTAGTTCCTTTGCTTAGATATGTTCCTAGAGAAAATATAGTTGAAAGTTGATGAAGTAGCGATTATGCGGACAGAAAAAAGCTTATGTCCTTAATGCACCGCTCAGTGTGCTGAACCCCAAACATCGTCTGTGGATGTTGCGAACATCGGACATACACGTTATGATAACTACGTGATAGTTCAGTTAAACAGTTTAGAGTTGAGGCACCAAAGACGTTTTTCGAAACATCGCGGAACATATGAGATGTTTTGAGGGCTGAAATTGGGATTTCAGGCTCGTGCCCACGTCAAGAGGTATAAGACCTCCGACGATTTTCTTAGCCTGCAAACTAAGGGAGAAGAGCTCAATCATTGAGCTTGTGCTCAGATTGTCTGAGTGCAACAATCACTTGAATCGAGTGGGAGTTGATCTTCCAGAGATAGTGATGTTTCTCCAAAGTCATTGCCACCAAGCTGCTAGAGCTTCGTGATGAACTATAACAAATCAGGGATAAATATGATGATCCTTGAGATATTCGCGATGTTTGACACCGCGAAAGTAGGAATCAAGAAGGAGCATCAATTGTTGATGGTTGGTGAAACCACTAGTTTCAAGAAGGGCAAGGGCAAGAAGGATACTTCATGAAACAGCAAATCATTGCTGCTCTAATGAAGAAACCCAAGGTTGAACCCAAACCCGAGACTAAGTGCTTCGTAATAAGGGGAACAGCCATTGGAGCAGAATTACCCTAGATACTTGGTAGATGAGAAGGCTGGCAAGGTCGATAGAAGTATATTAGATATACATTAAGTTATTGTGTACTTTACTAGTACTCCTAGTAGCACCAGAGTATTAGATACCGGTTCGGTTGCTAAGTGTTAGTAACTCGAAATAAAAGGCTACGGAATAAACGGAGACTAGCTAAAGGTGAGTGACGATATGTGTTGAAGTGTTTCCAAGTTTGATGTGATCAAACATCGCACGCTCCCTCTACCATCAAGATTAGTATTAAACCAGAATAATTGTCATTTGGTGTTTGCGATGAGCATAGACATGATTGGATTATGTCTATCCAATATGGTTATTCATTTAAGGAGAATAATGGTTACTCTATTTATTTGAATAATACCTTCAATGGTCTTGCACCTAAAGGAATGGTTTATTGAATCTCGATCATAGTAATACACATTTTCATGCCAAAAGATATAAGATAGTAATGATGGTAACACTTACTTGTGGCACTGCCATGTAAGTCATATTGGTATAAAATGCATGAAGAAGCTCCATGTTGATGGATCTTTGGACTCACTGCTTTTGAAAAGTTTGAGACATGCGAACCATGTCTATTGGTGTATACGCATGAAGAAACTCCATGCAGATGGATCGTTTGGACTCACTTGATTTTGAATCACTTGAGATATGCAAATCATACCACATGGGCAAAATGGTGAAAAGCCTCGGTTTGAGAAGATGGAACAAGATAGCAACTTGTTGGAAGTAACACATTTTGATGTGTGCAGTCCAATGAGTCTGAGGCATGCAGATGAATATCGTTATGTTCTTACTTCACGGATGATTTGAGTAGATCTTGAGTGTATTTACTTGATGAAACACAAGTCTGAATTATTGAATGGTTCAAGTAATTTCAGAGTGAAGTTGAAGATCATCGTGACAAGAGGATAAAATGTCTATGATATGATCATAGAGATGAGTATCTGAGTTCTGAGCTTTGTACATAATTAAGACATTGTGGAAATTGTTTCACAATAAATACCGCCTAGAACACCATAGTGTGATGGTGTGTCCAAACATCATAGTTGCACCCTATTGGATATGATGCGTACCATGATGTCATTTATCGAATTACCACTATCGTTCATGGGTTAGGCATTAGAGACAACCACACTCACTTTAATAGGGCACCACGTAATTCCGTTGAGACGACACCGTTTGAACTATGGTTTGGAGAAACCTAAATTGTCGTTTCTTAAAAGTTTGGGGCTGCGACGCTTATGTGAAAAAGTTTCAGGTTGATAAGCTCGAACCCAAAGCGGATAAAATGCTTCTTCATAGGACACCCAAAACAGTTGGGTATACCTCCAGTCTCAGTTCCGGAAGCAAAAGGATTGTTTCTAGAATTAGGTCCTTTCCCGAGAAAAGTTTCTCTCGAAAGAATTGAGTGGGAGGATGGTGGAGACTTGATGAGGTTATTGAACCGTCACTTCAACAAGTGTGTAGCAGGGCACAGGAAGTTGTTCCTGTGGCGCCTACACCAATTGAAGTAGAAGCTTATGATAGTGATCATGAAGTTTTGGATCAAGTCACTACCGTACCTCGTAGGGTGACAAGGATGCGTACTACTTCTGAGTGGTACAGTAATCCTGTCTTGAAGGTCATGTTGCTAGACAACAATGAACCTACGAGCTATGAAGAAGCGATGGTGGGCCCAGATTCCGACGAATGGCTCAAGGCCATAACATCCGAGAGAGGATCCATGACTTTGGAAGAAATACTTGATGGTCATAAGGACGTTGGGTAAAGATGGATTTTAATAGGAAGACAGACAATGATGGTAAGTATCACCATTAAGAAAGCTCGACTTGTCGTTAAAGATGTTTTCCGACAAGTTCAAGGAGTTGACTACGGTGAGGCTTTCTCACTCGTAGCGATGCTAAGAGTCTGTTGGAATTGGATTAGCAATTACTGCATGATTGATGAAATCTTGCAGATAGGATGTCAAAACATTGTTTCCTCGACGTTATACTTGAGGAAAGGTTGTATGTGATACAACCGTAAGGTTTTGTCAATCTGAAAGATGCTAACAAGTATGCAAAGCTCCAGCAATCCTTCTAAGGACTAGAGTAAGCATCTCGGAGTTGGAATGTACCCTTTGATGAGATGATCAAAGATTTTGGGTTTATACAAAGTTTGTGAGAAACTTGTATTTCCAAAGAAGTGAGTGGGAGCACTATAGAACTTCTGATAAGTATATGTGAATGACATATTGTTGATCGTAAATGATGTAGAATTTCTGGAAAGCATATAGGGTTATTTGAAAAGTGTTTTTAATAGAAAACCTGAATTAAGCTGCTTGAACATTGAGCATCAAGATCTATGAGGATAGATCAAAAAATGCTAAATGGTACTTTCAAATGAGCACATACCTTGACATAATCTTGAAGGTGTTCAAGATGGATCAGTCAAAGAAGGAGTTCTTGCCTGAGTTGTAAGGTATGAAGTTAAGAGTTAAAGCTCGACCACGGCAGAAGAGAGAGAAAGGACGAAGGTCGTCCCTATGCTTCGACATAGGCTCAGAGTATGCTATCTGTGTACCGCTTTGGAAGTGTGCCTTGCCATGAGTCGGCAAGGGGTACAAGAGTGATCAGGAATGGATCATTGGACAGTGATCAAAATTGTCCTTGGAGTAAATAAGGACATGTTTCTCGATTATGGAGGTGATAAAGAGTTGGCGTAAAGGGTTATGTCGATGCAAGCTTTAACACCTATCCGAAAGTGACTCGAGTAGCAAACCGGATACGTATAGTGGAGCAACCATTTGGAATAGCTCCAAGTGGAGCGTGGAAGCAGCATTTACAATATGACAAAGAGATTTGCGAAGTACATACGGATCTGAATGTTGCAGCACCGTTGACTAAAACCTCTCTCACAAGCAAAACATGATCAAACCCCGAACTCATTGAGTCTTAATCACATGATGATGTGAACTAGTTTAGTGACACTAGTAAACTCTTGGATGTTGGTCACATGGAGATGTGACCTATGAGTGTTGATCACATAGCGATGTGAACTAGATTATTGACTCTAGTGCAAGTGGGAGACTGTTGGAAATATGCCCTAGAGGCAATAATAAATTGTTATTATTATATTTCCTTGTTCATGATAATCGTTTATTATCCATGCTATAATTGTATTGATAGGAAACTCAGATACATGTGTGGATACATAGACAACACCATGTCCCTAGTAAGCCTCTAGTTGACTAGCTCGTTGATCAACAGATGGTTACGGTTTCCGACCATGGACATTGGATGTCGTTGATAACGGATCACATCATTTGGAGAATGATGTGATGGACAAGACCCAATCCTAAGCCTAGCACAAAGATCGTAGTTCAGTATGCTAAAGCTTTTCTAATGTCAAGTATCTTTTCCTTAGACCATGAGATTGTGCAACTCCGGATACCGTAGGAATGCTTTGGGTGTACCAAACGTCACAACGTAACTCGGTGGCTATAAAGGTGCACTATGGTATCTCCGAAAGTGTCTGGGTTGGTACGAATCGAGACTGGATTTGTCACTCGTAAACGGAGAGGTATCTCTGGGCCCACTCGGTAGGACATCATCATAATGTGCACAATGTGACCAAGGGGTTGATCACGGGATGATGTGTTACGAACGAGTAAAGAGACTTGCGGTAACGAGATTGAACAAGGTATCGGTATACCGACGATCGAATCTCGGGCAAATACAATACCGTTAGACAAAGGGAATTGTATACGAGATCGATTGAGTCCTTGACATCGTGGTTCATCTGATGAGATCATCGTGGAACATGTGGGAGCCAACATGGGTATCCAGATCCCGCTGTTGGTTATTGACCGGAGAACGCCTCGGTCATATGCAGATGGTTCCCGAACCCGTAGGGTCTACACATAAGGTTCGATGACGCTAGGGTTATAGGAATAGATATCGTGGTTAACGAATGTTGTTCGGAGTCCCGGATGAGATCCCGGACGTCACGAGGAGTTCCGGAATGGTCCGGAGGTAAAGATTTATATATGGGAAGTCCTATTTTGGCCACCGGAAAATGTTCGGGATTTTTCGGTATTGTACCGGGAAGGTTCTAGAAGGTTCCAAGTGGGGACCACCTGCATGGGGGACCCACATGAACGTGGTAGTGGGGCAAGGCCCCACACCCCTGGTCAAGCGCACCAAGATCCCCCTTAGAAGGAATAAGATCATATCCGAAGGGATAAGATCAAGATCCCTAAAAGGGGGATACCAATCGATGGGGAAAGGAAAGGATGGGATTTCTTTCCTCCCACCTTTGCTAACGCCCCAATGGACTTGGAGGGCAAGAAATAATCCCCTCCACCCCTATATATAGTGGGGAGGCGCATGGGAGCTGCATCCTTGCCCTGGGCAGCCCTCCCCTCTCCCAAGTCCTCCTCCTCTCCGCGGTGCTTGGCGAAGCCTGCAGGATTGCCACGCTCCTCCATCACCACCACACCGTCGTGCTGCTGCTGGATGGAGTCTTTCCCAACCTCTCCTCTCTCCTTGCTGGATCAAGGCATGGGAGACGCCACCGGGCTGTACGTGTGTTGAACGCGGAGGTGCCGTCCATTCGGCACTAGGATCTCCGGTGATTTGGATCACGACGAGTACGACTCCTTCAACCCCGTTCTCTTGAACGCTTCCGCTTAGCGATCTACAAGGGTATGTAGATGCACTCTCCTCCCCCTCATTGCTGGTTTCTCCATAGATAGATCTTGGTGACACGTAGGAAATTTTGAATTTCTGCTACGTTCCCCAAAATACATAGTCTCCACTTCCCATTTGCCTTGCGCACCACGACCGGATTGGCCAACCACGTTGGATGGAGCACTCCTCTTACCAAACCTGCTGCTTCCAGTTTCCGGATCTCTTCTGTGATGAACTCTTGTCGTTCCAAAGCTTGCTTCGACCTTCGCTTGACGGGCGCGCATGAGGGCAGACAAGAAGGTGGTGCTCAATCACTTCCCTGGGAACACCGGGGATGTCGGAAGCTTGCCATGCAAACACATCGACATTCGCCCGCAGGAAGGTGACGAGCGCGTCTTCCTATTTGTCATCGAGGGTGGAGCTTATGGTAAAAGCTCCTCCCGTGCCGTCCTCATTGACAGAAACCTTCTTGGTTCCCGACGGTATGGCCCTGGGCTTCTTGTTTCCGCCGGTGGAGCTCTCTGGTACGTCCTCGACGACAGCGCTACACTCCGAAGAGGAGCGCTTGCCGGAGTGGGTGCCCGAGGCCTCACCGGTCTCCTTCTTCTTCTTCGCACCCGGGGTCCCGGCGGCAGGAGCAAGCGCCCTAGCGGCGGCAGCCGCTGCAACCGCTTGCTGGTATAATTGGTCAACGCAAATCAACGCATCTTTCTTGTCGGAGGGGATGGTGATGATCGTCACAGTCCGGCATCTTGAGGTGTTGTAGGCGTAGTGTGGCCGCCATGAACTTGGCTGGTATTGGGCGGCCAAGGATCCTGCTAGAGGCAAGGGGATCTTGGCAACATCAAACACGATCCTCTCCGTCCTGAAGTTCAGGTTGCTTCCAAAAGTCACGGGCAGCGTGACCTTTCCCTTGGGTTGGCTTCTTCCGGGGTTGACCCCCTGAAATGTGCCCGTCTCTTTGAGGTCTCCATCGGGAATCTGTAATTTCTCGATCACGGCAGGCGAGATCAGGTTCAGGCCGGCCCCGCCATCGACCAGCATCTTCGTCACCTTGAGGTTGCGTATTGTTGGTGAAACCAACAATAGCAAGCACCCGACCGCAGTGGTGTGATCAGGGTGGTCCTCAGTGTCAAAGATGATAGGTGTGCTGGACCACTTCAGCGGCCTTTGGGCATCAAACGATGGCTCTGCTGCTGTGATCTCTCGCGCCCACTGTTTAAGCCGGCGGTGAGAAGTATGCAGCGAGGCGTCGCTGTCGACGCACATGGCCTCTGTAGCTTTTTGAAACTCTTGGTCGCCGGATTCGCCGTCCTCTTCATGATCGTCGTCTTCTGGCTTTCTGTCACGGCCCCGGGCGGGCCTCTCCTGCTGCTTGTCCTTGCCGCGACGGCCCGCCTGGCCGTCACGCTTCTTGCCGGACCCCTCAGCACCATATGGGCCCTTCTCCTTGTCTCGCCTCTCATACTCGGCCCTCTGCTTTTCAGCGAGGAGCTCGACCTGTCGGCAGTCCTGGAGAGCATGGCCTTTGGTGCGATGGATCTTGCGATCGGCGTGTCGGAGTTTCACAGCTTCTGCAGCCGCCAAGGCCCGGCAGAGACACATCCGCAACCTCCTTGCCGAGGTAAATCGCCTTGGTTTTCTAGGTGGAGCGGCGTCATCAAATCCCTCGACGGCAAGCACGGCTTTTCCTTTGCGCTTCCTGTTGCGGCGCCGGCCTTTCTTCGCCGGGGCGGCAACATCTTCATCTGAGGAGTCGGTTTCCACGCCGCGTCTTCGCCGGTACTTCCTTCCTCCTCAGCCGGGCACATTTGTCGGCAAGAACATAGAGTTCGCTACATCTCTCACCTTGTTCATTGCCGGCTCTTGGCGCATCTTGCGTTACGCGCGTTCGATGGAGCAGCGCTGATGATGGCGGCAGGGTGAACATCAGGGATATTGTACTGTACCCGGCTGAACCTCTGAATATACTTGCGGAGACTCTCGCCTCCCTTCTGGGGAATGACGTGCAGGTCACTTGCTTGGCCATGGGCTTGGTGGCCTCCAGTGAAGGCGCCCACGAACTCATGGCACAAATCCGACCAGGAGGAAATGGAGTCTACCGGCAAGTGCATCAACCACGACATGGCGTTGGGTTTAAGAGCCAACGGGAAGTAATTCGCAAGCACCTTATCGTCGCGAGCTCCAGCAGCTTGCATCACGATGGTGTAGACGCTGAGGAACTCGGACGGGTGGGTCTTGCCGCTGTACTTCTCGCCCACATCGGGTTTGAAAGTGTGGTGAGTGGGCCACTGGAACTGCCGCAGCTCACGGGTAAAAGCCGGACAACCTACCTCATAGGGTAAGCCTCCGAGGCTCCCCGGTGCCGGGTGGCTCACAGCAGGCCCTGCTCGCCTGTCTGATTGGTGGCGCGCTCCGCGCCGGCGCTCGATAGTGGTTCGAGCGTCTTCATGTTCTCGTTCCCGAAGAACTTGGCGCTGGTCACGGTGGGCCCGCGGGTTGGACGATGCTACGGAGATCTCGTCGCCCGTAACATCGGGACGGACGAGCGTCCGCGGTACCGGGCGAGGAGGAGGCGAGTGCACCGCCGGCTCTCCCGCCACTGGTGCGTGGGACTCCGTTGGAGTGCCGACCCGGGGGCTCCACCGGACCTGGTCCATCTTTGTTGGCCACCGCAACTAGGCTTCGGATAGTGGCTCTCCGTTCGTCGAGTTTCCCCGTAGTGGGAGGAAAATCAAGCAAACAGCTGCGGCGTGCGTGGCTTCGGCTGGCGTTGGTAGCAGCGAAACCTGCACGGATCGCGGCGGCCGACTTGACCATGTCGAAGAGCTCTATCACGACCCGTGGTCGCACGCCACCTCCTCCAGCGCCTCGGCGAGCGGGCAGGTCTTCTGAATCCCGGGAGTGGCGCTCGGGGCTCTTTCCGCGGCGACGCCCGGAGTCCTCGGCGTGATTACGCCGTTCATCGCACGTCGCTTGAGAAGAATGCGCCGGCGGCGCCGGCGTGGGAATCTTGGAAGCCCTCGCGTCGCCCGCTAGCGGGGTGGCAGCGATCTTTGAAAACCCGCGCCACCGCTGGAGAGCACGGCTCCATCTTTGGATTTGGCGGCGTGCGGCCCGTTGCGCGCGCGAACATCGCCGCCTCCTAGACTTTGGCTGCTGGGGCGGTGTTGGTGTTATGACGAACCCCCTGGTCCTTCTGCGACCGGTCCGCTGCTTTCGCCTGCGTCGGGGCGGGATGCCCGGCTTCGAGCAGCCGATCGCCGCCGTCGTCTTTTTCTTGGGCGCCATGATGACGAAGAAGCGTCGAACTAACTGCTAGAGCCGATTCTCATAACTGCGCCCCCTACCTGGCGCGCCAAAGATGTCGGTGCGGAGACGACACCTATGGGATCACAAGAATCCCTACTACGGTTGGCGGGGCGTGGGGTCGTGAGAAGAGCGGATCAAACAGATAGCACACGGGTTCTTTTATCCAGGTTCGGGCCGCGAGATGCGTAAAACCCTACTCCTGCTTTGGTGGTTAGCTTATTTGTGTTCCTCAGCTAGCTATGGGGCGTGAAGAGCTCCAAAAAGCCGAATCCCCCTCCTAGTCGCCTTGGGCCTCCTTTTATAGGGAAAGGGTTGCCACGATCGCGTCTGAGGAGGTTGACGAGGCACAACTATACGAAGTTTATCCTCGCATTACATGACAAGGCGCCATAAATCGTCTTGCTTAGGTCTTAATCCGCCGCTTCCTTGGCGTTGACACGCATACAGCCGGCCGGTGCTGTGGTGCCATGTAGGCGAGGCGAGGCGGTGGCGCAGCGGTGGGTCTCCACGAAGATCCGCTTGCCGCCCACAGTGCACTGGCACAACCGGTTGGGTTGGCGTTGCATCTAACAGTGGTGAAGGTTTGGTGGCGTGGGCCCGATGGTGGTCTTTCGGTGCCCTTGGCAAGGTCTTGTCGTAGCCCGGCAAGGTTCTTGCCGGGGCCCCGGCAAGGGTCTTGCCGCGGCGCCTGCTATCATCCCCGGCAAGGCTCTTGCCGGGGGCCTTGTGGTCCTCCTTGGCTGGGATCCCGTCAAGGGCCGTCGTCTTCTATGGTGTGTATGTGATCTTGAATGTCTTCACAAAGATCTGCATGCCACCATGGGGATGTCTCCCGAGTCCTTTGCCCCATGGGGGGGGGGGGGCAGTGGACTCAAAGGTGATCCGCTCCGTGGGCGTGGGGCGAGCCGCCCCGGCAAGGGCTTTGCCGGGTTTGCTAAAACCACACCCCGGCAAGGATCTTGCCGGGGGAGTTCGCCTCGTCCCCTTTGCTCTTTGTGGTCTTGGTCTTGGCGTCGTTCTGTTTCTCTTGAGTTTTGGCCTTACCTTGGTTCACCTCCCTTGCTTTGCTTTCGCGTGGCAATGACCGCGGCTCAGACCGCCCGTGCACAGTTAAAAGGTGTACCCTTCTTTGTGTACACCGACAACAAGTTTCAGGATCTTTTAGGTTTACTTTTTCTTTTCGAATGACAACTTTAGTTGTACAAGACATCAGGGGCGGAGTGATTCGTGCCACATGTATGGCACTTACTATTTGAATTTCTTTTGTTTTTCTAGCAATGTGCCCGTACGTTGCAGCGGTCCAAAGTAGAACAATACATGTTCACAAACTTGAAAACACTCAAGTTTTGGCACTAAAAATATGCTCGTATTTGGTTTCACTCAAAATATATTCCTCGTGGTTTGCTTGAGGTGAGGTAGGGATGTGGTTGGTTTCAAGATACTAAGGGGTTTTTTGTAAATTGGAGCTAAGAAGTGGGGTCTTGTTGCAAAAATGCCATACTTACCTCATAGTCATTGGATGCAGATCTGATGGTCAGAAATGACGGATGGCAAACACACCATCATCATCAACTAAGTCTTTTATAAGAGTAGAGATACGAGCCCACTAATCCTACTCTTTAAGATATATAGAAAAACAAAGCCAACTGCTCCATTTGTTTCATAATTTTTGCCGACAAGAATTATGAAACGGAGGGAGTACTAAATAGCACAATTATTGTGTGAAAAATCTCTCATGTTTCATATTAAGAGCAATGCTATATGGACGACAATGTACAGACGATTTGTGGACGACGTGTCGCCGGTGCCTTTCATCGTGGCCGCTGTGTACAGGAGAACCATTGGATCAGCTGTCGTTCAGGAATCGTCCCGTGAATTATCGTCCGCAAAGGAGTTGCGTCATATTAATTAAACAAGTTATATATGATACCTTTTTGTCTGCGTGCAATGTTTGCGTTAATAAATATCATAGTACGAGGTAGTTTTACAATCAGTAGTATGGTTAAGGTACCGGCGTATCAAACAAAAGATTGAATTGCAGTTGGACACCTCAGTGGTTGTTTGGATTAGAAGAATTTAAGTTAGGTCGGGATTTAGGAGAAATTTAAGAAAAAAAACATTTTTAGTTAGTTTTTATGTTGTCATAAGTTTATGCACTTTTTTGTTTGGATTAAAAAGGCCATTCTTATAACAGATTTGCTAATTCTCATCTAGATGAGATTTAGTTATGTCTCATCTAACTTCCAAACCGTAGGATGCTTGTTACAGGATTCGTGTTTTAGTAACAGACTGGGGGAAGGGGGGGGCGGTCTACTCGTGCACACATACGCGTTTTCGTGGGATGTCCTTGCTAAGTGCGTCAAATAGTCGACCTGTCGCAAGGCAACAACTGACTGGGCCGGCCCATTAAGGATGCACATGGTGTGGCATTTTTTTCCATGTTTCATATTTTGCAAATTTTGTTTCCATTTTTAGAGAATGATTAGAATTACCAAAAAATATATTCATAATTTCAAAAAATGGTCATAAAAAAAATTTGTTCATGTTTTCAAATTTGTTTGAAATTTTTAAAAAATGTTCGTGTTTTCGAATATTATTCAAAGAGTCAAACAAGTGCTAGCATTTAAAAAAATACAGGTTTTCAGACAAATCAGAATTTCAAATTTTGTACCTGTTTTTCTAAGTTGCAACATTTTCTGAAATTCCATATACTTATTGAAAAAATAATAAAATAAGATACTATGAATAATTTTGAAAAATTCCAAACATTTTTGAAAAAATCAAACAAGTGTGAAGCTTTTGTTGAAAATGCAATTAGGCTTGAAACTTTTGAACATTTTCGAAAAGACAAACATATTCAAAATTACAAATGTGTTTGGAAACATGAACAATTGTTTCAAAATTTCCAACTTTTTTAAGAATATGAACACTTTTCAAATTTGCAAATATACTTTTTTAATTCCTTTTTTGATAAAAAAAAGAAAATTTTCAAAACTGAGAACAACCATTGGGTTTTTATTGAAATTTTGAATTCAGAACATTTTTGTGGTGAAGACTAATAATTTGTTACCAAGACATTGGAAATTTTCGAAATTTGTGATTTTTAAAAAATAAACAAAAAAAAGGAAGGACAAGAAAGAAAAAAAAAACCGTCCTTGTGTATTTTGAGGACTATTTGCCGCTCACAGGATTCCCCCGTTTTCGTGCGTTTCCCTTTGCCGTCTTCGTTTCTTGTTGGGTTGGCAGCCTGCTAGGGATCTTCTCTGTACCATGGGATAAAGAAACCACCTATGTTCAACGCACCTTCTATCAGTTTTCAACGCACGGGTTGGTTTTCACTTTGTGCCGCTTTTTGTTTTTCTTTCTTTTCTCTGTTTTGTCTATTGGTTTTATCGGGTTATTCTTGTTGGCGGGTCAATTTTCTTTCAACGTGATGCATGTTGTATCTGTCTAATGAGCGAGAGTTACATGTCTACCTTTACCACTTAGCTTGTCCAACCTAGTTGTGTCCACCCACCATTTAGCATGAATATTGAGCTATATCAAAAACAATGAGCATCAGTAGGTACTGCACATGGTTAGTACTGCTGCCTTGCGTAGCTTGTGGATGTTATACTGCTCATACAATCCGTGTGTGCGGCGTCAGTAGGTACTCACCTTCGTAGGTGGGGATTTATCTTCGCGCGTTCTTCCCGGTTTGAGCTTAATCTCAGGCCATGGAACAGGCAGGCGCAGGCCACGGCGGCTGCGCTCCCGTACCTAGTTCAGATCTCGCTGCGCGGCGTCCCGGCGCACGCCTGGAATCAGAGGGCGGCGAGCGTTATTCTGCGCAGGTTGGCTATGTCGTCGGCGTCGATGATAGCACTGCTCAGAGGTTTGACATGGCTGATTTTCGTGTCTGGCTTCGCACGGACAGGCCACGGCGGATTCCGCGCCGCCGGATGCTCTACATCGACAAGCCAAGGAGGCACCTTTGGGCGGAGACCAGCAATCAGCTGGTGCTTGCCGGCGGAAGGGCGACCACATTATGGTACCCTATCGACATTCAGGTTCTTGCTGAGCCGGAGCTGGTGGAGGGTGGAGAGAATGGCGGCTGGCATCCTCCGCCGCCGCCGCCGCCATCACCGCCCTCCAGGGAGGATGGGCCTGGGCCCGATTCTGGTCAGGATGGATCTCGAAGGGGCGCTGCTGGCGCCGGCGGTTTTTCGGCCAACACGGTGGGTTAGTCGACGGCGGCGGCGCCACCGGCAGGGCGCCGGGTTCAAATTGCCTCGGATACTGCTGGCTCCCTGGTCAGCCACAGTCGCGTGGCTACCGTCATGGGGGTACTTTCGAGGACGGCCGTGGGCCCAGTGGATGGTGTGGCGGTTGGCCAGCCAATAGCGGACCGGTCTGGGTTCTGCCTTGGTCATGAAGCTTCGGTGGGACCATGCGGGGCAGCGGACCAGATGCAAAGTCTGTTGCATCCCGGCCTCGGTCCAAATTGTCTAGGTGGGAAAAGGCCGACAGGATAGACCCCGAGCCCGAGGTGGGCTGCGCTGGGGATCGAGGGCGGTTGTGGCCTGCGTGCTGCTTGATCTGTCCAAATTGGTTCCGTCGAATCTCGTTGATGGGCCAGAGGATGATGACTGTGTCGACTTTGGTGGCGATTAGTGGGGTAGCCCGACCCTTGTGGCGAATCTACTTGAGTGGAGCCTATGGCCACCTTCAAGTGTGCCTATCGGATGGTGGGTACACCCATGCGACATCTGCGCTTCGTCGCACTGGTCGATCATGGACCGCTTGTGGATAGGGCAGCCGACTTGGGTGATTTGGGGCGGTATAACGAGGGGTGTGGTGGCTGACTTCTTTGGGGTTTTACTGTGCATGAGTCTGTTGAAAGGATGCGGGAGGACATGTGCAAATCACTCTCTCCTCTGCTGCTACCCCCACCCACTCGTTCGCCCGTGGTGCAAACTCGTAACCCAAGGAAAAAGAGGAGGGTTGACATAACGCCAAGGAGAAGCGTGAGGCTGGCCAAGCAAGGGGCATCGAAGCAACAACATGTGCTTATTAGAAAGCTCTGTTTGGCGCATGAAGGGGAGTGAGGGAGTCCCGGATTAGGGGGTGTCCGGATAGCCGGACTACCATCATCGGCCGGACTATCATCGGCCGGACTATCATCATCAACCGGACTCCAAGACTATGAAGATACAAGATTGAAGACTTCGCCCCGTGTCCGGATGGGACTTTCCTTGGCGTGGAAGGCAAGCTTGGCGATACGGATATGTAGATCTCCTACCATTGTAACCGACTCTATGTAACCCTAGCCCTCTCCGGTGTCTATATAAACCGGATGGCTCTAGTCCGTGGGACCACAACAACAACAACCCTTACAATCATACCATAGGCTAGCTTCTAGGGTTTAGCCTCCTTGATCTCGTGGTAGATCCACTCTTGTAAACATCCACAATATCAATATCAATCAAGCGGGGCGTAGGGTTTTACCTCCATCAAGAGGGCCCGAACACAGGTAAAACATCATGTCCCTTGTCTCCTGTTACCATCCGCCTAGGCGCACGATTCGGGACCCCTACCGAGATCCGCGGTTTGACACCGACATTGGTGCTTTCATTGAGAGTTCATCGTGTGCGTCACCGATAGGCTTGATGGCCTCTTCAATCGACAACAGCGCGATCTGGGTGAGACTTTCTCCGCGGACAGATCTTAAGTATTGGCGGCTTCGCTGCGGGCCAACTCACTTAGCCATCTGGAGCGGATCAGCTTCGCCCTGGCTGTCGGTCGGTTTGGAAGCCTAAACTTCACGGCCGATATCCGCGGGGACTTGATCTTGATGGATCGAGCCACGGCCGAGCATGCCGCGCTGTCACGATGGGCATGACCTAACTACGCGCCGGACAGCACCTTGGAGGCCGCTACGAATCCGCCCGACCCATAGTCGGGCTGATCGCTCGGATCGAGGGCGGATGGTGGACACCGCCTCGGGAGCTGCAACTTCTCTGGCGATGGGCGAACACTTACCTTGTCCCGCATAAAGCTCATGACTCCGGTGCGGACTCTGCGGACTCCGAACCTCCTGCGCCCCACCCGGTCGAATCCGATTGGGCGCCGATCATGGAATTCACCGCTGCGGACATCTTTCGGCACTCGCCCTTGGCGATATCATAAATTCACTGAAGCATCTCTCGCTATCCGGAGAGCCTGGCGAACTACGGCAGGATGGTTGGGACGCAGACGACGAAGAAATTCAGAGCCCACCCACCACCCACCGTAGCCACCGTCGGCGATTTAACCGGCGACTCGACTACGACTCGAAGACATCGGCGGTATGGGCGGCGATGCTGGAGACTACCAAGAACCGGTGCCTACAGGACCTTTGGAAGACCACCTCGTCATCGACATATACATGGTGGACACCCCAAAAGATGGGGACGGCGAAGAAGCAGCGGAGGCCGATTCCTTAAAGAAACAGCCCAAGCGCCGACGTCGTGGCGCCGCTCTAAATCCGCCACGGCAAGAATGGAGATTCCGGCACGAGGAGATAATAACACCCGAAAGTGCGAAGACAACCCCTCCAACACGATCCGGCGCGGAGGAGGCGAAGCAAGCCCTCACGAGAGGCGGCAGATGAAGAGGTCGAGGATGACAATTACTTACCTCCCTCCGGAGCGAGGCAAGCCTCGGACGACGGCAATTCGTCGTGCACGAGGATCTCGTCGAACAAGGCGTTTGAGCGCGAGGCTAATGGCCACGGCAAACAGCCTAAAGAAAAAGCAACAACGACTTCAAGCTGATCAAGACCTCTTGGCGACGGATGGACCGAGGTCCTCGCGGCGAAGAGTATGAATGCCCCTCAAAAGTTACCCAAAGCGCAAGTTGCTCACCCGACTAAAGGAAGCGTACAAACCTGCATCACCAGCGCTGTCTGGCAGACCGACCACCTCGTGGCGCGCGGCAGAGGCGTGCAAGCCCTCCACCAAAACCGTACCCGGCATCGCTCAAAAACATGAAGCTACACGGGGCAGCGCGGACTTGCGGGATATATTGGAGGACAAGGCAAGACAATCCAGATCTATCTATGGATCACGCGGCGCCCCAAGACCCACGCGAATACCGTCGCGCGGATACAACAACTCGGCGGGCGAACACAGCGAGACAACGCTCTCTCGAGCTACGTCGCGATATTGCTCAATCTGGCGCGCACACCCACTATGCTTCAATGGCGAAGTAATGGATCATCAAATCCTGAAGGGTTTAAACCCGTTAATATTGAATCCTCGATGGCACAACAGACCCAGCGGTTTGGATTGAGGATTATCTCCTCCATATACATATGGCCCATGGCGACAATCTTCACGCCATCAAATATCTCCCGCTCAAGCTTAAGGACCAGCTCGGCATTGGCTTAACAGCCTGCCCGCAGAGTCAATTGGATCTTGGGAAGACACGGAAGCCGCATTCCTCGACAACTACCGAGAGCGCGTATATGCGACCACGGACGCGAGATGACCTAAGCCACATAACCCAGCAGCGGACGAATCGGCCGAGGCAATTACGGACAGCGGTTCTTAACAAAGAAAAATCAAATCGTCGATTGTCCGGATCTGAGAGGCACTCGCTGCCTTCAAACATAACATCATGACGAGTGGCTGGCTCGGCACCTAGGGCGGGAGAGGCGAAATCCATGGCAGCCCTCACATCACTCATGACCCGCTTACGTGCGGGAGAGGATAGCTAGCTAGCTCGCAGCAACAACCTCGGCAAAAGCGCTAGCAGTCCGGATACCAAGGACCGCAATGGCAGGTTGCGTCGAAACAAAAACAAGCGCCGCGTTGGCGACAGCAATGAGGATCTGACGATCAGCGCGGATTCGAGGCTCCAAGCCCGGTCAGCGGAAGAAGCCATTCACAAGAACCACTCCGGGCCCGTCAATTTGGACTGAATACTCGACCGCTCTGTCAAATACATGGAACCCCGAAAAGCCAGCTAACCACACCAGCGAGAGATTGTTGGGTATTCAAGCGAGCAGCAAATTAATCGCCAAAGCAGTGACAAGGGGCTACACAGCGATGACGAGGAAGAGACCGGCCGCCAAACAACGAGAGGACAAAAGAATTCCCCCTCAAGTTGGACGGTAAACATGATATCATAGCGCATATTCCCAAGAGGGAGCGAGCGTGCACTAAGGGGCGATATCTGCGATGGAGCGATCGCCCCAAAATTCAACCCATGGTCCTCTTGCCCGATCACTTTCGATCGAAGAGACCATCCGACCGATATCCGCCATGGCGGATTCGCGCGTGGTTTTAGACCCAATCGTCGATGGATTTCACCTCACGAGTCGATGGGCGGCGGCGTGCTGAACCTGCTTTATCGGGATACGAAGGCGCAAGATGGGCATAGACCCTTCAAGGATTAAACCTACAAAGACAACCTTCAAAGGCGTCATACCAGGTGTCGAGGCGGTTATGCGAGCTCGATTACTGCTGAAGTGGTCTTGGATCCCGGATAATTTCCAAAGCGAGAGTTAATCTTGACATAGTCCCGTTCATGGCGGCTATCACGCTCTGCTTTCGGACGAACGCGTTCGCAAAATTCAACGTGGTGCCGCATTATGCATACCTTAAGCTCAAGATGCGAGGCCCTCGTGGAGTCATCACGGTCAATGGAAACACGGGCGCTCCCTCGAGCGGAGGAACATCTGCGCTCTCGCGGCGGAACTGAGCAGCCTTTTAAGGCAATTTCGAGTCCGCCGTTAAGCGACCGGACCGCCAAAGCAGCGCCCGAACAACATCAACCAAGACCACTGGCACGTTTAGAACGCAGCGTAGCAATGCGGCCTCAACCCCAGCCCTCGCAAAATTGTAAGACAAACTCTCGCGTACATAATTACATACGGAGATACCATGGGCATAGGAGGAAAGGCACAACCACAACAGACCAGTGCGGTTCGACCACACGGGGCTCCCAAGTGTGTCGCTCTTTTTATTTTATTTCTCACTTTTTATACAGAACTCTGTCGTGGCGAACCTGCGGAACTCATGATGCAACAGCGAGGGAAGGACAAAGGCGCGATGAACACTCGGTGGTCTCCATCACGAGCATTAAATTTGTTAAATACAACATTCCACGGCCTACCCACGGAGAGCGCCTTTAATTCGTCCAATCCCTTGCTTTCCGCACTATTTGTATCATTCCGCACTCATAGCATATCTTCTCGAATAAAATGCAGCACTTTTGCCCATAATTGCATTACCTTATATATATATATATATATATATATATATATATATATATATATATATATATATATATATATATATATATATATATATGTTCATTTTCGACATGTTGCACCCGTACGTTTTAGTACGGCCAAATACCTGAGGGCTTATGTTCTCCGCATTATGGTGTGATAAAGTCGAACACTTTCACAAGTCGGCACCCGAACTTATAGCATTATATGAATCGGCTCGAATCATGTCTTGGGTCAATAGTTGGGTTTGCCCGGCTCCCATGTTTGGCACCTTACGTTCGTTATATCGGCTAAGGTAGCTTGGGAGAACCACTGCGATTGCGCCCGGTTGAGCCGGGTTAACGCCTCGATGGGAAAGCTAAAACGATTGTCATGATAAAGCGAGAGGCTGGTCCTGTTCGAGAGGTCCTTTTGGGTCCTTAAAGACCTCGCCGCTTCGGCGAAGTTCGGATAATGTCCGGCGAAGGCGTGGATAGCGCCCTAATTCGGTCCTCCGAATACTAGGGGCTTCGCCGAAATTTAAAATTATAGAATTCTATGGCTAAGTGAGAGTGTTCAAGCACTATAAGTCCGGTTGCCTTGTTTGTTGTGTTGAGCACCTCCCTAGATGGACCCAAAAATGGGAACTAGAGTGCTCAAGTTTATCCCGAACACCCCAGCACTCGTGGCATGGGGGCTGAAGCCGACGACTTGCCATCTCTCAGATTTAATAAACGGCCGCACAGAAGGTAATATTTTAAATTAACAAGCGTTGCTTAGCGCATATGAACAAAGTTTTCAGCGCACAGGATAACACATTGCGAATTTACTTAATAATTACATCCCTGGGGCACTCATCCGCAATCTTGCGGGCACCCTTCAGACAGTCTTATAGTACATTTGGCGTCGATATTCCTTGCCCGCTGGTGGCGCGTCGATGATTAGCTTCTCCGCATCCAGCTTGCCCCAATGCACCTTTGCGCGGGCAAGGGCCCGACGAGCACCTTCAATACTGGTGAGCGCTTGATAACCTCCACCCGAGGCGCGCATCCACCAATCGTCGCGACGAGGCCAAAGTAGCTCGAGGCATGGCCTCTCGAGCCCAACCCGGACTATGAGGCCCTTCATGGCCTGCTCGGCCACCTTGTGGAGCTCGACCAGCTGCTTCAACTGGTCGCTAGGGGCACCGGATGGCGGCCTCGGCATCTTGAGACCGAAGACCTTCTCCGTTGAGCTCCCTCCTCGGCTCGGTAGAATCTGGTGACATCGAGACACGCTGCGAGGCAGATCTGCAAACGCATCGAGAGCTCACAATTCGGGTAAGTAACACGTAATTTACATTCACATGCTTGCTTTGCATGAAAATGCCTTACCCGCCGCTATCTTCCTCACCAACTCAATCTCTGAAGGGACTTATGGGCATCGGCCTTGGCAGTTTTGGCACTTTCGAGAGCGAGGCAAGCTCGGACTCTCGAGTCTTTGAGTCACGCTCCAAACTCTCATGCTTTTCCATGAGCACAGGAGCTCTTGCTGAACCACCGCCACCCGCGCCTCCTGCTTTTCTCGCTCTGCCCGTTCCGTGGCGCATTACGTTCGACGCGGACACGGCCCTCCTTCAGTCGCCACCTCGTTCGTGGCCCTGCGATCACCATGTTATCCTTGTTATTTTTGTTGCAACCTAAATCCTTTTACTGTAAGGTACAAGTTCAAAGTGGTGTTACTCACCTTCTTTGTCTGGAGCTGCTTCTTGGCGCGGCCGAGCTCTTGCTCGGACCGCTCGACTCTGCTTCAAAGCACCGACCTCCAGTAGTCGGTCGCGGAGAGGTCGGCGGCGCAGCCTGCAACCCATATTGACATAATTTTTTAGCAACCCTGCGTATATCTTCTTTTTTCAGATCCTCGGTCCGGCTTTTCTTCCGAACACCGAACCGAGCATCGAGGGCTCTGTCTATGCGGTATTACATTGCATATTTTAACTTCTTACCTCAAAGCACGATAGAAGGCTCTGCGAGGCTTCAGTCAGCCCGCTCTTAGCAAGCTGCCTTACGAATCACCGCACTCATAATAGTGCGGTGTTCTTCCTCGATGGGCGCTACTGCGGCGCCTCGAACAAATGCCCGGCGCCTCCGGTTGGGCCGGAAGCCGCCCGGCGTCACGGTCTTGCCCTTCATTGAAGGGCGCCCGGCGGACCCGGAACCGCTGCGGGTTACGATATGGAGTCCGGTGCAAAGTCCGGGAGGGCGCTTTGTGGCGCCTCCGGGCCTCCCCGATGGGTCCCTTCTTGGGATCCCACCCGGTGTCCTCGATGTCGCGAGGGTGGGCGGTCGGGATGGAGTCTACATCCGGCCGAGCCAACGACCCTTTCGATGAAGCGGGAGATTATCAGCTGGCGGACTACGAGGCAGCATGCGGCATCGAGAATGACACTATGTGATGCGAAAAAGAAATTATAAATCATTCAGGAATCCGGATACTTACGATCTCGCGGAGGCTGGCCCTTGAAGGCCAATCTTCCTCGCCATAGCGTTGATGTTGGCGGAGCTGTCCGGGAATAGTCCTTCCCTCTTGGACCCTTGGCCTCCCTGTTGGGGAAGCCTTCCTCTTCCTCTCTCCCTCCTGCAGGAGAGAGTCCTCTTCTCCTCCTCGTTTTGGGAGAGTCCGCCCGAGTCGTCGGACACACAGCAGGAACTCTTTCGAGCACCGTGGCCTCCTTCTTGGCCTTCTTCTCGGCACCACGTGCGGTGCGGAACCAGCAGCCTCGCTAGGCAGGCGTCTCTGGGTTTTTCGGCATAGGGCCGGGCAGATAATCTGCTCCGCCTTCCTAATCCGATCTGTCAAAGGAAAAGGAAATTAAGACCGCATAGAGTCAAACTATGAAGAGCAAGTGTCCGTAAAGGGTAGAATCACTTACCTCGTCGGCTTGGCGCTGCGGCGAAATCCGCAATCTTGATCGCGGATGCGGGCTTGGCGCCTTAAGCAGCACCCTCGAGGCGCCGTGCGTCGTGTCGAAGAGCCCGCTCGGCGCTGGTGCTGTTCGGATTGAACTCCACAGATTGAATGCCGCTTTTGGCATGGGAGAATCCGGCGGACGAGCATGACTTGGACCACGTTAACCAGCTGAGCTTCTTCACTAGCCACGGATACGGGCTTGGAGTCCCATCAGCTCCTCGAACTACCCCACGCAAGCCCTTCTCTTTCCGGGAGGTGAGCTGCGTGGGGATACCAGAATCTGAACTTCGGGGCCGCCGCCCATGTAGGGTCCGCAGCGGCTCGGTGATATAGAACCACCGGTTGCCACCCTTGGCGGATTCCACGAAGGCCTTGAACCAAGGGCGTTGGGCATCTTGCCCAACATGGCGCCTCCGCACTCCGGAGTGCCCTTCACTACCTTGGCTTGACATTGAAGGTCTTGAGCCTGGCGAAGTGGGGCTGGATGAGAGGAAGGCCTGCGCACACGACGATAAGCGCCGAGATGTTGAGGATGAAGTTGGCGCGGATCATGGAAATCAGGCCGTAGTAGAACATGAGCCCCGGACAAAGGGGTGAAGTGGAAAGCCCGATCAGCGGAGGAAGTGGGGAAGAAAGCGACCCTCTCATGGGGCACAGGGGGTGGGGATGAGCTGCCCTCGTCGGGCGGCCGGTCTGTGATGTCGCCGGAGAGGTATCCGGCGCCAGCGCGGTTTAGCGATGTGCTCCTCCTTAGCGGTGGAGGCCATGTTGGGGAAGCGTAGTAATTTCAAAAATTTCCTCGCTGCGCAAGACCATGGTGATGGCATAGCAGCGAGAGGGAGAGTATTTGTCCACGTACCCTCGTGGGCCGTGGCGGGCGTTATAACACTTATGGTTGATGTAGTCGTGCGTCTTCACGATCCGACCGATCAAGTACCGAGCGTCACGGCACCTCGAGTTACGCACGTTCATTTCGATGGCGATCCCGGGCTCCGATCCAGCAAAGCGTCGGGGATGAGTTCCGTCGACCTGACGGCGGCGTGGTGACGATGATGATGCTCCACCGGCGCGGGGCTTCACCTAAGCTCGCGACGATATGACTTCACCGGTAGCGAGGCTTCCTAAGCTCCGCGATGATATGACCGAAGTGGAATATGGTGGAGGGGCACCGCCTGCGGCTAAGAGCGATCACGTAGATCAACTTGTGTGTCATGGGGTGCCCCCTGCCCCGTATATAAAGGACCAAGGGAGGGCGGCCAGGAGGAGGAGGCGCCCAAGGGAGTCCTACTCCCAGGAGTAGGACTCCTCCTTTCCTAGTAGGAGTAGGAGAGAAGGAAGGGGAAGGGAGGAAGGGTGCGGCCTCCCTAGTCAAGTCGGACTAGGCCTTGGGGGCGCGGCCTGCCCTAGGCAGCCCTCTCTCTTTCCCTTGAGGGCCCAATAAGGCCCAATACTTCTCCCGGCGAATTCCCGTAACTCTCGGTACTCGAAAAATACCGAATCATTGGAACCTTTCGAACTCGAATATAGTCGTCCAATATATCGATCTTTACATCTCGACCATTTGAGACTCCTCGTCATGTCCCGATCTCATCCGGGACTCGAACTCCTTCGGTACATCAAAACTCATAAACTCATAATATAGCATGTCGCATGAAACCTTAAGCGTGCGGACCCTACGGGTTCGAGAACTATGTAGACATGACCTAGAACTATTCTCGGTCAATAACCAATAGCGGAACCTGGATGCCCATATTGGCTCCTACATATTCTCGAAGATCTTTATCGGTCAAACCGCATAACAACATACTTTGTTCCCTTTGTCATCGGTATGTTACTTGCCCGAGATTTGATCGTCGGTATCCGATACCTAGTTCAATCTCATTACCGGCAAGTCTCTTTACTCGTTACGTAATGCATCATTCCGTAACTAACTCATTAGCTACATTGCTTGCAAGGCTTATAGTGATGTGCATTACGAGAGGGCCCAGAGATACCTCTCCAGGCAATCGGAGTGACAAAACCTAATCTCGAAATCGCCAACCCAACATGTACCTTTGGAGACACCTGTAGTACTCCTTTATAATCACCCAGTTATGTTGTGGCGTTTGGTAGCACCCAAAGTGTTCCTCCGTAAGCAGGAGTTGCATAATCTCATAGTTACGAGGAACATGTATAAGTCATGAAGAAAGCAATAGCGACATACTAAGCGATCAAGTGCTAGGCTAACGGAATGGGTCATGTCAATCAGATCATTCTCCTAATGATGTGATCCCGTTAATCAAATGACAACTCATGTCTATGGTTAGGAAACATAACCACCTTTGATTAACGAGCTAGTCAAGTAGAGGCATACTAGTGACACTCTGTTTGTATATGTATTCACACATGTATTATGTTTCCGGTTAATACAATTCTAGCATGAATAATAAACATTTATCATGATATAAGGAAATAAATAATAACTTTATTATTTCCTCTAGGGCATATTTCTTTCAGGCCAACCATTTACCTCCCGCTCCGGACATGGTCGGAGAAGGTTGAGACGAGATCTTGTGAACTTGGTATTTGGAGCTCGAGTCTTGGAGATGGATAAGCAAAGGAGGAAGAAGGCGTAGGTGAAAAGGCGAATCCTTATCCCTTATATAGGCGGACGAAGCCTATGCGCCCCCCACCTGCCTGGTAAAACTCGCTTATCCCCCAAGCATCACCATCAATGGCGGGGTTGGGTTACCCAAGTCCGTATTGATGAGAATCCCGGATTAAGGGAAACACGATCTACTGCTTCGACAAGGCGTGCCAAGGAAACCGCTTCGCTAAATCTTGCTGAGGTGGTAAAGTAAAAACAATTCAAGTAATGGCTTGGTAGTGGTGTGACGTCATGCCACAAAAAAGCGTCGGCAGATTGAACTTGTGTATATATTATTCTCTCTACGATTGGAATGTGGAATTTATTTTGCGAGTAGGACACTATCACAGTGTTCACAATCTTCTATCATTCGGAGGAGGAACCCGCCTTGCAATTGAAGGAAATATGCCCTAGAGGCAATAATAAAGTTATTATTTATTTCCTTATATCATGATAAATGTTTATTATTCATGCTAGAATTGTATTAACCGGAAACATAATACATGTGTGAATACATAGACAAGCAGATAGTCACTAGTATGCCTCTACTAGACTAGCTCATTAATCGAAGATGGTTATGTTTCCTAACCATAGACATGTGTTGTCATTTGATTAATGGGATCACATCATTAGGAGAATGATGTGATTGACATGACCCATTCCGTTAGCTTAGCACTTGATCGTTTAGTATATTGCTATTGCTTTCTTCATGACCTATACATGTTCCTCGTAACTATGAGATTATGCAACTCCGTTTACGGAGGAACACTTTTGGTACTACCAAACGTCACAACGAATCGGGTGATTATAAAGGAGTACTACAGGTGTCTCCAAAGGTACATGTTGGGTTGGCGTATTTCGAGATTAGGTTTTGTCACTCCGATTGTCGAAGAGGTATCTCTAGGCCTTCTCGGTAATACACATCACATAAGCCTTGCAAGCATTGCAACTAATGAGTTAGTTGTGAGATGATGTATTACGGAGCGAGTAAAGAGACTTACCGTAACGAGATTGAACTAGGTATTGATACCGACGATCGAATCTCGGGTAAGTAACATACCGATGACAAAGGAACAACGATGTCGTTATGCGGTTTGACCGATAAAGATCTTCGTAGAATATGTAGGAACCAATATGGGCATCCAGGTTCCGCTATTGGTTATTGACCGAGAATGGTTCTAGGTCATGTCTACATAGTTCTCGAACCCGTAGGGTCCGCACGCTTAACGCTTCGATGACAGTTTATTATGAGTTTATAAGTTTTGATGTACGAAGGTTGTTCGAGTCCCGGATGTGATCACGGACATGACGAGGAGTCTCAAATGGTCGAGACATAAAGATTGATATATTGGAAGCCTATGTTTGGACTTGAAAGGTTCCGGATGAAAACAGGACGTTCTGGGGAACACGGGGTTACTGGAACCCCGGGGTCAATGGGCCTTGATGGACCATAGGGAGAAGAGGAAGGGCGGGCAGGGGCAGGCCGCGCCCCCTCCCCTCTAGTCCGAATAGGACAAGGAGAGGGGGCGCCCTCCCTCTTCCCTCCCCAATCCTAATCCAACTAGGAGGGGGGAGTCCTACTCCGGTGGGAGTAGGACTCCTCAGCGCCGCCCCTAGGGCTGGCCGCACCCCTTGCTCCTTTCTATCTGAGGCGGGGGCACCCCAAAACACACAAGTTGATCTACGGATCGTTCCTTAGCCGTGTCGGTGCCCCCTCCACCATATTCCACTTCGGTCATATCGTCAGCGGAGCTTAAGCGAAGCCTGCGCCGGTGAAGTCATATTGTCGCGGAGCTTAGGCGAAGCCCTGCGTCAGTGGAGCATCATCATCGTCCACGCCGTCGTCTTGTGGAACTCATCCCCGACGCTTTCTTTGGATCGGAGCCGGGGATCGTCATCGAGCTGAACGTGTCTTTGAACACGGAGGTGCCGTCGTTCGGTACTTGGATCGGTCGGATCGTGAAGGCGTCCGACTACATCAACCGCGTTGTTATAACGCTTCGCTTTCGGTCTCACGAGGGTGCGTGGACGGACACTCTCCCCTTCGTTGCTATGCCATCACCATGGTCTTGCGTGTGCGAGGAATTTTTTGAAATTACTCGTTCCCCAATGATGGCATCCGAGCCTGGTTTTATGCGTTGATGTCATGTGCACGAGTAGAACACAAGTGAGTTGTGGGCGATATAAGTCATCTGCTTACCAGCATGTCATACTTTGGTTGGCGGTATTGTGAGATGAAGCGGCCGGACCGACATTACGCAGACGCTTACGCGAGACTGGTTTCACCGCTTGAGCACTAGTTGCCTAAAGGTGACCGGCGGGTGTCTGTTTCTCTCACTTTAGTTGAACCGAGTGTGGCTCGCCCGGTCCTTGCGAAGGTTAAAACAGCACCAACTTGACAAACTATCGTTGTGGTTTTGATGCGAGGTAAGAACGGTTCTTGCTCAGCCCGTAGCAGCCACGTAAAACTTGCAACAACAAAGTAGAGGACGTCTAACTTGTTTTTGCAGGGCATGTTGTGATGTGATGTGGTCAAGATGTGATGCTATATTTTATTGTATGAGATGATCATGTTTTGTAACCGAGTTATCGGCAATGGCAGGAGCTATATGGTTGTCGCTTTATTGTATGAAATGCAAAGCCATCTAATTGCTTTACTTTATCACTAAGCGATAGCGATAGTCGTAGAAGCAATAGTTGGCGAGGCGACAACGATGCTACGATGGAGATCAAGGTGTCGCTACCGGTGGCGATGGTGATCATGGCGGTGCTTGGCGATGGAATCACAAGCACAAGATGATGATGACCATATCATATCACTTATATTGATTGCATGTGATGTTTATCCTTTATGCATCTTATCTTGCTTTGATTGACGGTAGCATTATAAGATGATCTCTCACTAAAATTATCAAGAAGTGTTCTCCACGAGTATGCACCGTTGCGAAAGTTCTTCGTTTGAGACACCACGTGATGATCGGGTGTGATAGGCTCTACGTTCAAATACAGCGGGTGCAAAACAGTTGCACACGCGGAATACTCAGGTTAAACTTGACGAGCCTAGCATATAACAGATATAGCCTCGAACACGGAGACCGAAAGGTCGAGCGTGAATCATATAGTAGATATGATCAACATAGTGATGTTCACCATTGAAACTACTCCATCTCACGTGATGATCGGACATGGTTTAGTTGATTTGGATCACGTAATCACTTAGATAACTAGAGATGTCTGTCTAAGTGGGAGTTTTTAATATGATTAATTAAACTTAAATTTATCATGAACTTAGTACGATAGTATTTTTGCTTGTCTATGTTTACCGTAGATAGATGGCTCGTTTGTTGTTCCGTTGAATTTTAATGCGTTCCTTGAGAAAGCAAAGTTGAAAGATGATGGTAGCAATTACGGACTGGGTCCGTAATTTGAGATTATCCTCATTCTGCCACGAAGAATTAAATCTGGAAGCACCGCTGGGTGCGAGCCTGCTTTGCAGAACAACGCCGAAGTTGTGAGCGTCTGGCGAGCAAAGCGATGACTACTCTATAGTTCAGTGTGCCATGCTTTACGGCTTAGAACCGGGTCTTCAACGGCGTTTTGAGCGTCATGGAGCATATGAGATGTTCCAGGAGTTGAAGTTAATATTTCAAGCAAATGCCCGGATTGAGAGATATGAAGTCTCCAATAAGTTCTATAGCTGCAAGATGGAGGAGAATAGTTACGTCGGTGAACATATACTCAAAATGTGCGGGTATAATAATCACTTGATTCAACTGGGAGTTACTCTTCCGGATGATAGTGTCATTGATGAATTCTCCAATCACGCCACCAAGCTACAAGAGCTTCGTGATGAACTATAATATGCAAGGGATGACCAAAACAATTCTCGAGCTCTTCGCAATGCTAAAAGCAGCGGAGGTAGAAATCAAGAAAGAGCATCAAGTGTTGATGGTCAACAAGACCACTAGTTTCAAGAAAAGGGCAAAGGAAAGAAGAAGGAACTTCAAAAGAACAGCAAGAAAGTTGCTGCTCAAGAGAAGAAACCCAAGTGCGGACCTAAGCCTGAACTGGCGAGTGTTTTTCTTGCAAGCAAACTGGACCTCGAAGCGGAACTGCCCCAAGTATTTGGCGGATAAGAAGGATGGCAAGGTGATCAAAGGTATATGTGATATACATGTTATTGATGTGTACCTTACTAATACTCATGATAGTACTGGGTATTTTATCTTGGTTACATTGCTAATATTTGCAACTCGAAATAGGAACTACGGATTAAGCGAAGATTGGCTAAGGACGAGGTGACGATCTTGGCGTGGGAAATGGTTCCAAAGTCGATGTGATCGCGATTCGGCACGCTACCTCTACATCTACCATCGGGATTAGTTTTAGACCTAAATAATTGTTATTTGGTGCCGCGTTAAGCATGAACATTATATCTGGATCTTGTTTGATGCGAGACGGTTATTCATTTAAGACAGAGAATAATGGTTGTTCTATTTATATGAATAATATCTTTTATGGTCATGCACCCTTGAAGAATGGTCTATTTTATTAAATCTCGATAGTAGTAATACACATATTCATAGTGTTGAAACCAAAAGATGCAGAGTTGATAATGATAATGCAACTTATTTGTGGCACTTGCCGTTTGGGTCATATCGGTGTAAACGCATGAAGAAACTCCATCTTGATGGGCTTCGGAATCACTTGATTATGAATCACTTGGTACTTGCGAACCGTGCCTCATGGGCAAGATGACTAAAACGCCGTTCTCGGAACTATGGAGCGAGCAACTGATTTGTTGGAAATCATACATACTGATGTTTGTGGTCCAATGAATGTTGAGGCACGCGGCGGTATCGTTATTTTCTCACCTTCACAGATGATTTGAGCAGATATGGGTATATCTACTTAATGAAACACAAATCTGAAACATTTGAAAAGTTCAAAGAATTTCAGAGTGAAGTGGAAAATCATCGTAACAAGAAAATAAAGTTTCTACGATCTGATCGAGGAGGAGAATATTTGAGTTCTGAGTTTGGTTTACATTTGAAACAATGTGGAATAGTTTAGCAACTCACGCCACCGGAACACCACGGAGAAATGGTGTGTCGAGCGTCGTGTCGTACTTTACTTGATATGGTGCGATCTATGATGTCTCTTACTGATTTACCGCTATCGTTTTGGGGATATGCTTTAGAGGCGGCCGCATTCACGTTAAATAGGGCACCATCTAAGTCCGTTGAGGCGACACCGTATGAACTGTGGTTTGGCAAGAAACCAAAGTTGTCGTTTCTTAAAGTTTGGGGCTGCAATGCTTATGTGAAGAAACTTCAACCAGATAAGCTCGAACCCAAATCGAGAAATGTGTCTTCATAGGATACCCAAAAGAGACTGTTGGGTACACCTTCTATCACAGATCTGAAGGCAAGGTTTTCGTTGCTAAATTCGGATCCTTTCTAGAGAAGGAGTTTCTCTCGAAAGAAGTGAGTGGGAGGAAAGTAGAACTTGATGAGATAATCATATCTCGCTCCCTTATTGGAAGGTAGTTCACCACAAGAAATGGTTCTGTGACAACTACACCAATTAGTGAGGAAACTAATGATGTTGATCATAAAACTTCAGATCAAGTTGCTCTTGAACTTCGAGGTCAACCAGAGTAAAATCGCACTGTGAGTGGTACGGTAATCCTATTACGGAAGTCATGTTACTTGACCATGGCGAACCTACAAACTATGAAGAAGCGATGGTGAGCCCAGATTCGCGAAATGGCTGGAAGCCATGAAATCTGAGATGGGATCCATGTATGAGAACAAAGTATGGACTTTGGTTGACTTGCCGATGGTCGGCAAGCCATTGAGAATAAATGGATCTTTAAGAAGAAGGCGACGCCGATGGTAATGTAGCTGTCTACAAAGCTCGACTTGTTGCGAAAGGTTTTCGACAAGTTCAAGGGGTTGACTACGATGAGACTTTCTCACCCGTAGCGATGCTTAAGTCTGTCCGAATCATGTTAGCAATTGCGCATTTTATGATTATGAAATTTGGCAAATGGATGTAAAAACTGCATTCTTGAATGGATTTCTAGAAGAAGAGTTGTATATGATGCAACGAGAAGGTTTTGTTGATCCAAAGGGTGCTAACAAAGTGTGCAAGCTCCAACGATCAATTTATGGTGCAGTGCAAGCCTCTCGGAGTTGGAATAAACGCTTTGATAGTGTGATCAAAGCATATGGTTTTATCTGAGACTTTTGGAGAAGCTCTGTATTTACAAGAAAGTGAGTGGGAGCTCTGTAGCATTTACGATATTATATGTGGACGACATATTATTGATTGGAAATGATATAGAATTTCTGGATAGCATAAAAGGATACTTGAATAAAAGTTTTTCAATGAAAGAACTCGGTGAAGCTGCTTACATATTGGGCATCAAGATCTATAGAGATAGATCAAGGCGCTTAATTGGACTTTCACAAAGCACATACCTTGATAAAGTTTTGAAAAGTTAAAACGGATCAGGCAAAGAAAGGTTTTTACTGTATTACAAGGTGTAAGATTGAGTCGACTCAATGCCCGACCACAAGCAGAAGATAGAGAAAATGAAAGATGTTCCCAATGCTTCAGCCATAGGCTCTATCATGTATGCAATGCTGTGTACCGGACCGACGTATGCTTAGCAATAAGCTTGGCAGGAAGGTACCAAAGTAATCCAGAGTGGATCATGGACAGCGGTCAAGAACATCTGAAATACGAAAAGGACTAAGGATATGTTTCTCGTATATGGAGGTGACAAAGAGCTAGTCGTAAATGGTTACGTCGATGCAAGCTTTGACAACGATCCGGACGATTCTAAATCGCAAACCGGATATGTGTTTTTATTAAGCGGTGGAGCTGTCGGTTAGTGCAGTTCTAAACAAAGCGTCGTGGCGGGATCTATATGTGAAGCGGAGTACATAGCTGCTTGGAAGCAGCAAATGAAGGAGTCGGATGAAAGAGTTCATTTCGATCTAGGTGTCATACCTAGTGCATCGGGACCAATGAAGATCTTCGTGACAATCTGGTGCAATTGCCTTGGCAAAGGAATCCAGATTTCACAAGAGGACCAAGCATATCAAGAGACGCTTCAATTCCATTGGGACCAAGTCCAAGTGGGAGACATAGAGATTTGCAAAATACATACGGATCTAAATGTTGCGAGACCCGTTGACTAAGCCTCTTCCACGAGCAAAACATGATCAGCACCAAGACTCCATGGGTGTTAGAATCATTCTTGTGTAATCTAGATTATTGACTCTAGTGCAAGTGGGAGATGAAGGAAATATGCCCTAGAGGCAATAATAAAGTTATTATTTATTTCCTTATATCATGATAAATGTTTATTATTCATGCTAGAATTGTATTAACCGGAAACATAATACATGTGTGAATACATAGACAAACAGATAGTCACTAGTATGCCTCTACTAGACTAGCTCATTAATCGAAGATGGTTATGTTTCCTAACCATAGACATGTGTTGTCATTTGATTAATGGGATCACATCATTAGGAGAATGATGTGATTGACATGACCCATTCCGTTAGCTTAGCACTTGATCGTTTAGTATATTGCTATTGCTTTCTTCATGACCTATACGTGTTCCTGTAACTATGAGATTATGCAACTCCCGTTTACCGGAGGAACACTTTGGGTACTACCAAACATCACAACGTAACTGGGTGATTATAAAGGAGTACTACAGGTGTCTCCAAAGGTACATGTTGGGTTGGCGTATTTCGAGATTAGGTTTTGTCACTCCGATTGTCGGAGAGGTATCTCTAGGCCTTCTCGGTAAAACACATCACATAAGCCTTGCAAGCATTGCAACTAATGAGTTAGTTGTGAGATGATGTATTACGGAACGAGTAAAGAGACTTACCGGTAACGAGATTGAACTAGGTATTGGATACCGACGATCGAATCTCGGGTAAGTAACATACCGATGACAAAGGGAACAACGTATGTCGTTATGCGGTTTGACCGATAAAGATCTTCGTAGAATATGTAGGAACCAATATGGGCATCCAGGTTCCGCTATTGGTTATTGACCGAGAATGGTTCTAGGTCATGTATACATAGTTCTCGAACCCGTAGGGTCCGCACGCTTAACGTTTCGATGACAGTTTATTATGAGTTTATAAGTTTTGATGTACCAAAGGTTGTTCGGAGTCCCGGATGTGATCACGGACATGACGAGGAGTCTCGAAATGGTTGAGACATAAAGATTTATATATTGGAAGCCTATGTTTGGACTTCGGAAAGGTTCCGGATGAAAACAGGACGTTACCGGAACACCGGGGGGTTACTGGAACCCCCCGGGGGGCCATAGGGAGAAGAGGAAGGGCCGGCCAGGGCAGACCGCGCCCCCCCCTCCCCCTCTAGTCCGAATAGGACAACGAGAGGGGGGGGCGCCTTCCCTCTTCCCTTCCCCAATCCTAATCCAACTAGGAAGGGGGAGTCCTACTCCGGTGGGAGTAGGACTCCGGCGCCGCCCCTAGGGCTGGCCGCACCCCTTGCTCCTTTATATCTGAGGCAGGGGGCACCCCAAAACACACAAGTTGATCTACGGATCGTTCCTTAGCCGTGTGCGGTGCCCCCTCCACCATATTCCACTTGGTCATATCATCGCGGAGCTTAGGCGAAGCCTGCGCCGGTGAAGTCATATCGTCGCGGAGCTTAGGCGAAGCCTGCGTCGGTGGAGCATCATCATCATCACCTGCGCCGTCGTCTTGTGGAACTCATCCCCGACGCTTTGCTGGATCGGGCCCGGGATCGTCATCGAGCTGAGCGTGTGCTGAACACGGAGGTGCCGTGACGTTCGGTACTTGGATCGGTCGGATCGTGAAGACGACGACTACATCAACAGCGTTGTTATAACGCTTCGCTTTCGGTCTCACGAGGGTGCGTGGACGGACACTCTCCCCTCTCGTTGCTATGCCATCACCATGGTCTTGCATGTGCGTAGGAATTTTTTTGAAATTACTACGTTCCCCAACAGCAATGCCAAGCAATATACGCGCCGGACTTATCGTCATTGAAGCCTGGTTCTGGGGCTACTGAGGGAGTCCCGGATTAGGGGGTGTCCGGATAGCCGGACTACCATCATCGGCCGGACTATCATCGGCCGGACTATCATCATCAACTGGACTCCAAGACTATGAAGATACAAGATTGAAGACTTCGCCCCGTGTCCGGATGGGACTTTCCTTGGCGTGGAAGGCAAGCTTGGCGATACGGATATGTAGATCTCCTACCATTGTAACCGACTCTATGTAACCCTAGCCCTCTCCGGTGTCTATATAAACCGGATGGCTCTAGTCCGTAGGACCACAACAACAACAACCCTTACAATCATACCATAGGCTAGCTTCTAGGGTTTAGCCTCCTTGATCTCGTGGTAGATCCACTCTTGTAAACATCCACAATATCAATATCAATCAAGCAGGACGTAGGGTTTTACCTCCATCAAGAGGGCCCGAACCTGGGTAAAACATCGTGTCCCTTGTCTCCTGTTACCATCCGCCTAGACGCACAGTTCGGGACCCCCTACCCGAGATCCGCCGATTTTGACACCGACAGGGAGGCCATCTCAGATGAGGCTTTGCAAATGTATGTGGACCTATTTTCACGCCCGCTCTCCCATGCACACATAGCTACGGTGCTGGCCTTGTTCGGCTGGGAGTCCCCGGTTGCACCGCTGGTAGTGGAGGAAGCATGCTAGCGCTTTCGCTGGTGGCTTGGTAGGATAGTTATATGAATGCGCAACCATTGCGGATGCTAGTTTGGAATGTCCGCGGGCTTAACGCTCCGGCCCGGCGGAATGCAGTGTATCAGGTGGTGACTACGGCTGCCCCAGCCATAGTGTGTCTCCAAGAGACAAAGTTGTAGGATGCATCCGTGAATGTTGTAAGACAATGCCTGGGTGCTAAGTTTGAGAAGTTTTTTTTACTTGCCTGCGTCTGGTACGCGTGGGGAAATTTTGGTGGCTTGGGATGCCACGTTGACTCAACTTTCAAACCCACATTTCACTAGACACACATTGACTGTGCTTGTGAAATGCCCGGAGGACGAACAGCCGTGGTGGCTCACATGTGTGTACGGGCCGCAGGAGGAGAATGACAAGTTGGAATTCTTGCAAGACTTGGTGGATATTCGCGACTTGCACGTTGGGCCTTGGCTCGTGGCCGGTGATTTCAATCTTATTGCTCGGGAGGAGGATAAGAATAATGCCCTAATAAACCGCAGAATGTTGGCAAGATTCCGTGCTAAGCTTAACCGACTCGAGCTAAAAGAGCTCTACCTCAATGGGAGGAGATACACGTGGTCAAATTAAAGAAGAATTGCTACCCTAGAGAAGATCGACCACGTGTTCGTCTCCAATGGGTGGGATGAGGCCTACCCAGCCTGCTTTCTTTCGGCCTTGGGTACGGTGATCTCGGATCACTGTCCGCTCATGATTGATATGAATGTGACAATCAATACTAAGAGACATTTCAAGTTCGAATCGTTCTGGGTTAAGGCGGAAGGTTTCATGGATGTGGTCAAGCTAGCATGGACCTCAACTCCAGCTGCCTCAAATGACTATCTAACATTGCATAACAAGCTCGGAGCAACGGCGGCCAGCTTACAAAGATGGAGTGACAAATGGATCGGCAATGTGAAGCTGCAAATTGCGATCGCTCTGGAAGTCATTAAACAACTGGATACTGCTATGGAGAGTAGGGTTCTGATGGAGAATGAGAGGGAGCTGTGGAGGTGCTTAAAGAAGAAGCTCCTTGGATTGAGTTCTCTAGAGAGGACGATTGCTAGGCAGAGATCAAGGCTTTTGCAGCTGCGAGAGGGAGATGGAAACACCAGGCTTTTCCACCAGCAAGCTAGCTACAGACAAAGGAAGAACGTCATACGTACGGTTCGGTACAATGGCAACATCTATGCTGGGCAGGATGAGGTTGCATCTGCGGTTGACGTGTATTTTGGCGCGGCCCTTGGAGACTCAGAGAGTAGGCATCACAGTCTGAACCTGGACATATTGGGTCTTCCACATCTTGACTTGTCGCACCTCGAGTTGCTGTTTACGGAGGAGGAGGTAGAGAAGGTGATCAAAAGCATGCCTCTTGACAAAGCTCTGTGACCGGATGGGTTTACTGGAAGGTTCTATGCGGCGTGTTGGAGTATCATCAAGGAGGATTTCATGAGGGCGATGGGCTGCTTTTACAATGGTGATATGAGAGGGCTGGCTGCGATCAACAAATCTCTCGTCTCGCTCTTTCCCAAGAAGGAGGGAGAGTTGGAGGTGGGCGATTTCAGGCCCATCAACCTTGTCCACGGGGCCATCAAGATCTTTGAAAAAGTGTCGGCGTGCCGGTTGGTGGGGGATCTACCCAAGTTGGTTGGAAATCATCAAAGCGCGTTTGTTAAGGGCAGACCGTTACATGATAATTTCATGCTGGTGCAGAGCATGGCAAGGCGCCTTCATGCCTTGAAGAGCTCAACTATCTTGCTAAAGCTCGACATATCAAAAGCATTTGATTCTGTGAAATGGCCCTTCCTTCTTGAGGTTTTGCAGCAGCTTGGCTTTGGGCCAAGGTGGAGAGCATGGATATGTGGGATACTTGCCACTTCTACCACCAAGGTCATGGTAAATGGCGATCCGGGAGACACGATTTGCAACTGCAAAGGACTGAGGCAGGGGTACCCCATCTCCCCGATGCTCTTCATTCTTACCATGGAGCCGCTACAACGGATGTTTGAGGTGGCTACTAGTAGAGGTGTGCTGGCGCCTCTGGCACGTGAGGGCATGATGAAGCGTCTATCCATTTTTGCCGATGATGTAGTTCTTTTTGTCGAGCCGAGGCCCGTGGATCTGGATGTGTGCAAGTGCATCCTGGAGTTGTTTGGTGAGGCTGCCGGGCTGAAAATTAATATGAGCAAATCAGCAGCTCTACCAATAAGGTGTTCCGATGAGGAGATAGCAACGACATGCAATGCCCTTCAATGTCCCTTGGGATCGTTCCCAATAAAGTACCTTGGGCTACCATTATCGCTGAGGAAGCAATCTGCAACGCAGTTACAATATTTGGTGGATCATATGGCAAATAGGCTACCTAGGTGGAAGGCAGCACTAATGCCGAAGAGTGGCCGTCTTACTCTCGTGCAATCTGTGTTGTGTGCCATGCCTATCCATGCAATGATGGCGCTGGATCTACCTACGAAAACTATCGTGGCGATGAATAAGATCTGTCGAGGGTTCTTGTGGAGCAGAAGGGAAGAAGCGAATGGTGGTAACTGCGCGGTTGCATGGGACATGGTGTGCACGCCCAAATGGGTAGGTGGGTTGGGGCTGCCTAATCTTAGATGGATGAATGTGGCCATGCAGGCTCGCTGGCCGTGGTTAAAAAGAACTGACGAGACAAGGCCGTGGAGCGAGTTCAAGATCAAGGTGGCCAAGGAAGCAACCATGTTGTGTAATGCAGCCATGAGGTTTACAGCACATTCTGGTAGGACAACGTTCTTTTGGGAGGACCGATGGCTGGATGGGCGAAGAGTCCAGGAGATTGCTCCTAGAGTGTATGAGTTGATTGCACCACAAATACAAGGAAGGAGGTTGGTTTGCGAAGCTATGGAGAACGAGTCTTGGGCTGTGGACCTTGGCCCCAATCTTGGACCGGATACGTTGGATGAGTTCTTTGCACTTTGGCAAGCGGTTTCTGCTTGGGAAGCTAATGTGGATTTGTCGGACGAGATTGCCTGGTCATGGGAGGCGAAAGGGCACTTCTCGGTCCCAGGGCTGTCGATGAGGGTGGCCGAGGTGGGCGACCGCACAGGGCCCCATGAAAAACCGGGGCCCCCAAAATCACTAATCTCACGTTAATCATTAGCCAATGACTTATTTCCTTCTCTATGCACCCCTGCATGCACGGGATATCTTACCTTGATTATCTCCCCTGCATGCGCAGGATTTGTTTTCATCTCACGTGATAAGTTTTTCGCCCAAGCAACGTACTGTATACGCCATTTATTTCCGGATCTTCTGGCGTGATAATTAAGGAAATCACCATGGAGATCGCTCCATTCATGGGGCCTTTTTCTTTACCTTATACTCTGAGTGAAAAATGCTAAATATTGTAGAATTCCCAAAAAATTAATACACACCAAATAGTATGAAAGAAAGAGAGTATGATTTTTTGAAGTTTTAAGGCTTGTTTTATATTCAATGATCATACAACACAAATGTGCAACCTGGATTACTTCACGCGACACGATTCATGACATGCGATCTTCGGTGATATATGTGACGACGAGCACACATTACACGAATGATAGCCGAACCGTAGCATAAAGGTTTTTTTACCGCCCCAGGGCCCCAAATTCCTGGAGACGGCCCTACTCGGTCCGATCAGCTTATGCGGCTGCTTTTGGCGGAAGGGAGGTTATTCCTATGGCAGATCTAACATGGAAGTCGCGTGCCCCCATGCAGTGCAGATTCTTTGCTTGGCTAGGAATGAAGGACCGATGTTGGACATCAGATCGCCTTGCACAAAGGGGTCTACCTCACCAGGATGCGTGCCCGTTTTGTGATCAAGAGGAAGAAACGATTAATCACATAATGCTTACGTGTGTCTTTGCCCGGAGCGCTTGGGCAGCCATCTGTGGCTCGCTGGGCAAACCAGAATGGATGCCCTCGCCAAATGATGTGTTGGCTGGCTGGGCCGTCGACAAGAAGGGAGTTAACAATGTGGGCACGAAAGATCTACGCACCGTTTTCGCGCTTATTTGGTGGGAGTTGTGGAAGCACCAGAATGCGATTGTCTTTGACGGAGCTCGGCCATCTATTGAGCAACTATTGCAAAGAGTGAGAAAGGAGGGTGTAGTCTGGTCCTCTGCGGGTCTACTAAAAGAGAATGTAACTCCCTTCTTTCGTAGGGTAGAGAGGTGGGTGAGTGGTGAGGATTAGCATGTAATGGACTTATTGTAACCAACGATGGAGGCACTCTTTGCCTTTCTTCTTTAATATATGATATGCACACTCGTGCATATTCGAGAAAAAAAACTGACCGTCGTAGACTCGTAGTACCTCAGAGTGTGTAATGCACACAGACAGACCGATCAATTTAGTTGCAGATGTAAGAAGGGAACGACTATCAAATTCTGTGATTACCTGCAGAAGTTCGTGCTAACGACACGAGGGAACTTAGTGCCCCATCATTCCTTCGGTGTGGGCCAACCAGCAAAATATTCCGTGAGCCATCTAAATTGTGTGGAGGTCGGACAAGTAGAACTGCAGAATGTGCAAAAGCTTGACAAGGGGTTGAAAGATGGTCAGTTGGAGATGATTAATACAGTAGAAGGAAAGACAGCGGACTAGCTGTGTCTGCTTTAATCGATTGGAAAATGGACCATCAAACATCCAGCTGGACGAACACGTATGTGCGCTTACTCAACAAAATCATGGCAGTCTATTCGGTTTATGTTTTTTTTATGAAAACCGGTTTATGTTGTTAGAGCATCTACAGCCGAAGACATCAAATGCAGCCCCTCAAACGCTCACGGACGCGTCCGCGTCCACTGACCGGGCACTCATCATTTAACTGCGTACGCACCCGTGTATCTCAAATCCGGCCTCTCATATACATGCAACACATGCACGTATCCCCGCAAAAAAAACACATGCACGTATGAAAATAAACTTATGTAGATCAATGAACTAGCACCAAATCTAGTAAAATCATGCATAATTGTAGCATAAACGATCATCGGTCAACCAAAAGATGCAGTTTCAATTGGACAATACCCTAAACATACGATAAAAAACTTAATAAAACGGCGAATGGTGGAGGAAATCACCATTTCCTCGCCGCCCCCATCCCCTTGCAGTCGGTGGTGCTGCTTTGGCCTTCGCTGTAGGCATCAGCCGCTGGAGGGTTGTCATCGTCGTCGTCGGAGCTTGATCTGTCAACGGAGTCTTCTAACAGCTCCATGTGACCCCCGGCAAGCCTCCGGAGCAAGGGTTCCCGCTCCTCGGTGTGCCTCCACGCCTTCGCCTTCGCTGACGCCTCACGCTCCGACAGCTCGATAGCGACCCAAAGCGCTTTGGCATTCTTCCGTCGTAGCCGCCGTGCATCAATCTTCGTTGTTGCCAAGGAGCGTCGGAGGACGGATGCAATGAGTGCGTCGCCGAGATCGACAGGCGCGCGCGCAAGTGCCCGGCGCCTCGCCGACGCATCGCCCACCGCCTCACGTGTTGCCACTCACACAGTGCAGCCCACGTCTCCGACTCGGGCGTCCTCAAGCGGACCAACGCCGACGAGGATACAAGCACCCAACGGTGCCTGTGGATGCCCTCCGGAGGTAGAATGGACGTGGTAGCGGTGGGGTGGCATACTTGGAGTGGGCGTTGCTCCCACCAGTGTTGCGCGCCCGACGGGGTGGCCTGACATGTCGCCCGCACTGCGACAGCGGACGAAGGGGGACGACGCGTTGCTCTGTGAGCTGTAGATACGTCTCCAACATATCTATAATTTTCTATTGCTCCATGCTACTATAGTATCAATCTTGAATGTTTTATATGCAATATTATATCATTTCAAGACTACCCTATTAACTTAGTGCCAAGTGTCAAATGTTGTTTTTGTCTGTTTTTGGTTTTCCAGGAAATCAGTACCAAACAAAGTCCAAATGCCACAAAACTTTTTGACGATTTTTTTCTGGACATAAAAGACCCTAGAAGTTTCGGGAGGAGGTGAGAAGGCGAAGGAGTAGGCCACCGGCCACATGGGCGCGCCCAGGGGGTAGGCGTGCCCAAGTGCCTTACGGGCCCCTCGTTCCTCCGTTTGACATAATTCCAACTCTATAAAATCTCTAAAATCGGGAAACCAACGAAGAGCCACCCAAAATACTTTTTCCGCCGCCGCAAGCCTCTATTCTTACAAGATCCCATCTCGAGGCCTTTTCCGGTACTCTGACGGAGGGGGAATCAACCACGAAGGGCTTCTACATCAACCTTGCCGCCCTTCCAATGATGTGTGACTAGTTTACCACAGACCTACGGGTCCATAGCTAGTAGCTAGATGGCTTCTTCTTTCTATCTTTGATCTTTAATACAATGTTCTCCTTGATGTTCTTGGAGATCTATTCGATGTAATTTTCTTTTGTGATGTGTTTCTTGAGATCCGATGAATTGTAGGTTTATGATCACATTTTCTATTAATATTATTTGAGTCTTCTCTTAACTCTTTTATGCATGATTATTATAGCTTTATATTTCTCTCCGATCTATCCATTTGGTTTGGCCAACTAGATTGATTTATCTTGCAATGGGAGAGGTGCTTTGTGATGGGTTCGATCTTGCAGCGCTAAATACTAGTGATAGAAAGGGACATGACACGTATTTCTTTCGTTGCCATTAAGAATAAAACGATGGGGTTTATTCATATTGATTGGATTTACTTTGTCTACATCATGTCATCCTGCTTAAGGTGTTACTTCGTTCTTTATGAACTTAATACTCTAAATGCATGCTGGATAGCGGTCGATGTGTGTCATAATAGTAATAAATGCAGGAAGGAATCGGTCTACTTGTCTCGGACGTGATGCCTACATACATGATCATTTCCTTGTATATCGTCACAATTATGCGCTTTTCTAACAGTTGCCCAACAGTAATTTGTTTACCCATCGTGTGCTTTTTGTTCGAGAGAGAAGCCTTTAGTGAAAACTATGGCACCTGGGTCTATTTTATCATATATTAAAATCCAAAAATACCTTGTTACAATTTATGTACAATTATTTTTTTGTGTTTTTGTTTATCTACCTATCACTATGAGATTTGATCCTTGCAATTAACCGCCAAGGGATTGACAACCCCTTGTTTGCACTAGGTGCAAGTATTTGTTACTTTGTGTAGGTTTTGTTCACAAGGTCTTGCGCGGTTCACCTACTGGATTGATAACCTTGGTTCTTAACTAAGGGAAATACTTATCTCTATTGTACTACATCATCCTCTCCTCTTCGGGGAAATTCCAACGCAGCTCACAAGTAGCAGGAAGAATTTCTGGCACCGTTGCCAGGGAGACATCACCAACACTTATCAAGTAACATTGCATAAACTTTCATCTCCTTGCATTTACTTTCGTTTTCCATTTTCCTCTCATTTTCATCTCCCCCACTTCTGAACGTTTTCGCAAAAACATAAAAATATTTTCTGTTTGTTTTTTGCTCGTTTGCTTGTTTTGTCGCGATGTCTCAAGAAAATACAAAGTTGTGTGACTTTTCCAAGACTAATAATAATGATTTTATTAGTACTCCGAATGCTCCTCCCGCCACTAGTGCGGAGTCTTGTGATATTAATGCTGCTTTGCGAAATCTTGTTATGAAAGAACAATTTTCCGGTAGTCCTAATGAAGATGATGCATCCCATCTTAACACTTTCGTTGAATTGTGTGATATGCAAAAGAAAAAAGATGTGGATAAAATTATTGTCAAATTGAAACTACTTCCGTTCTCATTACGAGATATTAATAAAACTTTGTTTTCATCCTTGCCATGAAATAGTATTGATTATTGGGATAAGTGTAAGGATGCTTTTACTGCAAAGTATTTTCCTCCCGCGAAAATTATTTCCCTTAGAAATCAAATCATGAATTTTAAAAAAATTGAGCATGAACATGTTTCCCAATCTTGGGAGAGGGTGAAATTAATGATAAGAAATTGTCCCACTCATGGCTTAAGTTTATGGATGATCATACAAAAAAAATATGTGGATTGAACTTTGTTTATAGAAATCTTTTAGATTCCGCCGCGGGTGGTAGTTTTATGTTAATCACACTAGGAGAAGCCACAAAATTGCTTGATAACATTATTACAAATTATTCATAATGGCATACTGAAAGAGCTCCTACTAGTTAAAAATTGAATTATGTTGAAGAAACTAATACTTTGAGTGATAAAGTAGATGCGCTTATGAAAATGGTTGCTAGTAAGAGTGCTCATATTGATCCTAATGATGTGCCATTATCTACTTTGATTGAGAAAAATAATTGTCCTGTAGATGTGAATTTTGTCTCATGGAACAATTTCAATAGTAATGCTTATAGAGGTACAATTGATAAAAGTGGGGTTGGAGAGGTCAAAACTTTAAATAGTGATGTGCCCACTACTTTGGATTTCAAGGATTTCAATTATAATAGTTGTTCTTTAATTGAGTGTATTTCCTTGTTGCAATTCATGATAAATTCACCAAATGCTTACGAATAAAATAAAGCTTTTACTAAATATATTGTAGAAACGATGATGAATGCTTTAGAAGAAAAGCTAGAATTGGAGGTTTCAATACCTAGAAAATTATATGATGAATGGGAACCTATTATTAAAATAAAGATAAAAAATATGAGTGCAATGCTTTATGTGATTTGGGTGCTAGCATTTCCACAATGCCGAAATCTTTATGTGATGTGCTAGGATTTCATGATTTGGAAGAATGTTCTCTTAATTTGCACTTAGCAGTTTCCACTATTAAGAAACCTTTGGGTAGAATATATGATGTTATTATTCTTGAAAACAAGAATTATGTGCCCGTTGATTTCATTGTTCTTGATATTGATTGCAAAAGGTCTTGTCCCATAATACTTGGTAGACCTTTCCTATGAACCGTACGTGCTATTATTGATATGAAAGAGGGTAATATAAAGTTTCAATTTCCATTGAAGAAAGGAATGGAAAACTTCCTAGAAAGAGAATTAAGACACCATATGAATCTGTTATGAGGGCCGCCTTTGGAATCGTTTTGAAGGATGACAACACTTGAAACTATGCAATACACCTAGCTAGGGGGATAAAACTATAGCACTTGTTGGGAGGCTGTTGGGGAACGTTGCAGAAAATTAAAATTTTTCCTACGGTTTCACCAAGATCCATCTATGAGTTCATCTAGCAACGAGTCATGGGAGAGTGATTGCATCTACATACCACTTGTAGATCGCGTGCGGAAGCGTTCAATGGAACGGGGATGATGGAGTCGTACTCGCCGTGATTCAGATCACCGATGACCTAGTGCTGAACGGACAGCACCTCCGCGTCCAACACACGTACGGAGCGGATGACGTCTCCTCCTTCTTGATCCAGCAAGGGGAAAGGAGAGGTTGATGATGATCCAGCAGCACGACGGCGTGGTGGTGGATGCAGCAGAACTCCGGCAGGCTTCGCTAAGCAACTATGGGAGGAGGAGGAGGTGTTGCGGGGAGGAGGAGGCGCCAGGCTTATGGGTGCGGCCACCCTCCCTCCCTCCCTTTATATAGGTGCAAGAGAGAGGGGAGGACGCAGCCTGCCCCTTCCTCCAAGGAAGGGTGCGGTTAAGAGGGGGAGGAGTCCATCCTCCCAAGGCACCCCTGAGGTGCCTTCCCTTTAGGACTCTCCCCTTTTCTTATATCTTGGCGCATGGGCCTCTTGGGGCTGGTGCCCTTGGCCCATATAGGCCAAGGCGCACCCCTACAGCCCATGTGCCCCCGGGCAGGTGGACCCCGGTGGACCCCGGACCCCTTCGGCACTCCGGTACAATACCGATAACGCGAAACTTTTCCGTGACCAAAATAAGACTTCCTATATATAAATCTTTACCTCCGGACCATTCCGAACTCCTCGTGACGTCCGGGATCTCATCCGGACTCAACAACATTCGGTTTGCTGCATTCTCATATTCATACAACCCTAGTGTCACCGAACCTTATGTGTAGACCCTACGGGTTCGGGAGACATGCGACATGACCGAGACGGCTCTCGGGCAATAACCAACAGCGGGATCTGGATACCCATGTTGGCTCCCACATGCTCCTCGATGATATCATCGGATGAACCACGATGTCAAGGATTCAATCAACCCCGTATACTATTCCCTTTGTCAATCGGTATTTTACTTGCCCGAGATTCGATCGTCGGTATCCCAATACCTCGCTCAATCTCGTTGCCGCAAGTCACTTTACTGCATCAGTAATGCATGATCCCGTGACCAAACACTTGGTCACTTTGAGCTCATTATGATGATGCACTACCGAGTGGGCCCAGTGATACCTCTCCGTCATAATGGTGACAAATCCCAGCCTCGATCCGTGTTAACCCAACAGACACTTTTGGAGATACCTGTAATGCACCTTTATAGTCACCCGCCACGCTCGACGTTTGGTACACCCAAAGCACTCCTACGGTATCCGGGAGTTACACGATCTCATGGTCTAAGGAAGAGATACTTGACATTGGAAAAGCTCTAGCAAAACGAACTACACGATCTTGTGCTATGCTTAGGATTGGGTCTTGTCCATCACATCATTCTCCTAATGATGTGATCCCGTTATCAATGACATCCAATGTCCATAGTCAGGAAACCATGACTATCTGTTGATCAACGAGCTAGTCAACTAGAGGCTCACTAGGGACATTTTGTGGTCTATGTATTCACACGTGTATTACGATTTCTGGATAATACAATTATAGCATGAAATCAAGCTTCAAAATATCGTATATCGGGTTCATATCGGTTTGGCTTCGACATATCGGATGTCGGATATCGGGTGATATATCGGACGATATGTAGATATATCGGAGAAAATATGTCTAGTTTCTTTTTCATTATTCTTGTTCAAAACATTTATTTTTAGTAAAGGAAAATGTATGATGTCAATGCTTTAATAGAACACTTCTAGATTCCTAGTTTATTAACTTATTGATTAAGAAAATATTAAGGAAAGATTCACAAAATCCTTACCCTATGATTAAAAACAATGCGATATATATGCATTTGTATGAAACATTGTGCATGACTTTGATAATGTATAATGAAGTTGTAAATGCATAATCTTATTTCACTGCTTTCTAATAAATAATTCTTGTCGTCTACGTATCATTCTATATCGGTGGACATATCGGGCTAGATATCGGCCATATCGGTCAATATTTCGGTCCATATCGGGTGATATGTTGGAAAATGATATTTACCAAATGATATGTTATGTCCATATCGGTAGGGCCCCAAAAGTGATATATCGGCCTATATATCGGTCGTATCGGCCTAGATTTAAAAGCTTGGCATGAATAAAAGACAATTATCATGAACAAGGAAATATAATAATAATACTTTTATTATTGCCTCTAGGGCATATTTCCAACAGTCTCCCACTTGCACTAGAGTCAATAATCTAGTTACATTGTGATGAATCGAACACCCATAGAGTTCTGGTGTTGATCATGTTTTGCTCGCGGAAGAGGTTTAGTCAACGGATCTGCGACATTCAGATCCGTATGCACTTTGCAAATTTCTATGTCCCCATCTTGAACATTTTCACGAATGGAGTTGAAGCGACGCTTGATGTGCCTGGTCTTCTTGTGAAACCTGGGCTCCTTGGCAAGTGCAATAGCTCCAGTGTTGTCACAGAAGAGTTTGATCGGCTCCTACGCATTGGGTATGACTCCTAGGTCGGTGATGAACTCCTTACCCAAATTGCTTCATGTGCTGCCTCTGAGGCTGCCATGTACTTTGCTTCACATGTAGATCCCACCACGACGCTCGCTTGCAGTTGCACCAGCCATCGCTCCACCATTTAACATATACACGATCCGGTTTGTGACTTTGAGTCATCAGATCTGTGTCGAAGCTAGCATCGACGTAACCCTTTCGACGAGCTCTTCGTCACCTCCATAAACGAGAAACATGTCCTTTGTCCTTTTCGGTACTTCAGGATATTCTTGACCGCTGTCCAAAGTGTTCCTTGCCGGGATTACTTTGGTACCGCTACCAAACTTACGGCAAGGTTTACATCAGGTCTGGTACACAGCATGGCATACATAATAGAACCTATGGCGAGGCATAGGGATGACGCTCATCTCTTCTTTATCTTTTGTCGTGGTCGGGCATTGAGCCGAGCTCAATCTAACACCTTGTAGTACAGGCAAGAACCCTTTCTTGGATTGATCCATTTTGAACTTCTTCAAAATTTTATCAAGGTATGTGCTTTGTGAAAGACCTATGAGGCGTCTTGATCTATCTCTATAGATCTTGATGCCTAATATATAAGCAGCTTCTCCAAGGTCCTTCATTGAAAAAAATTTATTCAAGTAGGCCTTAATGTTGTCCAAGAGTTCTATATCATTTCCCATCAAAAGTATGTCATCTACATATAATATGAGAAATGCTACAGAGCTCCCACTCACTTTCTTGTAAACGCAGCTTCTCCATAAGTCTCAAGATAAACCCAAACGCTTTGATCATCTCATCAAAGCGAATGTTCCAACTCCGAGATGCTTGCACCAGCCCATAAATGGATCGCTGGAGCTTGCATACTTTGTTAGCATTCTTAGGATCGACAAAACCTTCTGGCTGCATCATATACAGCTCTTCCTTAAGATAACCGTTAAGGAACGCTGTTTTGACGTCCATCTGCCATATCTCATAATCATAGTATGCGGCAATTGCTAACATGATTGGACGGACTTAAGCTTCGCTACGGAGAGAAAGTCTCATCGTAGTCAATCCCTTGAACTTGTCGATAACCCTTAGCGACAAGTCGAGCTTTATAGATGGTAACATTACCATCCGCGTCCGTCTTCTTCTTAAAGATCCATTTGTTTTCTATCGCTCGCCGATCATCGGGCAAGTCTGTCAAAGTCCATACTTTGTTTTCATACATGGATCCTATCTTGGATTGCATGGCTTCAAGCCATTTGTTGGAATCTGGGCCCGCCATCGCTTCTTCATAGTTCGAAGGTTCACCGTTGTCTAACAACATGATTTTCAGGACAGGGTTGCCGTACCACTCTGGTGTGGAACGTGTCCTAGTGGACCCACTGGTTCAGAGCAACTTGATCCAAGTACCTTGATCATCATCATTAATTTCCTCTCCGGTCGGTGTAGGCACCACAGAAAAATTTTCTGAGCTGCACTACTTTCCGGTTCAAGAGGTAGTACTTCATCGAAGTTCTACTTTCCTCCCACTTACTCCTTTCGAGAGAAACTCTTTTTCCAGAAAGGATCCGTTCTTGGCAACAAAGATCTTTCCTTCGGATCTAAGGTAGAAGGTATACCCAATGGTTTCCTTAGGGTATCCTATGAAGACGCATTTTTCCGACTTGGGTTCGAGCTTTTCAGGTTGAAGTTTCTTGACATAAGCATCGCATCCCCAAACTTTTAGAAACGACAGCTTAGGTTTCTTCCCAAACCATAATTCATACAAAGTGTCGCCTCAACGGATTTAGACGGTGCCCTATTTAAAGTGAATGTAGCTGTCTCTAGAGCGTATCTCCAAAATGATAGCGTAAATCGGTAAGAGACATCATAGATCACACCATATCCAATAGAGTGCGACACGACGTTCGGACACACCGTTCGTTGAGGTGTTCCAGCGGCGTGAGTTGTGAAACGATTCCACATTTCCTTAAGTGTGTACCAAATTTGTGACTTAAATATTCTCCTCCACGATCGATCGCAAGAATTTTATCTTTCGGTCACGTTGATTCTCTACTTCATTCTGAAATTCCTTGAACTTTTCAAAGGTCTCAGACTTGTGTTTCATCAAGTAGACATACCCATATCTACTCAAGTCATCAGTGAGAGTGAGAACATAATGATATCCTCCGCGAGCCTCAACACTCATTGGACCGCACACATCGATATGTATGATTTCCAATAAGTTGGTTGCTCGCTCCATTGTTCCGGAGAACGGAGTCTTGGTCATCTTGCCCATGAGGCATGGTTCGCATGTGTCAAATTATTCATAATTGAGAGACTCTAAAAGTCCATCAGCATGGAGCTTCTTCATGCGCTTGACACCAATGTGACTAAGGCGGCAGTGCCACAAGTATGTGGGACTATCGTTATCAACTTTACATCTTTTGGTATTCACACTATGAACATGTGTAACGTTACGTTCGAGATTCATTAAGAATAAACCATTGACCATCGGAGCATGACCATAAAACATTTCTCTCATATAAATAGAACAACCATTATTCTCGGATTTAAATGAGTAGCCATCTCGTATTAAACGAGATCCTGATACAATGTTCATGCTCAAACTTGGTACTAAATAACAATTATTGAGGTTTAAAACTAATCCCGTAGGTAAATGTAGAGGTAGCGTGTCGACGGCGATCACATCGACCTTGGAACCATTCCCGACGCAAGATCGTCACCTCGCCCTTCGCCAGTCTCCGCTTATTCCGCAGCTCCTGCAGTGAGTTACATATATGAGCAACGGCACCGTATCAAATACCTGGAGTTGCTACAAGCATCGGTAAGGTACACATCAATTACATGTATATCAAATATACCTTTAGTGTTGCCGCCTTCTTATCGCTAAGTATTTGGGGCAGTTCCGCTTCAAAGGACCCTTCCTTTGCAATAAAAGCACTCATCTCGTGCTTGGGTCCATTCTTTGACTTCTTCCCGCAATCGGCTTATCGGCGCGGCAACATCCTTGTCGCCCTTCTTGAAGTTCTTCTTTCCCTTGCCCTTCTTGAACTTAGTGGTTTTATTGACCATCAACACTTGATGCTCCTTCTTGATTTCTACCTCTGCGACTTCAGATTGAAAATACTTCAGGAATAGTTTTCACCATCCCCGCATATTGTAGTTCATCACAAAGCTCTTGTAGCTTGGTGGGAGCGATCAAGGATTCTGTCAATGACCGCCTCGTCCGGGAGGTTAATGTCCAGTGGGACAAGCGGTTTTGCAACCCGTACATTTTGAGTATGTGCTCACCGATGTAACTATTTTCCTCCATCTTACAACTGTAGAACTTGTCGGAGACTTCATATCTCTCGACCAGGGCATGAGCTTGGAAAACCATTTTCAGCTCCTCGAACATCTCATATGCTCCGTGTTGCTCAAAACGCTTTTGGAGCCCGGTTCTAAGCTGTAAAGCATGCCGCCTTTGAACGAGGGAGTAATCATCAAGACGAGACTGCCAAGCATTCATAATGTCTTGGTTCTTCGATGGGTGCATCACCTAGCGGTGCTTCTAGGACATATTGTTTCTTGGCTGCTATGAGGATGATCTCAAGTTCGGACCCAGTCCGAATAGTTGTTGCCATCGTCTTTCAGCTTGGTTTTCTAGGAAGCGTTGAAGTTCATGGTGACATGAGCGTTGGCCATTTGATCTACAAGACATGTTTTGCAAAGACTTTAGACTAAGTTCATGATAATTAAGTTCATCTAATCAAATTGTTTAATGAACTCCCACCAGATTTGACATCCCTCTAGTCATCTAAGTGTTACATGATCCGAGTCGACTAGGCCGTGTCCGATCATCACGTGAGACGGACTAGTCATCGTCGGTGAACATCTCCATGTTGATCGTATCTTCCATACGACTCATGTTCGACCTTTCGGTCTCTTGTGTTCCGAGGCCATGTGCGTACATGCTAGGCTCGTCAAGTTAACCCTAAGTGTTTATGCATGTGTAAAACTGTCTTACACCCGTTGTATGTGAACGTAAGGATCTATCACACCCGATCATCACGTGGTGCTTCAAACGATTTAACTTTAGCAACGGTGCACAGTTAGGGGAACACTTTCTTGAAATTATTATAAGGGTCATCTTATTTACTACCGTCGTTCTAAGTAAACAAGATGCATAAAACATAATAAACATCACATGCAATTATATAAAATAGTGACATGATATGACCAATATCATATAGCTCCTTTGATCTTCATCTTCGGGGCTCCATGATCATCTTGTCACCGGCATGACACCATGATCTCCATCATCATGATCTCCATCATCGTGTCTCCATGAAGTTGCTCGCCAACTATTACTTCTACTACTATGGCTAACACGTTTAGCAATAAAGTAAAGTAATTTACATGGCGTTGAATCAATGACTCGCAGGTCATACAATAATTAAGACAACTCCTATGGCTCCTGCCAGTTGTCATACTCATCGACATGCAAGTCGTGATTCCTATTACAAGAACATGATCTCATACATCACAATATATCATTCATCATTCATCACAACTTCGGCCATATCACATCACATGACAATTGCTGCAAAAACAAGTTAGACGTCCTCTAATTGTTGTTGCATCTTTACGTGGCTGCAATTGGGTTCTAGCAAGAACGTTTTCTTACCTACTTAATAACCACAACGTGATTTTGTCAACTTCTATTTACCCTTCATAAGGACCCTTTTCATCTAATCCGCTCCAACTAAAGTAGGAGAGACAGACACCCGCTAGCCACCTTATGCAACTAGTGCATGTCAGCCGGTGGAACCTGTCTCACGTAAGCGTACGTGTAAGGTCGGTCGGGCCGCTTCATCCCACAATACCGCTGAAGCAAGAAAAGACTAGTAGCGGCAAGCAAGTTGACAAGATCTACGCCCACAACGAAATTGTGTTCTACTCGTGCAATAGAGAACAACGATAGACCTAGCTCATGATGCCACTTTGTTGGGGAACGCTGCGAGAAAATTAAAATTTTTCCTACGGTTTCACCAAGATCCATCTATGAGTTCATCTAGCAACGAGTCATGGAGAGTGATTGCATCTACATACCACTTGTAGATCGCGTGCGGAAGCGCTCAATGGAACGGGATGATGGAGTCGTACTCGCCGTGATTGAGCACCACCGATGACCTAGTGCTGAACGACAGCACCTCCGCGCTCAACACACGTGACGGAGCGGTGACGTCTCCTCCTTCTTGATCCAGCAAGGGAAAGGAGAGGTTGATGATGATCCAGGAGCACGACGGCGTGGTGGTGGATGCAGCAGAACTCCGTCAGGGCTTCCCTAAGCAACTACGGGAGGAGGAGGAGGTGTTGCAGGGAGGAGGAGGCGCCAGGCTTATGGGTGCGGCCACCCTCCCTCCCTCCCTTTATATAGGTGCAAGAGAGGGGAGGTCGCAGCCTTGCCCTTCCTCCAAGGAAGGGGTGCGGCTAAGAGGGAGGAGGAGTCCATCCTCCCAAGGCACCCCTGAGGTGCCTTCCCCTTTAGGACTCTCCCCTTTCTTATATCTTACAAGATGGGCCTCTTGGGGCTGGTGCCCTTGGCCCATATAGGCCAAGGCGCAGCCCCTACAGCCCATGTGGCCCCCCGGGGCAGGTGGACCCCCCCGGTGGACCCTCGGACCCCTTTTGGCACTCCCGGTACAATACCGATAACGCGCGAAACTTTTCCAGCGACCAAAATAAGACTTCCTATATATAAATCTTTACCTCCGGACCATTTCGGAACTCCTCGTGACGTCAGGGATCTCATCCGGACTCAAAACATTCGGTTTTCTGCATTCTCATATTCATACAACCCTAGCGCCACCGAACCTTATGTGTAGACCCTACGGGTTCGGAGACATGCGACATGACCGAGACGGCTCTCGGGCAATAACCAACAGCGGATCTGGATACCCATGTTGGCTCCTACATGCTCCTCGATGGTATCATCGGATGAACCACGATGTCGAGGATTCAATCAACCCGATACTATTCCCTTTGTCAATCGGTATTTTACTTGCCCGAGATTCGATCGTCGGTATCCCAATACCTCGTTCAATCTCGTTGCCGGCAAGTCACTTTACTCGTACCGTAATGCATGATCTCGTCAAACGCTTGGTCACTTTGAGCTCATTATGATGATGCACTACCGAGTGGGCCCAGTGATACCTCTCCGTCATACGGAGTGACAAATCCCAGTCTTGATCCGTGTTAACCCAACAGACACTTTTGGAGATACCTGTAATGCACCTTTATAGTCACCCAGTTACGTTGTGACGTTTGGTACACCCAAAGCACTCCTACGGTATCCGGGAGTTACACGATCTCATGGTCTAAGGAAGAGATACTTGACATTGGAAAAGCTCTAGCAAAACGAACTACACGATCTTGTGCTATGCTTAGGATTGTCTTGTCCATCACATCATTCTCCTAATGATGTGATCCCGTTATCAATGACATCCAATGTCCATAGTCAGGAAACCATGACTATCTGTTGATCAACGAGCTAGTCAACTAGAGGCTCACTAGGGACATTTTGTGGTCTATGTATTCACACGTGTATTACGATTTCTGGATAATACAATTATAGCATGAATAAAAGACAATTATCATGAACAAGGAAATATAATAATAATACTTTTATTATTGCCTCTAGGGCATATTTCCAACAGAGGCAACCCAGTAGTTATCTCTATTTTTCTTGTTTCTTTCCTATTTTTTGTGTGCAAATTTATATTCTACTGTTATGGTTGTGTTTTCGTGTTTAAATTAGTGCAAAGTAAAGCCTTTGGGATGATTTGGATGATAATTGCTTTGATTTTGTGAGAGAACATAAACTTTTGCGCCCAGTAGCCGAATTGTTCAGATTCAGTGGAACGTGATAAATTTCTGATTTTTTACACATGATTGATATACAAATTGCCCACATTTTCTAATTTTCATAATTTTTGGAGTTAAAGAAGTATGTTCATTGTTCGAATCATCACAGACTGTTCTGTTTTCGATAGATTCTATCTTCGTTGCATTATTCGCTTGTTTTAATGAATCTATGGATTGTATCGGGGTGTATAATTCATGGTGAAGTTAGAATACATTAGCTATTATGCAACAATAAAATATGAATGGGTTTACAACAGTACCTAAAGTGATGATTTGCTTGTTATACTAACAGATCTCACGAGTGTTGTGTTGAGTTTTGTGTGCTGAAGTTTTCAAGTTTGAGTGAGATCGCTATGGGTGAAGGAATAAGAAGAGGCAAGAGCCTAAGATTGGGGATGCCCGAGGCACCCCAAGGTAATATTCAAGGAGACCCAAGCATCTAAGCTTGGGGACGCACCGAATGGCTTCCCCTCTTTCTTCTACCAATCATCGGTAAAGTACTTGGAGCTATATTTTTATTTATCACATGATATGAGTTTTGCTTTGAGCGTCGTGTATTATATGAGTTTTTGCTTTGTTTGCTTTTTAGTTTGCCACAATCATATTTTCTGGACACACCTTTTTGAGAGGGACACACATTATTTGTGATTTGTTAGAATACTCTTTTGTGCTTCACTTATATCTTTTGAGCTAGGTAGTTGCTCTAGTACTTCACTTATATCTTTTAGAGCACGGCGGTGGTTATATTTTAAAGAAATAGTTGCACTCTCATGCTTCGCTTATATCATCTTGAGAGTTGATAATAGTAACGGCAATATGCACAAGTTATGAAATTGGTCCTAATATGATAGGTATTCAAGAGGGCTATAATAAAAACTTTCATGTAGATCACTGAACATGGTAAGTTTGATTCTTTGCAATAGTTTTGCGGTATAAAGATGGTAATATGTGGTAGGTACTTGTGAATGATTGTGGTTTAGTAAGAATAATGGTGTTAAGGATTGTGATTCCCGAAAGCATGCACGCATAGTCTCTCGCTATGCTAAGAAGTTGTGGCATGATTTATTATTGAATGTCTTCCTTTGCTTGAATGTCGGGGACACGCGATGGTTAACTCCTACCAACCTGCCCCCTAGGAGCTGCTACTTATGAGCTGCTCAGGGATTTCCCTGAAGAGGAGATGATGATGCAGTACAGTAGAGATAAGTATTTCCCTCAGTTAAGAACCAAGGTTATCAATCTAGTACAAGAACCATGCGACACCTTATGAACAACACCTACACACAAAATAACAAATACTTGCACCCAACGCAAACAAGGGGTTGTCAGACCCTTGGCGGTTAATTGCAAGGATCAAATCTCGTAGTGATAGGTAGATAAACAAAAACACAAAACAAAAGTAAAGTAAATAAATTGCAGCAAGGTATTTTTGGCTTTTAATATATGATAAAGATAGACCCGGGGGCCATAGTTTTCACTAGAGGCTTCTCTCTCGAACAAAAAGCATATAGTGGGTAAAAAAATACTATTGGGAAATTGATAGAAAAGCGAATAATTATGAAGATATTCAAGGAAATGATCATGTATATAGGCATCACGTCCGAGACAAGTAGACCGACTCCTGCCTGCATCTACTACTATTACTCCACACATCGACCGCTATCTAGCATGCATCTAGAGTATTAAGTTCATAAATAACGGAGTAACTCCTTAAGCACGATGACATGATGTAAACAAACTAAATCCAATCAATATGAATAAACCCCATTGTCATGTCCCCTTATGTCACTGGGATAGAGCACCACAAGATCGAACCCATCACAAAACACATCTCCTATTGCAAGATAAATCAATATAGTTGGCCAAACCAAACAGATAGACCAGAGAGAAATACAAAGATATAATAATCATGCATAAAAGAGTTCAGAGATGACTCAAATAATATTCGTAGATAATCTCATCATAAACCCACAATTCATTGGATCCCAACAAACACACCGCCAAAAAGGATTACATCAAATAGATCTCTAAGAACATCGAGGAGAACAAGATCAAAGAGAGAGACGAAGCCATCTAGCTACTAGGTATGGACCCGTAGATTTATGGTAAAGTACTCACACATTATCAGAAGGGTAGAAAGGTTGATGTAGAGGCCATCCGTGATTGATTCCCCCTGGCACAGTGCCGAAAAAGGCCTCCAGATGGGATCTCGTGATAATAGAAGCTTTGCGGTGGTGAAAAATGTATTTTGGGTGGCTCTCTATTGGTTTCCCGATTTTAGAGAATTTACAGAGTTGGAATTAGGTCAAACGGAGGAATGAGGGGCCCATGAGGCACATGGGCATGCCTACCCCCGTGGGCGCGCTGATGTAGCTTGAAGCTACGTCGGTATTTTCTCAAAGAGGAAGGGATGATGCAGCACAGCGGCGGTAGGTATTTCCCTCAGATATGAAACCAAGGTTATCGAACCAGTAGGAGAACCAAGCAACACAACGTAAACAGCCCCTGCACACAAATAACAACAACTCACAACCCGACGTGTTAAAGGGGTTGTCAATCCCTTTCGGGCAGCGGCTCCAGAAACGGTGCGTAGACGGGATAAAGTTTTGTAGTAAATTGATAGATCGAACGCCGAATAAAACAAATAAAGCAAAATTGCAGCAAGGTATTTTTGTATTTTTGGTTTAATAGATCTGAAAATAAATGCAAGAGAAAAGTAGATCACAAAGGCAAATATATGAGAAAGAAGACCCGGGGCCGTAGGTCTCACTAGTGGCTTCTCTCAAGAAAAATAGCAAGCGGTGGGTAAACAAATTACTGTTGGGCAATTGATAGAACTTCAAATAATCATGACAATATCCAGACAATGATCATTATATAGGCATCACGTCCAAGATTAGTAGACCGACTCCTGCCTGCATCTACTACTATTACTCCACACATCGACCGCTATCCAGCATGCATCTAGTGTATTAAGTTCATGGAGAAACAGAGTAATGCAATAAGAATGATGACATGATGTAGAAAAGATCTATCTATGTAGAGATAGACCCCATCGTTTTATCATTAGTAGCAACGATACATACGTGTCGTTTCCCTTTCTGTCACTGGGATCAAGCACCGTAAGGTCGAACCCACTACAAAGCACCTCTTCCCATTGCAAGATAAATAGATCAAGTTGGCCAAACAAAACCCAAATATCGGAGAAGAAATACGAGGCTATAAGATATCATGCATGTAAGAGATCAAAGAAACTCAAATAACTTTCATGGATATAAAAAGATAGATCTGATCATGCACTCAAAGTTCATCAGATCCCAATAAACACACCGCAAAACGAGTTACATCATATGGATCTCCAAGAGACCATTGTATTGAGAATCGAGCGAGAGAGAGAAAACCATCCATCTACTAACTACGAACCCGAAGGTCTACAAAGAACTACTCACGCATCATCGGAGAGGCACCAATGGAGGTGGTGAACCCCATCCGAGATGGTGTCTAGATTGGATCTGGTGGTTCTGGACTCTGCGGCGGCTGGATGAATATTTCGTCGACGTTCCTAGGGTTTCTGGAATATTGGGATAATTATAGAGCAAAGAGGCGGTCCGGGGGGCACCCGAGGTGGGCACAACCCACTAGGGCGCGCTTGGGCCTCCTGGCGCGCCCTAGTGGGCTGTGCCTCCCTCGGGGCACCCCCAGGCGCAGCCAGGGCCCATTGTGTTCCATGTGGCCTAAAAATTCTCCGTAAAGTTTCGGGCATTTGGACTCCGTCTGATATTGATTTTCTGCGATGTAAAAACATGGAAAAACAGCAACTGGCACTTGGCACTATGTCAATAGGTTAGTACCAAAAATTGATATAAAATGACTATAAATGATTGTAAAACATCCAAGATTAATAATATAACAGCATGGAACAATAAAAGATTATAGATACGTTGGAGACGTATCAGCATCCCCAAGCTTCACTCCTACTCGTCCTCGAGTAGGTAAGTGATAAAAACAGAATTTTTGATGTGGAATGCTGCCTAACATGTCATATCATATTTCTTTTCTTTATAACACGGACATTTCGACTTTTAGTTGTTCAAATCAATAGTCTAATTTTGACAGTATAATTTAGATACTTCAGCATATCAACAAGCAACCATGTCTTTCAAAATATCAACGCTAAAATAAGTTATCCCTAGCCCATTATGCTCAACCATTGATCCATTCATGAAACACACTCGAATATTAGCTACACCCAATACTTAAGTACGATCATATTGCCTCCTAGTTGGTGCTTTTATAAGAGAAGATGGAGACTCAAATTCAAAAATAAAAATTGCATAAAGTAAAAGAAAGACCCTTCGTAGAGGGAAGTAGGGATTTGTAGAGGTGCCAGACCTCAAAGCAAAAATTGAGAGATAAAAACATTTTGGGAGGTGTATCCTTCCCACAAACGAAAACGACTTAGAGTTACCAACACTTTCCATGCTAGATATATCATAGGCGGTCCCCAAACAGAAAATAAAGTTTATTCCTTTTTCAACCATACTTTCACTTTCCATGGCTAGCCGTATCCACGGTTGCCCTCCATACCAAAACTTTCCAAGGAATTTATTATTTGACAACATAAAGTAAATTCATTTTTCATTTCGGGATGGGCATCCCTAATACCTTTGCCTTACTCTCGTGCAATGACAAGTGAATAAACACTCACCGTGAGAATAGCACATCTAGCATGGGAAATATTAGCCACCGCTCACCGCTCTGTGAGCGGAACGAACACACAAAAGAGAAGTTTATTTTGAAAATTAGGGATGGCACATACAAATTCGCTTAGAACGACAAAAGAATACCGCATATAGGTAGATATAGTGGACTCATGTGGCAAAACTGGGTTAAAGGTTTTTGGATGCACAAGTAGAGATCATACTTAGTGCAAAATGAAGGCTAGCAAAAGATTGAGAAGCGACCAACCAAGAAACGAATAATCTCATAAGCGAGCATTAAGCATAATTACCACCGAATAATGCACCATAAGTAGGATATAATTTCATTGCGTAATTATTGACTTTCGTGCTTGCATAGGGAATCACAAACCTTAACACCAATATTCTTACTAAAGCATAATTACTCATCAACATAACTCACATATCACATCATCATATCTCAAAACTATTACTAAGAATCAAGTTTCTTTTGTCCAATGATCTTCATGAAAGTTTTTATTATATCCTTCTTGGATATCTATCACTTTGGAACTAATTTTCATATGTTGCTTTTCACAAGCTCAAATAAATATAAGTGAAGATCATGAGCATAATTTTTCTTTCTCTCAAATTAAAAGTGAAGCAAGAGAGAATTTCATGAAAATTTTGCTAACTCTCAAATAAATCTAAGTGAATCAAGAGAGCATTTCTTCAAAAATACTAAAGCGCACTGTGCTAAAAAAGATATAAGTGAAGCACTAGAGCAAGTCCATAGCTCATAAAAATTTAAGTGAAGCATAGAGAGCAATTCTAACAACTCATGACATAAATTTGGCTTTCTCAAATAGGTGTGTCCAGCAAGGAATCAAGATTTAAAACACAAAATAAAACAAGCAAATACTCACATCATACAAGACGCTCTAAGCAAAACACATAGTATGTGACGAATAAAAATATAGCTTCGAGTATAATACCAATGGTCGTTAGAAGAAAGAGGGGATGCCACTCGGGGCATCTCCAAGCTTAGTTGCTTGCTCCCTTTTGGATAATAGCTTGGGATGTCGTGGCATCCCCAAGCTTAGGCTCTTCTTACTCCTTATTCCTTCATCCATCGTAAGATAACCCAAAACTTGAAAACTTTAATCACACAAAACTCAACAAAGCCTTCGTGAGTCCGTTAGTATAAGAAAATAAATAACTACTATAAGTACTGTATCAAACCAATTCATATTTTGTTCTTGCATTATATCTACTGTATTCCAACTTTTCTGTGGCAAAAACTCATCAAAGAAAACCATAGAGCCATCAAAACAAGCACACAACGCAAAAAAAAAAAAACAGAATATGTCAAAACAGAACAGTCTGTAGCAATCTGACTATTTCGAAACTTCTGGAACTCAAACAATTCTGAAAAATTAGGATGATCTGAGCAATTTGTATATTGATCTTCTGCAAAAAGAATTGGCATTTTATCACGCTCTAGTAAACAATGAGAATTGTTTTCGTGAGAGAAAAAGTTTCAGTTTTTCAGCAAGATAAAACAACTATCACCCAAGAAGATCCTGAAGGCTTTACTTGGCACAAACACTAATAAAACAGAAAAAACACAATCATAAAAGTGGCATAATTGTTCAAACACTCAAGAACAGAAAGCAAAAAGCAAAAATAAATTTTATTCATTGGGTTGCCTCCCAACAAGCGCTATCGTTTTACGCCCCTAGCTAGGCATAATATTTCAACGATGCTCACTCAAAAGATAATAATTGAAACACAAAGAGAGCATCATGATACATGTGACAAACACATTTATGTCTAACATACTTCCTATGCATAGGAATTTTATAGGCAAACAAATTATCAAGACAAGAAATATCTAGCATATGCAAAGGAGAGGAATAAAACATTAACAATCTCAACACAACGAGAGGAAATTTAATATCATGAAAATTTCTACAACCATATTTTCCTATCTCATAATAATTATATGTAGGATCATAATCAAATTCAATAATATAGCTATCATATAAAATTTTCTATTTATGATCCATATGCATGCAAAGTTGACACTCTTCTAAAATAGTGGGATTCACATTAAATAAAGTCATGACCTCTCCAAACCCACTTTTATCAAAAATTTCACAAGATTCAACACTCTCCGAGTATGTGGGATTCTTATTTCCTAAAGTTGACACTCTTCCATACCCACTTTCAATATTATTGCAAACATATTCATCACAAGGCTTAAATAAATTTTCAAGATCATAAGAAGAATCACCCCAATCATGATCATTGCAACAAGTAGTGGACATAGCAAAATTAGCATACCCAAGCTTGGGGTTTTGCATATTATTATTACAATTAAAATTAATAGAATTTATAGTAAAATCATTGCAATCATGCTTTTCATTCAAGGAGCTATCATGAATAGCTTCATAAATTTCTTCATCACAATTTTCAGGTTCACGATTCTCAAGCAAAACTTCATAAAGATAATCTAGTGCACTCAAATCACTAGCAATTGGTTCATCATAATTGGATCTTTTGAAAAGATTAGCAAGTGGATGAGGATCCATATCAATTGATTTTTAACAAGCGAAGATGCAAGCAAATAGAAGACACATGGCAACACAAGCAAACATGAGATCTGACGAGAAAATGACGAATGAAAAAGAGGGCGAATAAAAACGGCAAATTTTTGTGAAGTGGGGGTGAGGAAAACGAGAGGCAAATGGCAAATAATGTAAATTGCGAGGAGATGAGATTTGTGATTAGGAACCTGGTATATGTTGAAGATCCTCCCCGGCAACGACGCTAGAAATTCCTTTTGATGCGGCTTGAAGCTACGTCGGTATTTCCCCAAAGAGGAAGGGATGATGCAGCACATCGGCGGTAGGTATTTCCCTCAGTTATGAGACCAAGGTTATCGAACCAGTAGGAGAACCAAGCAACACAACGTAAACAGCACCTTCACACAAATAACAACTACTCGCAACCCGACGTGTAAAAGGGGTTGTCAATCCCTTTCGGGTAGCGACGCCTCAAGATAGGAAAACAGACGTGAATAAAATTGTATTAGATTGATAGATCGAACGCCAAATAAAATAAATAAGAATAAAACACAACAAGGTATTTTTGTATTTTTGGTTTAGTAGATCTGAAAATAAAAGCAAAGGAAAATAGATCGCAAAGGGCCGTAGGTTTCACTAGTGGCTTCTCTCAAGAAAAATAACAAACGGTGGGTAAACAAATTACTGTTGGGTAATTGATAGAACTTCAAATAATCATGACGATATCCAGGCAATGATCATTATATAGGCATCACGTCCAAGATTAGTAGACCGACTCCTGCCTGCATCTACTACTATTACGTCATACATCTATCCATCATGCATCTAGTGTATTAAGTTCATGGACAAACGGAGTAATGCAATAAGAACGATGACATGATGTAGACAAGATCTATCTATGTAGAGATAGACCCCATCGTTTTATCCTTACTAGCAATGATACATACGTGTCGTTCCCTTTCTGTCACTGGGATCAAGCACCGTAAGATCGAACCCACTACAAAGCACCTCTTCCCATTGCAAGATAAATAGATCAAGTTGGCCAAACAAAACCCTAATATCGGAGAAGAAATACGAGGCTATAAGCAATCATGCATATAAGAGATCAAAGAAACTCAAATAACTGTCATGGATATTAAAAGATAGATCTGATCATAAACTCAAAGTTCATCAGATCCCAATAAACACACCGCAAAAAGAGTTACATCATATGGATCTCCAAGAGACCATTGTATTGAGAATCCAGTGAGAGAGAGAAAGCCATCTAGCTACTAACTACGGACCCGAAGGTCTACAAAGAACTACTACACATCATCGGAGAGGCACCTATGGAGGTGGTGAACCCCATCCGAGATGGTGTCTAGATTGGATCTGGTGGTTCTGGACTCTGCGGCGGCTGGATGAATATTTCGTCGACGTTCCTAGGGTTTCTGCAATATTGGGGTATTTATAGAGCAAAGAGGCGGTTCGTGGGGCACCCGAGGTGGGCACAACCACCAGGGCATGCCTGGGCCTCCTGACGTGCCCTGGTGGGTAGTGCCTCCCTCGGGGCACCCCCAGGCATAGCGAGGGCTCGTTGTGTTCCTTCTGGCCCATAAAAATTCTCCGTAAAGTTTCGGGGCATTTGGACTCCATCTGATATTGATTTTCTGCTATGTAAAAAACATGGAAAAAAACAACAACTGGCACTTGGCACTATGTCAATTGGTTAGTACCAAAAAATGATATAAAATGTCTATAAATGATTGTAAAACATCCAATATTAATAATATAACAGCATGGAATAATCAAAAATTATAGATACGTTCGAGACGTATCACGCGCCCATGTGGCTCGTGGCCCACTCCTTCATCTTCTGGCCTCCTCCTGAACCTTCTTGGGTCTCTTATGTCGAGAAAAAATCATCAAAAAGTTTCATGGCATTTGGACTTCGTTTGGTACTGATTTCCTAGAAAACCAAAAACAGGTAAAAAAACAACAACTGACACTAAGTTAATTGGTTAGTCCCAAAAAATAATATATAATTGCATATAAAACATCCAAGATTGATACTATAATAGCATGGAACAATAAAAAATTATAGATATGTTGGAGACGTATCAAGCTTTCCCAAGCTTAATTCCTGCTCATCCTCGAGTAGGTAAATGATAAAAACAGATTTTTTATGTGGAATGCTACCTAACATGTTCATCATGTAATCTTTCTTTTGTGGCATGAACATTAAGCTCTGAATGATTCAAAGCAATATTCTATCATTTGACATAAAAACATCAATACTCAGGCATACCAACAAACAATCATGCCTTTCAAAATATCAATGCTAATGTACGTTATCCCTATAAAATCGTATAGCATTATCATGCTCCATCTTCTTAATACAAAATATAAATCATGCACTTCCCCAGTGTTAGCTAAGCAATTGGTTCATATTTTTAACGTGCTTCAACTTTTTCAACCTTCACGCAGCGCAAGCCATGGATATAGCACTATCGGCGGAATAGAATACAGTGGTAGAGATTGATATGGAGAAGACAAAAAAGAAGTCTCACATCGACGAGGCTAATCAACGAGCTATGGAGATGCCCATCAGTTGATGTCAATGCAAGGAGTAGGGATTGTCATGCGATGGATGCACTAAGAGCTATAAGTGTATGAAAGCTCAAAAACAAAACTAAGTGGGTGTGCATCTGATACGTCTCTGCCGTATCTATAATTTTTTATTGCTTCATGCCAATAGTCTAGAACTTTCATATACTTTTAGCAACATTTTATATTATTTTTCAAACTAACATATTAGTCCAGTGCTAGTTCTTGTTTCTTGCATGTTTTTTCTTTCGCGGAATATCCATATCAAATGAAATCCAAACACGATAAAAATTTATTGAGATTTATTGTGGAATATATGTGATTTTTGGGGAGAATAATCAATGCAAGACGGTGCCCGAGGTGGCCACGAGGCACCAGGGCGCGACCATGGGGTGGCCGTGCCGTGGTAGCTTGTGGGCAACTCGTAAGTTGGTTGACCCCCTTCTTTCGTGGCAAGAAAGATAATATCAGGAAAAAATATGTTACAATTTCAGCCCTATCAGAGTTACGGATCTTCAGGTATTTAAGAAACGGAGAAGGGCCAGAAAATTAGAACACAAAATAGAAGAGAACAGAGAGAGAGAGAGAGAGAGAGAGAGAGAGATTCAATCTCGAAGGGGCTCCTGCCCTCCGGGAGCCATGGAGGCCATGGACTAGAGGGGAAACTCTCCTTCCATCTAGGGGGGAGGCCCATGAAAGGATCGAGAAGAGGGGTCTAGAGGGGGGGGGGGGTGGGTGATTAGACCTCAACAAGTAAAAGTGGTAGTTTTAGGTTCTTCAAGTTAAGGTAGAGTTTTAGCACAAGTTTAAGAATTCATAATACATTTCATGAAAGCATGGCAAGTGTATATGCAGCGGAAAGAGTAAAGCATGCTAATTGCAAGAAAGTAAATGGATGGGATTGGAGTGTGCAAACGCAATGAAGCCACGGAGATTTTTGGCTACTATTACTCCACACATCGACCGCTATCCAGCATGCATAAAGAGTATTAAGTTCATAAAGAGCGGAGTGACACCTTAAGCAAGATGACATGATGTAGACAAAGTAAATCCAATCAATATGAATAAACCCCATCATGTTATCCTTAATGGAAATGATACAAATACATGTCATGTCCCCTTCTGTCACTGGGATTGAGCACCGCAAGATCGAACGCATTACAAAGCATCTCTCCCATTGCAAGATAAATCAATATAGTTGGCCAAACCAAATGGATAGATCGAAGAGAAATACAAAGCTATAGTAATCATGCATAATAGAGTTTGGAGAAGACTCAAATAATATTCATAGATAATCTGATCATAAACTCACAATTCATCGGATCCCAACAAACACACCGCAAAAAAGGATTATATGGAATAGATCTCCAAGAACACCGAGGATAATATTCTATTGCAGATCGAAGAGAGAGAGAAGAAGCCATCTTGCTACTAGCTATGGACCCGTAGGTATGTGGTAAACTACTCACACATCATCGAAATGGTAGCAAGGTTGATGTACAGGCCCTCCGTGATCGATTGCCCCTCTGGCAGAGTGCTGAAAAAGGCCTCCAAATGGGATCTCACGAGAACAGAAGCTTGCGCCAGCGGGAAAAGTATTTTGGGTGGCTCTCTGTTGGTTTCCCGGCTTTAGAGAATTTATAGAGTTGGAATTAGATCAAACGGAGGAACGAGGGTCCCATGAGGCACATGGGCGCGCCTACCCCCTGGTCACACCCATGTGGCTCGTGGCCCACCCCTTCGTCTTCTGGCCTCCTCCCGAAGCTTCTAGGGTATCTTATGTCCAGAAAAATCGTCAAAAAGTTTCATGGCATTTGGGCTTCATTTGGTACTGATTTCATGAAAAACCAAAAACAGGCAGAAAAACAACAACTGGAACTTGGCACTAAGTTAATAGGTTAGTCCCAAAAAAGATATATAACTGCATATATAACATCCAAGATTGATACTATAATAGCATGGAACAATGAAAAATTATAGATAGGTTGTAGACATATCAGGAGCATGCGTAGTAGTACTTTGCTTTGAGGACTAATAAACTTTTGCAATAATTATGTGAGTTCTTTATGACTTATGTGAGTCCATGGATTGTACGCACTCCCATCTTTCTGCCATTTGCTAGCTTCTCGGGTACCGTGCATTGCTCTTTCACACCTCGAGACGTGGTGCAAGCTACACCGGTGCATACAAACCCCGTGATATGATACGCTCTATCACACATAAACCTCCTTATAGCTTCCTCAAAACAGCCATCATACCTACCTATTATGGCATTTCCATAGCCATTCCAAGATATATTGCCATGCAACTTCCATCGCTCCGTTTTTATGACACACATCATCATTGTCATATTGCTTTGCATGATCATATAGCTGACATAGTATTTGTGGCTCAGCCACCGTTCATCATTTTTTATACATGTTACGCTAGATCATTGCACATCCTGGTACACCGCCAGAGGCATTCATATGGAGTCATATTTTGGTCTATATCGAGTTGTAATTTTGAGTTGTAAGTAAATAAAAGTGCGATGATCATCATTATTCATTATTAGAGCATTGTTCCAAGTGAGGAAATAGAAAAATAAAAAGAGGCCAAAAAGAGCCCACAAAAAAATAAATGAGAGAAAAAGAGAGGAGGGACAATGTTACTATCTTTTTCCACACTTGTGCTTCATCGTAGCACCATGTTTTTCATATAGACAGTCCCTTATGCTTTCACTTCCATATAACTAGTGGGAATTTTGCATTATAGAATTTGGCTTGTATATTCTAATGATGGGCTTCCTCAAATGCTCGAGGTCTTCATGAGCAAGAAAGTTGGAAGAACACCCACTTAGTTTTCTTTTTGAGCTTTCATACACTTAGAGCTCTTAGTGCATCTGTTGCATGGCAACTCCCACTCCTTACATTGACATCAATTGATGGGCATCTCCATAGCCCATTGATCAGCCTCGTCGATGTGAGACTTTCTTCTTTTTGTCTTCTCCATATTAATCTCTACCACCGTATTCTATTCCACCCACTGTGATATATCCATGTCTTGCGCTCATGTATTGCGTGAGGGTTGAAAAAGTTGAAGCGCGTTAAAAAGTATGAACCAATTGTTGGGGAACGTAGCATGCAATTTCAAAAAAATTCCTACGCTCACGCTAGATCTACCTAGGAGATGCATAGCAACAAGAAGGGGAGAGTGTGTCCACGTACCCTCGTAGACCGAAAGCGCAAGCATTTGCTTAACGCGGTTGATTTAGTCGAACATCTTCTCGATCCAACCGATCAAGCACCGAACGTACGGCACCTCCGAGTTCTGCACACGTTCAGCTCGATGACGTCCCTCGAACTCTTGATCCAGCAAAGTGTTGAGGGAGAGTTCCGTCAGCACGAGGTGTGGTGACGGTGATGGTGAAGTGATCCGCGCAGGGCTTCGCCTAAGCACTACGTGAATATGACCGGAGGCGTAAACTATGGAGGGGACGCCGCACACGGCTTGGAACAATTGATGTGTGTTCTAGGCGCCCCCTCCCCACGTATATAAAGGAGGGAGGGGGAGGAGGTCGGCCCTAGGCGCACCCCAAGTAGGAGGAGTCCTACTTAGGCTCCTAGTAGGATTCGGCCCCCCCTTTCCTTTTACCGTAGGGGGAAAGTGGGAACGAGAGACAGGGGGAGAAGGAAAGGGGGGCGTCGCCCCCTCTCCTAGTCCTATTCGGCCTCCTTCCCTATGGGAGGCACGCCACCCCTTTGTGGGCTGGTGTGCCTCCTTCCTATGGCACATATGTCCCATATCTTCCACAGGGGGGTTCAGGTAACCCCCCCCCTCGGTACTCCGATATGTACCCGATACAATTTGAAACACTTCCGGTGTCCGAATACTATCATCCAATATATCAATCTTTACCTCTCGACCATTTCGAGACTCCTCATCATGTCTGTGATCTCATCCGGGACTTCGAACAACATTCGGTCACCAAATCACATAACTCATATAATACAAATCCTCATCGAACGTTAAGCATGCGGACCCTACAGGTTCGAGAACTATGTAGACATGGCCAAGACATCTCTCCGGTCAATAACCAACAGCGGAACCTGGATGCTCATATTGGTTCCTACATATTCTATGAAGATCTTTATCGATCAAACCGTAATGACAACATACGTCATTCCCTTTGTCATCGGTATGTTACTTGCCCGAGATTCGATCGTCGGTATTTTCATACCTAGTTCAATATCGTTATCAGCAAGTCTCTTTACTTGTTCTGTAATGCATCATCCCGCAACTAACTCATTAGTCACATTTCTTGCAAGGCTTATCATGACGCGCATTACCGAGAGGGCCCAGAGATACCTCTCCGATACTCGGAGTGACAAATCCTAATCCCGGTCTATGCCAACCCAACAAACACCTTCGGAGATACCTGTAGAGCATCTTTATAATCACCAGTTACGTTGTGGCGTTTGATAGCACACATGGTATTCCTCCGGTATCCGGAGTTGCATAATATCATAGTCAAAGGAATATGTATAAGTCATGAAGAAAGCAATAGCAATAAAACTTAACGGTCATTATGCTAAGCTAACAGATGGGTCTTGTCCATCACATCATTCTTCTAATGATGTGATCCCGTTCATCAAATAACAACTCATGTCTATGGTTAGGAAACTTAACCATCTTTGATGAACGAGCTAGTCTAGTAGAGGCTTACTAGGGACATTGTGTTTTGTCTATGTATCCACACATTTATCAATTTTTCGGTTAATACAATTCTAGCATGAATAATAAACATTTATCATGATATAAGGAAATATAAATAACAACTTTATTATTGCCTCTGGGGCATATTTCCTTCAGTCTCCCACTTGCACTAGAGTCAATAATCTAGATTACATTGTAATGATTCTAACACCCGTGGAGTCTTGGTGTTGATCATGTTTTGCTCGTGGAAGAGGCTTAGTCAACGGGCCTGCCACATTCAGATCCGTATGTGCAAATCTCTATGTCTCCCTCCTTGACTTGATCACAGATGGAGTTGAAGCGTCTCTTGATGTGTTTTGTTCTCTTGTGAAATCTGGATTCCTTCGCCAAGGCAATTGCTCCAGTATTGTCACAAAATATTTTCATTGGACCTGATGCACTAGGTATTACACCTAGATCGGATATGAACTCCTTCATTTGCTGCTTCCGAAGCAGCTAAGTACTCCGCTTCACATGTAGATCCCGCCATGACGCTTTGCTTGGCACTGCACCAACTGACAGCTCCACCATTCAATATAAATATGTATCCGGTTTGTGACTTAGAGTCATCCGGATCAGTGTCAAAGCTAGCGTTGACGTAACCATTTACGATGAGATCTTTGTCACCTCCATAAATGAGAAACATATCCTTAGTCCTTTTCAAGTACTTCAGGATGTTCTTGCCTGCTGTCCAGTGATCCACTCCTGGATTACTTTGGTACCTCCCTGCTAGACTTATAGCAAGTCACACATCAGGTTTGGTACAGAACATTGCATACATGATAGAACCTATGGCTGAGGCATAGGGAGTGACTTTCATTGAGTCTGACTGAACTTCACACCTTGTAACACAGGCAAGAACCCTTTCTTTGACTGATCCATTTTGAACTTCTTCAAAACTTTATCAAGGTATGTGCTTTGTGAAAGTCCAATTAAGCGTCTTGATCTATCTCTATAGATCTTGATGCCCAATATATAAGCAGCTTCACCGAGGTCTTTCATTAAAAACTCCTATCAAGCATCCTTTTATGATATCTAGAAATTCTACATCATTTCCAATGAACAATATGTCATCCACATCTAATATTAGAAATGCTACAGAGCTCCCACTCACTTTCTTGTAAATACATGCTTCTCCAAAAGCCTGTATAAAACCGTATGCTTTGATCACCTCATCAAAGCGTATATTTCAACTCCGAGATGCTTGCACCAGTCCATAAATGGATCGCTAGAGCTTGCACACTTTGTTAGCACCTTTAGGATCGACAAAACCTTCTGGTTGCATCATACACAACTCTTCTTTAACAAATCCATTAAGGAATGCAGTTTTGACGTCCATTTGCCAAATCTCATAATCATAAAATGCAGCAATTGCTAACATGATTCAGACAGACTTAAGCATCACTATGGGTGAGAAAGTCTCATCGTAGTCAACTCCTTGAACTTGTCGAAAATCTTTTGCAACAAGTCGAGCTTTGTAGACGGTAACATTACCATCAACATCAGTCTTCTTCTTGAAGATCCATTTATTCTCTATGGCTTTCCGTTCATCAGGCAAGTCAACCAAAGTCCATACATTGTTCTCATACATGGATCCTGAGGGAGTCCTGGATTAGGGGGTGTCCGGATAGCCGAACTATCACCGTTGGCCGGACTCCTAGACCATGAAGATACAAGATTGAAGACTTCGTCCCGTGTCCGGATGGGACTTTCCTTGGCGTGGAAGGCAAGCTTGGCGATACGGATATGTAGATCTCCTACCATTGTAACCGACTCTGTGTAACCCTAACCCTATCCGGTGTCTATATAAACCGGAGGGTTTTAGTCCGTAGGACGAACAACAATCATACCATAGGCTAGCTTCTAGGGTTTAGCCTCTCCGATCTCGTGGTAGATCTACTCTTGTACTACCCATATCATCAATATTAATCAAGCAGGAGTAGGGTATTACCTCCATCGAGAGGGCCCGAACCTGGGTAAAAACATCGTGTCCCTTGTCTCTCGTTACCATCCGCCTAGACGCGATTCGGGACCCCTACCGAGATCCGCGTTTTGACACCGACATTGGTGCTTTCATTGAGAGTTCCTCTGTGCCATCGCCGTCAGGAAGGATGCCTCATCCCGTCTTTAAAGACGATACTATCGCCAAAGGAGCCTTGGCCACTGGTCAGACTCTTCGGTTAGGTGGTTTTCTTATGACCGCCAGTTCGGCCACCGCGCCAATGATGACTTCTCGAGTCATCGAAACCAATCTTCACGTTGATTCGGTACTTGCCGAACAGTTAGATCCGATCGAGCTCTCCTCCGTAAACGAGCTCTTGGATCGCATCGCCGCCCTGGGAGTCGCCACAGACTACGACCGGATCGGGCCTAAAACCGATCTGAGAGAGATCAACTCTCCCCAGGCTACCCATCATGTTGCTGTGATAGAGGAGCAATACGGCGATTCTTCTTCTACCTTAAGGACTATCTACGTCCGGATTCTCGCAGAGGGACGGATGTCGATCAAGCCCTGAACTTAAAGTCAGGCGGCGGGTTGGATTCATTGGATAGCATTCAAAAATCCAAACTTCCAAGTTCGGAAACTTCTCGGTCCCCGAGTCTTAATTTGGACGGCGTTCCGGATCTAGTTCCACCCGCCCACCCAAACATTAGCGATCTATCCCGAATTCGGCAAGAGCCCGCTGAAACAGTACATCATTACTAGGCCAGATTCCTCCTGGTTATGGACAGGATAAAAGACTGCCGAGAGGAGGACACAATCTCACTTTTCTGCAATAATTGCACGGACAAGGGAATCCTAAACGCCATAAGTCGTCGCGAAATTACACGCTTTGATGACTTGGTGACCATAGTACAGAAGTACTGTGCGATGGAGAGTGCTTGGAAAGCCGAAAGTAAATTTTGGGATAATCCGGCCCCGAATACATCCCTAGTCCGAAATAAAAGGGTGCACCATCACCAAGCACCAGGTTAAACACCAAAAACCAAAACCCCTAAAGGGTGCGGAACCATACCGAGGGTTGGCTAAACGGACCTGCAAAATTCATAGCACGTAGGGCGCCACTCCAAATCATAGCCTTGAGCATGTTGGATACTACGGCAGGTGGCCAAAAGTGGCGAAGAGCTTCTAGCTTCGAATCCCAGCCCAAAGCAACACCAAGACGGTGTTAATAGTCTTGAGACTTTCGCATCAAATAACATGCGGAAACGAACACTCCACAACCTTGCCGAAGTCTACCAAGTAGCAACAATAAATCCATGGAGTGACACGGCTATTACCTTTAATGCAAGTGACGAACCCAAATTCCGAACAGCCCGAGCACCAGCCGCATTGGTCCTCAGTCCAATAGTGGACGGCTTTCGCCTTACTAAGGTACTCATGGATGGCGGCAGCGGACTAAACCTCATCTATGAGGAAACCCTCCGAAAAATGGAAATAGACTGGAACCGCATTGAGCGAAGCAGCACAACCTTTAGAGGAATAATCCTTAGCCGGGAAGCATGCCGCACAGAAAAATCACATCGACGTAGTGTTCGCTCACGGACAATTACAGGTCCGAGGAGGTCACATTTCAAGTGGCCCTGCTCAGAGTGGATATCACGCTTTATTAGGGCGAGAGGCATTCACAATTTTTCAAGCTATACCCCATTATGGGTACATGAAGCTTAAAATGCCCGGACCTAACGGAATCATCACTCTCGCTAGTGATCCGAACATAGCAGTCCGCGCCCAAAACAAGACAGCGGCACTAGCCCTCGAGGCACTATCCGAAGCCTTAGCGGCCGAGGAACTCACTGCGATGCGCTCCACGGTGAACAGGGACGATGTGATACTTGATAAAAGATCCAAGTCCACCTCTTTTAAACCAGCGGATGAAATAGTCAAATTCCAAGTCCACCCAACGGAGCCTGCAAAGACGACCTCCATTGGGGCACAATTAAACCCTGATGTAGACGCCGCACTACGAGAATTTCTACGATAAAACTGGGACATTTTTGCCTGGCACCCTTCACACATGCCAGGAATCCCACGTCGGCTGTCCGAGCATAGCCTAAATATCCTAAAAGGATTCAAGCCAGTCAAACAAGCTCTTCGGCGCTTTTCCGAACCCAAGAGACAGGCCATGGGAGAGGAGCTAGCCAAACTTCTGGAAGCCGGATTCATCAGAGATATAAAACATCCGGACTGGCTAGCAAATCTGGTGATGGTACCAAAGAAGGATAAATCCTGGCGCCTATGTGTTGATTTCAAAGACCTTAATAAGGCTTGCCCAAAGGATCCCTTCCCCCTCCCTCGCATTGATCAAATTATCGACGCTACAGCAGGACACGACTCGTTGTGCTTCCTCGACGCATACTCCGGCTACCACCAAATCAAGATGGCGGAGCCAGACCAAGCAGCAACAACATTCATCACTCCATACGGCCCATTCTGCTTCAACACAATGCCCTTCGGGCTCAAAAACGCCGGCGCAACATATCAGCGCATGATTCAGACATGTCTGGCAAACCAGATCGGCAAAACAGTGGAAGCATATGTAGATGTCGTGGTCGTAAAATCCAAGCATGTAGAAACTCTAGTAGACGACTTGAGGCTCACATTCGACAATCTCCAAAAATATGACATTAAGCTCAATCCGGAAAAATGCGTCTTCGGCGTTCCAGCCGGAAAGCTCCTGGGCTTCATTGTGTTCGGTAGAGGAATTGAAGCAAACCCAGCCAAGATCTGAGCTCTGTCACAATTGGATATTGCAAAAGACCTCAAACAAAAACAAAAATTGACTGGATGCGTAGCGGCTCTAAGCCGCTTTATTTCCCGCTTGGGAGAAAAGGCGTTACCCCTTTACCGCCTCCTCCGGCGCACCGAACACTTCGAGTGGGCGGATGCCGCCACGGCCGGACTCAAGAAATAAAAGCCATATTGGCAACAAACCGTCTGGCCGCGTAGCAACGGGCAAACCAATGCTATTATATATCGCCGCAACACATCAAGTTGTCAGCGGTGCTCGTCGTCGAACGAGAAACGGACGGACACCGATTCTCTCTTCAAAAACCGGTTTACTATGTGTCCACTGTCCTAACTCCATGCAAGTCCCGGTACCCGCATTATCAAAAGATAGCATACGCGGTGTTCATGGCATCCCGGAAGCTGCGACACTACTTTCAAGAGTGTTCGATAACGGTAGCCTCCGAAGTACCTCTTAACGACTTTATAAACAACCGCAACGCGACGGGCCGGATTGCTAAATGGGCCATAGAGCTCCTTCCATTCGACATAACCTATAAGCCACGACGAGCTATTAAGTCGCAGGTTTTGGCCGACTTCGTGGCCGAATGGACCGAAGCCGAACTCCCTAAAGAGTACGGCGCATACTCCAATTGGATCATGCACTTTGACGGCTCCAAAATGTTGGCCGGCCTGAGGGCTGGCGTCGTCCTGACGTCCCCAACCGGGGACACAGTGTAACACCCCGGATGTAACTTTCCATATTTGTAACTCCAACTCTTGCCATTTTCGGCATTGTGATATGATATTCCCTCCGTGGTTGGGTTTTTGTCTTTTGTTTTTGCATTTTGTCCATGTCATGCATTTCATATCATGTCATCATGTCCATCGCATTCGCATACGTGTTCGTCTCATGATTCCGAGCATTTTCCCGTTGTCCGCTTTTGCAATCCGGCACTCCTATGTCCCCCCCGTCCCTTTTACATTTTTCCGTGAGCGGGTACTAAACTTTCTCGGAATGGACCGAGGCTTGTCAAGTGGCCTTGGTACACCACCGTAGACCACCTGTCAAGTTTCGGTCATTTGGAGCTCGTTTGGTACTCCAACGGTTAACCGTGACTCGCGAAAGGCCTCTTTTAAGTTGCAGCCCAACACCCCTGCAAAACAGCCCAATAACCCATCTAAGTCACTTCCATGCTCTCCGTCGTCGGATCACGATCGTGTGGGCGAAAACCGCACCTCATTTGGAGCTTCCTAGCTCCTTCTACCTATAAAACACCTCCTCCCGAAATCCGGATCACTCCACCCCTAACCCTAGCCCTGCTCCTCTCCCGCCACGGACGTGTCCGTTTGGGCGGACACGTCCGCGCCGCCGCTTGCCAACCAACGCGGGCGCCGCGTGGGCGAGCCCACATCGCCGCCGCCGCCCGGCAGGGGCCAGCGGGAAACCCTCCGCCCGGCCGCGCCCGTCGCCGCCGCCTCGGGCCCGCCGCCTCGCCCTCGACCACGGCGGCCACGGCCGCGCCGCCCCGCCCGCTGACCCTCCGCCTGCCGCCGCCGCCCCGCCCTGCCTGCCTCCCCGCGCCGACCCGCCGTCGCCGTCGCCGCCTCGCCCGGCCGCCCGCCCGCCCCCGCCCAGCCTAAATCCTCCTCCGGCGCCCTCTCCCTCTCCGGCCCCGAGCTCCGGCCGGCGAACCTCGGCTTCCGCGCGCTCTGGATCGGATCTGAGATCCAAATCTCCTAGGTTGACTTTCCCCCGAGCCCCGAAATCCTCTAAGTCTTTATTCTGTGATTATTTTGTTGCATTTTCATCATGCCGTATCTTTGCACCCGTAGCACCGTTTTGGGCGTGTAGCATATCAAACTGTTCGCCTCGAAGAGTAGATCACTTCATCTCATAGCGCCATTTTCATTTAAGCTCATCTTGATGCCCGAAATGCTGTTGAAAGAGGGATATGTGATGTTAGTTTCAGATTCTTATCAGAACATGCACTTTTTGAAGGAAATATGCCCTAGAGGCAATAATAAAAGTTATTATTTATTTCCTTATATCATGATAAATGTTTTTTATTCATGCTAGAATTGTATTAACCGGAAACATAATACATGTGTGAATATATAGACAAACAGTATGTCACTAGTATGCCTCTACTTGACTAGCTTGTTAATCAAAGATGGTTATGTTTCCTAACCATGAACAAGGAGTTGTTATTTGATTAACAAGGTCACATCATTAGTTGAATGATCTGATTGACATGACCCATTCCGTTAGCTTAACACTTGATCGCTTAGTATGTTAATGCTTTCTTCATGACCCATACATGTTCCTGTAACTATGAGATTATGCAACTCCGTTACGGAGGAACACTTTGGTACTACCAAACGTCCAGCAACGAATCGGGTGATTATAAAGGAGTACTACAGGTGTCTCCAAAGGTACTTGTTGGGTTGGCGATTTGAGATTAGGTTTTGTCACTCCGATTGTCGGAGAGGTATCTCTAGGCCTTCTCGGTAATACACATCACTTAAGCCTTGCAAGCATTACAACTAATGAGTTAGTTGTGAGATGATGTATTACGGAACGAGTAAAGAGACTTACCGTAACGAGATTGAACTAGGTATTGGATACCGACGATCGAATCTCGGGTAAGTAACATACCGATGACAAAGGAACAACGATGTCGTTATGCGGTTTGACCGATAAAGATCTTCGTAGAATATGTAGGAACCAATATGGGCATCCAGGTTCCGCTATTGGTTATTGACCGAGAATGGTTCTAGGTCATGTCTACATAGTTCTCGAACCCGTAGGGTCCGCACGCTTAACGCTTCGATGACAGTTCATTATGAGTTTATAAGTTTTGATGCACGAAGGTTTTTGAGTCCGGATGTGATCACGGACATGACGAGGAGTCTCGAAATGGTCGAGACATAAAGATTGATATATTGGAAGCCTGCATTTGGACATCGGAAGTGTTCGGGTGAAATCGAATTTATCGAGTACCGGAGGTTACCGGAACCCCGGGAGGACTATGGGCCTTAATGGGCCATAAGAGAGAAGAGGAAGGGCCGGCCGGGTGGGCTGCGCCCCTCCCCTCTGGTCCGAATAGGACAAGGAGAGGGGGCGGCGCCTTCCTTCCCCTCCTCCAATCCTAATCCAACTAGGAGGGGAGTCCTACTCGGTGGGAGTAGGACTCCTCCTTGCGCGCCTCCCCTTGGGCCGCCACCTCCCCTTGGCTCCTTTATATACGGAGGCAGGGGGCACCCCATGACACACAAGTTGATCTACGGATCTTTCCTTAGCCGTGTGCGGTGCCCCCTTCCACCATATTCCACTTCGGTCATATCGTCGCGGAGCTTAGGCGAAGCCCTGCGCGGGAGAAGTCATATCGTCGCGGAGCTTAGGCGAAGCCCTGCGTCGGTGGAGCATCAACATCGTCACCACGCCGTCGGTTGTGGAACTCATCCCGACACTTTGCTGGATCGAGTCCGGGATCGCCATCGAGCTGAACGTGTGCGAGAACTCGGAGGTGCCGTCGTTCGGTGCTTGGATCGGTCGGATCGTGAAGACGCACGACTACATCAACCGCGTTGTTATAACACTTCCGCTTTCGGTCTCACGAGGGTACGGACGGACACTCTCCCTCTCGTTGCTATGCCATCACCATGGTCTTGCGTGATCGTAGGAAATTTTTGAAATTACTACGTTTCCCAACATGGCATCCGAGCCTGGTTTTATGCGTTGATGTCATGTGCACGAGTAGAACACAAGTGAGTTGTGGGCGATACAAGTCATACTGCCTACCAGCATGTCATACTTTGGTTCAGCGGTATTGTGAGATGAAGCGGCCGGACCGACATTACGCAGACGCTTACGCGAGACTGGTTTCACCGCCCGAGCACTCGTTGCTTAAAGGTGACCGCGGGTGTCTGTCTCTCTCACTTTAGTTGAACCGAGTGTGGCTACGCCCGTCCTTGAGAAGGTTAAACGGAGTCTATTTGACGAAGTATCGTTGTGGTTTTGATGCGTAGGTAAGAACGGTTCTTGCTCAGCCCGTAGCAGCCACGTAAAACTTGCAACAACAAAGTAGAGGACGTCTAACTTGTTTTTGCAGGGCATGTTGTGATGTGATATGGTCAAGACGTGATGCTATATTGTATGATATGATCATGTTTTGTAACCGAGTTATCGGCAATGGCGAGGAGCCATATGGTTGTCGCTTTATTGTATGAAATGCAACGCCATGTAATTGCTTTACTTTATCACTAAGCGAGTAGCGATAGTCGAGAAGCAATAGTTGGCGAGACGACAACGATGCTACGATGGAGATCAAGGTGTCGCGCGGTGGCGATGGTGATCATGGCGGTGCTTGGCGATGGAGATCACAAGCACAAGATGATGATGACCATATCATATCACTTATATTGATTGCATGTGATGTTTATCCTTTATGCATCTTATCTTGCTTTGATTGACGGTAGCATTATAAGATGATCTCTCACTAAAATTATCAAGAAGTGTTCTCCCGAGTATGCACCGCTGCGAAAGTTCTTCGTTTGAGACACCACGTGATGATCGGTGTGATAGGCTCTCGCTCAAATACAACGGTGCAAAACAGTTTGCACGCGAATACTCAAGTTAAACTTGACGAGCCTAGCATATAACAGATATGGCCTCGGAACACGGAGACCGAAGGTCGGCGTGAATCATATAGTAGATATGATCAACATAGTGATGTTCACCATTGAATCTACTCCATCTCACGTGATGATCGGACATGGTTTAGTTGATTTGGATCACGTAATCACTTAGATGACTAGAGAGATGTCCGCCTAAGTGGGAGGTTTTAATATGATTAATTAAACTTAAATTTATCATGAACTTAGTACCGATAGTATTTTGCTTGTCTATGTTTATTGTAGATAGATGGCTCGTCTGTTGTTCCGTTGAATTTTAATGCGTTCCTTGAGAAAGCAAAGTTGAAAGATGATGGTAGCAATTACACGGACTGGGTCCGAATTTGAGGATTATCCTCATTGCTGCACGAAAAATTACGCCCTGGAAGCACCGCTGGGTGACAGGCCTGCTGCAGATGCTGAGCCAGAAGTTGTGAACGTCTGGCAAAGCAGAGCTGATGACTACTCTATAGTTCAATGTGCCATGCTTTACGGCTTAGAACCGGGTCTTCAACGACGTTTTGAACGTCATGGAGCATATGAGATGTTCCAGGAGTTGAAGTTAATATTTCAAGCAAATGCCCGGATTGAGAGATATGAAGTCTCCAATAAGTTCTATAGCTGCAAGATGGAGGAGAATAGTTTTGTCAGTGAGCACATACTCAAAATGTCTGGGTATAACAATCACTTAATTCAGCTGGGAGTTAATCTTCCGGATGATAGTGTCATTGATGTAATTCTCCAATCACGCCACCAAGCTACAAGAGCTTCGTGATGAACTATAATATGCAAGGGATGACTAAGACAATTCTGAGCTCTTCGCGATGCTAAAAGCAGCGGAGTAGAAATCAAGAAAGAGCATCAAGTGTTGATGGTCAACAAGACCACTAGTTTCAAGAAAAGGGCAAAGGGAAGAAGAAGGAAACTTCAAAAGAACAGCAAGAAAGTTGCTGATCAAGAGAAGAAACCCAAGTCTGGACCTAAGCCTGGCGAGTGTTTTCTTGCAAGCAGATGGACTTTCGAAGCGGAACTGCCCCAAATATTTGGCGGATAAGAAGGATGGCAAGGTGATCAAAGGTATATATGATATACATGTTATTGATGTGTACCTTACTAATACTCGCATAGTACCAGGTATTTGATCTGGTTACATTGCTAATATTTGCAACTCAAACAGGAACTACGGATTAAGAGAAGATTGGCTAAGGACGAGGTGACGATGCGCGTTGGAAATGGTTCCAAAGTCGATGTGATCGCGGTCGGCACGCTACCTCTACATCTACCTTCGGATTAGTTTTAGACCTAAATAATTGTTATTTGGTGCCGGCGTTGAGCATGAACATTATATCTGGATCTTGTTTAATGCGAGACGGTTATTCATTTAAATCAGAGAATAATGGTTGTTCTATTTATATGAGTAATATCTTTTATGGTCATGCACCCTTGAAGAATGGTCTATTCTTGTTGAATCTCGACAAGAGTGATACACATATTCATAATGTTGAAGCCAAAAGATGCAGAGTTGATAATGATAGTGCAACTTATTTGTGGCATCGCCGCTTAGGTCATATCGGTGTAAAACGCATGAAGAAACTCCATACCGATGGGCTTCGGAATCACTTGATTATGAATCACTTGGTACTTGCGAACCGTGCCTCATGGGCAAGATGACCAAAACGCCGTTCTCCGGAACTATGGAGCGAGCAACTGATTTGTTGGAAATCATACATACCGATGTTTGTGGTCCAATGAATGTTGAGGCACGCTTGGCGGGTATCGTTATTTTCTCACCTTCACAGATGATTTGAGCAGATATGGGTATATCTACTTAATGAAACACAAATCTGAAACATTTGAAAAGTTCAAAGAATTTCAGAGTGAAGTGGAAAATCATCGTAACAAGAAAATAAAGTTTCTACGATCTGATCATGGAGGAGAATATTTGAGTTCTGAGTTTGGTTTACATTTGAAACAATGTGGAATAGTTTAGCAACTCACGCCACCCGAACACCACAAAGAAATGGTGTGTCCGAACGTCGAATCGTACTTTACTAGATATGGTGCAATCTATGATGTCTATTTCGATTTACCGCTATCGCTTTGGGGTTATGCTTTAGAGACGGCCGCATTCACGTTGAATAGGACACCGTCAAAATCCGCTGAGACGACGCCTTATGAACTGTGGTTTGGCAAGAAACCAAAGTTGTCGTTTCTTAAAGTTTGGGGCTGCGATGCTTATGTAAAGAAACTTCAACCAGATAAGCTCGAACCCAAATCGGAAAAATGTGTCTTCATAGGATACCCAAAGGAGATGTTGGGTACACCTTCTATCACAGATCTGAAGGCAAGATTTTCGTTGCTAAATTCGGGTCCTTTCTAGAGAAGGAGTTTCTCTCGAAAGAAGTGAGTGGGAGGAAAGTAGAACTTGATGAGATAATCAGTATCTGCTCCCTTATTGGAAAGTAGTTCATCACAAGAAATGGTTCTGTGACAACTACACCAATTAGTGAGGAAACTAATGATGATGATCATGAAGCTTCAGATCAAGTTGCTATGAACCTCGTGAGGTCAACCAGAGTAAAATACGCACTGTGAGTGGTACGGTAATCTTATTCGGAAGTCATGTTACTTGACCATGGCGAACCTACGAACTATGAAGAAGCGATGGTGAGCCCAGATTCGCAAAATGGCTGGAAGCCATGAAATCTGAGATGGGATCCATGTATGAGAACAAAGTATGGACTTTGGTTGACTTGCCCGATGATCGGCAAGCCATTGAAAATAAATGGATCTTTAAGAAGAAGACCTGACGCCGATGGTAATATAACTGTCTACAAAGCTCGACTTGTTGCGAAAGGTTTTCGACAAGTTCAAGGGGTTGACTACGATGAGACTTTCTCACCCGAAGCGATGCTTAAGTCTGTCCGAATCATGTTAGCAATTGCCGATTTTATGATTATGAAATTTGGCAAATGGATGTAAAACTGCATTCTTGAATGGATTTCTAGAAGAAGAGTTGTATATGATGCAACCAGAAGGTTTTGTCGATCCAAAGGGTGCTAACAAAGTGTGCAAGCTCCAACGATCAATTTATGTGTCAGTGCAAGCCTCTCGGAGTTGGAATAAACGCTTTGATAGTGTGATCAAAGCATATGGGTTTATACAGACTTTTGGAGAAGCTGATTTACAAGAAAGTGAGTGGGAGCTCAGAGCATTTCGATATTATATGTGGACGACATATTATTGATTGGAAATGATATAGAATTTCTGGATAGCATAAAAGGATACTTGAATAAAAGTTTTTCAATGAAAGACCTCGGTGAAGCTACTTACATATTGGGCATCAAGATCTATAGAGATAGATCAAGACACTTGATTGGACTTTCACAAAGCACATACCTTGATAAAGTTTTGAAAAAGTTCAAAATGGATCAGGCAAAGAAAGGTTTTTTACCTGTATTACAAGGTGTAAGATTGAGTCGACTCAATGCCCGACCACAGCAGAAGATAGAGAAAATGAAAGATGTTCCTATGCTTCAGCCATAGGCTCTATCATGTATGCAATGCTGTGTACCGACCGACGATGCTTAGCTGTAAGCTTGGCAGGAAGGTACCAAAGTAATCCAGAGTGGATCATCGGACAGCGGTCAAGAACATCTGAAATACCGAAAAGGACTAAGGATATGTTTCTCGATATGGAGGTGACAAAGAGCTAGTCGTAAATGGTTACGTCGATGCAAGCTTTGACACCGATCCGGACGATTCTAAATCGCAAACCGGATACGTGTTTTATTAAACGGTGGAGCTGTCGGTTGGTGCAGTTCTAAACAAAGCGCCGTGGCGGGATCTACATGTGAAGCGGAGTACATAGCTGCTTCGGAAGCAGCAAATGAAGGAGTCTGGATGAAAGAGTTCATTTCCGATCTAGGTGTCATACCTAGTGCATCGGGACCGATGAAGATCTTCGTGACAATCTTGGTGCAATTGCCTTGGCAAAGGAATCCAGATTTCACAAGAGGACCAAGCATATCAAGAGACGCTTCAATTCCATTCGGGACCAAGTCCAAGTGGGAGACATAGATTTGCAAAATACATACGGATCTGAATGTTGCAGACCGTTGACTAAGCCTCTTCCACGAGCAAAACATGATCAGCACCAAGACTCCATGGGTGTTAGAATCATTACTTTGTAATCTAGATTATTGACTCTAGTGCAAGTGGGAGCTGAAGGAAATATGCCCTAGAGGCAATAATAAAGTTATTATTTATTTCCTTATATCATGATAAATGTTTTTATTCATGCTAGAATTGTATTAACCGGAAACATAATACATGTGTGAATATATAGACAAACAAGATGTCACTAGTATGCCTCTACTTGACTAGCTTGTTAATCAAAGATGGTTATGTTTCCTAACCATGAACAAGGAGTTGTTATTTGATTAACAAGGTCACATCATTAGTTGAATGATCTGATTGACATGACCCATTCCGTTAGCTTAACACTTGATCGCTTAGTATGTTAATGCTTTCTTCATGACCCATACATGTTCCTGTAACTATGAGATTATGCAACTCCGTTTACGGAGGAACACTTTGGTACTACCAAACGCCACAACGAATCGGGTGATTATAAAGGAGTACTACAGGTGTCTCCAAAGGTACTTGTTGGGTTGGCGATTTCGAGATTAGGTTTTGTCACTCCGATTGTCGGAGAGGTATCTCTAGGCCTTCTCGGTAATACACATCACTTAAGCCTTGCAAGCATTACAACTAATGAGTTAGTTGTGAGATGATGTATTACTGAACGAGTAAAGAGACTTACCGTAACGAGATTGAACTAGGTATTGGATACCGACGATCGAATCTCGGGTAAGTAACATACCGATGACAAAGGAACAACGATGTCGTTATGCGGTTTGACCGATAAAGATCTTCGTAGAATATGTAGGAACCAATATGGGCATCCAGGTTCCGCTATTGGTTATTGACCGAGAATGGTTCTAGGTCATGTCTACATAGTTCTCGAACCCGTAGGGTCCGCACGCTTAACGTTTCGATGACAGTTCATTATGAGTTTATAAGTTTTGATGCACCGAAGGTTGTTCGGAGTCCCGGATGTGATCACGGACATGACGAGGAGTCTCGAAATGGTCGAGACATAAAGATTGATATATTGGAAGCCTGCATTTGGACATCGGAAGTGTTCCGGGTGAAATCGGGAATTTACCGGAGTACCGGGAGGTTACCGGAACCCCCCGGGAGGACTATGGGCCTTAATGGGCCATAAGAGAGAAGAGGAAGGGCCGGCCAGGTGGGCTGCGCGCCCCCCTCCCCCCTCTGGTCCGAATAGGACAAGGAGAGGGGGCGCGCCTTCCTCTTCCCCTCCTCCAATCCTAATCCAACTAGGAGGGGGAGTCCTACTCGGTGGGAGTAGGACTCCTCCTTGCGCGCCTCCCCTTGGGCCGCCACCTCCCCTTGGCTCCTTTATATCTGGGGCAGGGGGCACCCCATGACGAACAAGTTGATCTACGGATCTTTCCTTAGCTGCGTGTCGGTGCCCCTTCCACCATATTCCACTTCGGTCATATCGTCATGAGCTTAGGCGAAGCCTGCGCCGGAGAAGTCATATCGTCATGAGCTTAGGCGAAGCCCTGCGTCGGTGGAGCATCAACATCGCCACCACGCCGTCGTGTTGGCGGAACTCATCCCGACACTTTGCTGGATCGAGTCCGGGATCGCCATCGAGCTGAACGTGTGTAGAACTCGGAGGTGCCGACGTTCGGTGCTTGGATCGGTCGGATCGTGAAGACGTCGACTACATCAACAGCGTTGTTATAACGCTCCGCTTTCGGTCTCACGAGGGTACGTGGACGGACACTCTCCCCTCTCGTTGCTATGCCATCACCATGGTCTTGCGTGATCGTAGGAATTTTTTTGAAATTACTACGTTTCCCAACACTTTTGTCATTTTTGCCATAATTGATGTGTGCACCCTATGATCTTGAGTCCTACATGTGTTTTGTAATATGCCACGCCATATTTACAGGGGTGTATGCCATGTATTTTTGTGATCTCTGTGGTGACTAGCACAAGCATACAAACTAGGCTTCATGATGTTGCTGATTTCAGCCCCTGTGTTGCTGATATTTTTATGCCATGTTAACTTGATGCTACCGAGAGATCCATGCATATTTTGAGATACTTAAGTAAGGATGTTTTGAACATATGGTTATGCTCTATCCATCCATGCCTTGTTTTGCAATTATGGAGTGCCATAGCTTGAGTCAATCGAGCTCTACTTTTGCTATAAAATGTTTCCTGGCATATTGTTTATATGTTATTCAATTTTGCCAAGGTTGTTGTAGTTGATCCGTGTATGCTATGATGTTGTTCTTGCCATGTATATCTTCTATGCCATGTCTTCTTAATGGATGTATGCTTAGTTTATCATGTAAAGCTCTGTAGTGAGTGCATCGAGCTCTTAAACATGCCTACTTGTTATCTGTTTTTGTCATGCCCAGTTTGCTGAATCTGTTAACGAAACTTGCTATATTGACATGGGTGCTATTGCATTTTCTGATCCCTTTTGGCTCATGGTCAGTAAGGGACTTTTGTTGTATGCTTTGAGCAGATTCATGCCATGCCTTGTTTTGCTATTATAAGTTCCTGTAGCATGCTGTTTGCTTGCTCTGAACATTGCTTCCTGATGCTGATTCTGCCATGTTCAGTATTTTCCTAAGTCTGTGAAGCTGATATATTTTGCACTTTTGCCATGCTTCTTTGGACCTGTTATGATGTGATTTAGCCGTAGCTCAGTGTTCATCTTTTGTCAAGCATCTTGAGTAGATCACTGCCATATGCCTTTTTGGTACGTTTGGGTGCAGTAGCTTAATTTCTTGTTGCTTGCTATGTGGCATCATGCTGTTAATGGCAGATTTGTGCCATTCTTGTTTTGCTTGTCATTTGCAAACCGTGCATCCGATTCCGGTGATCTTTATATCGATTTCAACCGAAATCATCTCAACTTTCCAGCGGCATACTTGGTTTGCCAAGTTGATGCCTGGTTCATCATTTTCCTTCCGGAGCACGCATACGCATTGCATATCACATCTCGCATATCATGCCATGTTTTGCATCATGTTGTTTGTGCATTGCACCGTGATTTATTGTGGTTCCATTGTTTGTGTTCTTGCTTTGGGTAGAGCCGGGAGACGAGTACGTGAACGAGGAACCTGTTGAGAACGCTTACGAGGATCAAGCTTTCGACAACTCTGAGAACCTTGCAGGCAAGATAACCATACCCTCGAAATCACTTCTATCTTTGCTTGCTAGATGCTCGCTCTTTTGCTATGCCTATGCTACGATGCCTATCACTTGCTTATCATGCCACCCATATTGCCATGTCAAGCCCCTAACCATCCTTTCCTAGCAAACCGTTGATTGGCTATGTTACCGCTTTGCTCAGCCCCTCTTATAGTGTTGCTAGTTGCAGGTGAAGATGAAGTTTGTTCCTTGTTGGAACATGGAGATGTTGTTCCTTGTTGGAACATGTTTACTTGTTGGGGATATCACAATATATCTGCTATAATTAATGCATCTATATACTTGGTAAAGGGTGGAGGACTCGGCCTTATGCCTGGTGTTTTGTTCCACTCTTGCCGCCCTAGTTTCCGTCATACCGGTGTTATGTTCCTTGTTTTTGCGTTCCTTACACGGTTGGGTGATTTATGGGACCCCCTTGACAGTTCGCTTTGAATAAGACTCCTCCACCAAGGCCCAACTTTGGTTTTACCATTTGCCACCTAAGCCTTTTCCCCCCGGGTTTTCGCGAGCCCGAGGGTCATCTTTATTTTAAACCCCGGACCAGTGCTCCTTCGAGTCTTGGCCCAACTGGCGATGTCCGGCGCCCTGGGCAATCCAGGTCTATGCCAACCCGACGTCTTGCCCATCCGGTGTGCCACGAGAACGAGATATGTGCAGCTCCTATCGGGATTTGTCGGCACATTCGGGCGGCTTTTTGGTCTTGTTTTATTCTTGTCGAAATGTCTTGTAGTCCGGGATTCCGAGACTAATCGGGTCTTCAGTAGAAGGAATATCCTTCGTTGACCGTGAGAGCTTATAATGGGCTAAGTTGGGACACCCTGCAGGTATTATCTTTCAAAGCCGTGCCCGCGGTTATGAGGCAGATGGGAATTTGTTAATGTCCGGTTGTAGAAAACCCGAAGTTGACCTTAATTAAAACACATCAACCGCGCGTGTAACCGTGATGGTCTCTTCTCGGCGGAGTCCGGGAAGTGAACACGGTGTTGGAGTAATGTTTGACGTAAGTAGTTCAGGATCACTTCTTGATCGCTACTAGCTTCACGACCGTGCCTTGCTTCTCTTCTCGCTCTCTTTTGCGAATGTAGCCACCATATATGCTAGTCGCTTGCTGCAGCTCCATCTCACAACTCTGTCCGTCCTATAAGCTTAAATAGTCTTGATCTCACGGTGTGAGATTGCTGAGTCCCGTGACTCATGATTCTACCAAAACAGTTGCAGTGCCGACGATGCGGTCGTGACGAACCGAGCTCAAGTGGGAGTTCGACGAGGAACGTGGTCGTTACTATGTGTCTTTTCCTGATGATCAGTAGTGGAGCCCAGTTGGGACGATCGGGATCTGTGTAGCATTTGGGGTAGTCTTCTTTTATTTTGGTTCCGTAGTCGGACCTTGAGTGTAATCTGGATGATGGATGTTTATTTATGTATTGTGTGAAGTGGCGACTGTAAGCCAACTATGTATCTCTTTCCCTTATGTATTACATGGGTTGTGTGAAGATTACCTCACTTGCGACATTGCTTTCAATGCGGTTATGCCTCTAAGTCGTGCTTCGACACGTGGGAGATATAGCCGCATCGAGGGCGTTACAAGTTGGTACTCGAGCCATCCCGACTTAGGAGCCCCCGCTGATTGTTTGTTTGGCGTTGTTGAGTCTAGAACAAAATGTTTTGAGTCTTAGGATTATATATATCGAGAGTAGGATTCTTTTACTCCCGGTCCTTCGTCGCTCTGGTGAGGTCTCCGACGTAGAAGTTTTGACTCTCCTCTCCTCAAATTTTCACTAAAAATTTTTTTTAGGATCACGCGGGTATCTTGGAATCGTTCCGATGGTTTTGTGACGAGAACATTGTTCTTGGTGCCTCCTGACATTTAGGGGTTGTGGCAGTGTCCCGGGGAGTTGAGCTCCGAGGTGTTGTCGTCACAATTTCATCGTTGCAGTTCTGGAATACCTGAGATTTGCCGACATCGAAAATCTCTTTTGTACAGTTGTTGGTGAGATAACCCCGATAACCCGAAGATGAAATGAGCTCGGGAGTATTGCCATGACTCGTATAACGGATGCTTTTCAAGGTCGAGGTACACGATTTCGAAGGTTTCTTGGTTATGTGTTGACGGATTGATACAAGCTGGATCTAGGTATTGTTAGTTTGGGTGATATATTTTGTGTCCCTGTATCCCCAACACTGCATTGCATAACCGAGAAAGTTTCAGGAGTTTATAGGTGGGATTCAAGTAGCTCCTAGCATTTCTTCCCGCAGATATTTGGTTTGCGATTGGGTAATCCCTACCACTTATTTGTTCCAGTCGTACCTTGTTATTTTTTTTCATCAACCCTTAATCAAGTGGCTTCTCACCTTAATGGACGTGTGATGTTAGCTTTTGGAATTCATTCGTTCATCCTTGTTCGAATATTTATTGTGAAGACTATATGTTGCAATTTCTATCCGTTGATTCAACTTGTCTATCTGTCTATCAAAGTGCTAACAGATGTCACCCTCTTCAGGATGGCTCCGCCAACGCATCTGAATCCGGATCGCAATGATGGGAGTCAGTCGAACCCTCCACCTCCACCTCCGCCTCAGGAGGCATGGCAAGCTATCATGGCAGCCACCAATGCCAATGCTCAGATGATTTTGCAGCTCTTGCAAGAGCGTACCCAAGGGCAAGGCAACCAAGGAAATCAAGGCCAAGGCAACAACCAGCCGCACTTTGCTACCCTCAATCAGTTCCTCGCTAATCAGCCGAAGTCATTCAGCTTCTGTGTCGAGGCCACAGACGTCGACGATTGGCTTGTGGACATCTGCAAACATTTTGAATGTAGCAACGTCAGACCTGAGGACTTTGTCAAGTTTGCTTCGTTTCAACTCAAGGACCAAGCTGCTGAGTGGTACCAGCAATACAAAGATTCAGAGGAGGTCGTGTAATTACAGGATGAGTTCACGAGACTTGAGAGGTCACCACATTCGAAAAGTGTTGTTGAGAGCAAGCGTGAGGAGTTCCGCAATCTCAAGCAAGGCAACATGTCGTGTATCAATACAATATCCAGCTCGAAACTCGCTCGCTTTGCTAAGCAAGGCGTCCACGATGAAAAGAGTATGATCTATCAATTCAGAGGTGGTCTCAGAGAAGATCTGCAATTAGCTCTCGTGCTTTTTGAGCCAGAAAAGTATGATGAATTCTACAACATGGCACTGAAGCAACCGAGCAGCGGGACGTCCTCCATGTAAAACCATTCCGAGGGCCAGTCCTCGGACACCTTCTTTGGGGTTCCGGATAAGTATCCGGTCCCGGCGATGCGCCATAGTTCGGCTCCGCCCACTTGATATATTGACCCCTCATGAGAACGGGGTACTAGGCAGAATAATCTCTTCCACAGCGCAAAATGAGCCTCGATGCCCAAGAACAGTTCGCACAGGGCCACGAAGCCCGCGATGTGCAAAATGGAGGCAAAGCGTAAGGTGGTGCAAGCTGGAGGCCGTAGAACTCCAAGAGCTCCTTGAGAAAGCGGATGGATTGAAATCCGAGTCCTCTTACTAGATAAGAGATAAAGCATACCGCTCTCCTTTAGAGGGATGGGGACACTCTCCGCTTGCTTTCCGCCCTTATAGGTGGCAAGTCCGGCTCGAACCGGAACCATGAAGGCCGGGGAAGAAATCCCTTGGTGCGAGTATAACTAGCTCGCTATGGGGTGAGCATCTCTCCCAATTTCCAGGCTGAGGGCTGGGAGCGCGAGAGGAGGAGCCGCTTCGGCTGTCCATGATGGAATGGGTTTTTTGTCAGAGGCGCTCCGATGAAAGCTTGCGGAGGGGGGATGGTGTGACTCAGATCTAGATCCTCGTCCCTTTTATAAGCGGCTCATTTGCGCAGCTAGGGGAGTAAGTGTAAAAATACCCTGGCTTTTCGCATTCATTCAAACACGTGGAAGATGGACATTATCGGGCGTAGAAGCCAAGGAGCGCAGCATTTATCAGAAGCCGGACACTATTCGACAAGTATATGGAATTTGGAGAAGAACCCGCCTTGCAATGCCGAAGACAATCTACGCGCCGGACTCAGCGCCATTTGAAGCCTGGTTCGGGGGCTACTGAGGGAGTCCTGGATTAGGGGGTGTCCGGATAGCCGAACTATCACCGTTGGCCGGACTCCTAGACCATGAAGATACAAGATTGAAGACTTTGTCCCGTGTCCGGATGGGACTTTCCTTGGCGTGGAAGGCAAGCTTGGCGATACGGATATGTAGATCTCCTACCATTGTAGCCGACTCTGTGTAACCCTAACCCTATCCGGTGTCTATATAAATCGGAGGGTTTTAGTCCGTAGGACGAACAACAATCATACCATAGGCTAGCTTCTAGGGTTTAGCCTCTCCGATCTCATGGTAGATCTACTCTTGTACTACCAGTATCATCAATATTAATCAAGCAGGAGTAGGGTATTACCTCCATCGAGAGGGCCCGAACCTGGGTAAAAACATCGTGTCCCTTGTCTCCTGTTACCATCCGCCTAGATGCACAGTTCGGGACCCCCTACCCGAGATCCGCCGGTTTTGACACCGACAGATCCCATCTCAGATTTCACGGCCTCAAGCCATTTCGCGGAATCTGGGCTCATCATCGCTTCCTCATAGTTCGTAGGTTCGTCATGTCTAGTAACATGACATCCAGAACAGGATCGGTAGTAACTTGATCTGAAGTTTCATGATCATCATCATTAGCTTCCTCACTAGTTTGTGTAGGCATCACGGGAACAGTTTTCTATGATGAGCTACTTTCCAATTCGAGAGAAGGTACAATTACCTCATCAAGTTCTACTTTGCTCCCACTCACTTCTTTCGAGAGAAACTCCTTCTCTAGATAGGATCCATTCTTAGTGATGACCCACAAGTATAGGGGATCAGTTGCAGCTCTTTTCGATAAGTAAGAGCGTCGAACCCAACGAGGAGCAGAAGGAAATGACAAGTAGTTTTCAGTAAGGTAATCTCTGCAAGTGCTGAAATTGTAAGCAACGAGTAGGTTGATAGCAAGGTAATTTGTAACGAGCAAGTAAAGATAATTGTAACAAGTATACAGCAAGTTAGCCCAATCCTTTTGAGGCAAAGGACAGGCCAAAACGGTCTCTTATAATGAGCAAAGCGTTCTTGAGGGTACACGGGAATTTCATCTAGTCACTTTCGTCATGTTGGTTTGATTTGTGTTCACTACTTTGATAATTTGATATGTGGGTGGACCGGTGCTTAGGTGTTGTTCTTACTTGAACAAACCTCCTACTTATGACTAACCCTCCCGCAAGCATCCACAACTACGAGAAAAGTATTAAGGATAAATCCTAACCATAGCATTAAACTCTAGGATCCAATCGGTCCCTTATGGAATAGTGCATAAACTGGGGTTTAAGTTTCTGTCACTCTCGCAAACCACCATCTATTTACTACTCCACAATGCATTCCCTTAGGCCCAAATATGGTGAAGTGTCATGTAGTCGACGTTCACATGACACCACTAAGGGAATCACAACATACATACCATCAAAATATCGAACACATATCAAATTCACATGATTACTTGCAACATGATTTATCACGTGACCTAAAAAAAAAGTAACTACTCACAAACAATGAACATGCTCATGATCAGAGGGGTATTAATATTCATAATGGATCTGAACATATAATCTTCCACCAAATAAACCATATAGTAATCAACTACAAGATGTAATCCACACTACTAGTCACCCCTAGCAACAATCTATAGTTCCGGTAACAAGATTGAATACAAGAGACGAACTAGGGTTTGAGATGAGATGGTGCTGGTGAAGATGTTGATGGAGATTGCCCTCCCCAAGATGGGAGATTTGTTGGTGATGATGATGACGACGATTTCCCCCTCTGGGAGGGTAGTTCCCCCGGCAGAATCGCTCCGCCGGAGGGCAAAAGAGCTCCTGCCAAAAGATGGCGGCGCTTCATCCCGAAAGCCTTCTTCTCATTTTTTCTAGGTCAAAATGACTTATATACCAAAAGATGGGCATCGAAGGTGGGCCGAGGAGGCCACAACCCACCAGGGCGCGCCAGTGGGCCTGGCGCACCCAGGTGGGTTGTGCCCACCTGGTGGCCCCCCTCTGGTAGTTATTGGCTCCAATATTTCTTAATATTACATAAAAAATCCTCATCAAGTTTCAGCTCATTTGGAGATGTGCAGAATAGGTGGCTTGACGTAGCTTTTTCAGGTCCAGATTTCCAGCTGTCGGAATTCTCCCTCTTGGTGTATACCTTGTAAATTATGAGATAAAAGGCATTAGAATTACTCCAAAAGGCATTATTATAGATAAAAACATTATAAATAACAGTAAGAAAACATGATGCAAAATGGACGTATCACTTAGCAACAAAGATCTTGCCTTCGGATCTGTGATAGAAGGTGTACCCAACAATTTCTTTTGGGTATCCTATGAAGATGCACTTCTCCGATTTGGGTTCGAGCTTATCAGGCTAAAGATTTTTCACATAAGCATCGCAACCCCAAACTTTAGGAAACGACAGCTTAGGTTTCTTGCCAAACCATAGTTCATACGGTGTCGTCTCAACGGATTTAGATGGTGCCCTATTTAACGTGAATGCAACTGTCTCTAATGCATAACCCCAAAACAATAGTGGCAAATCGGTAAGAGACATCATAGATCGCACCATATCTAATAAAGTACGGTTACAATGTTCGGACACACCATTACGCTGTGGTGTTCCAGGTTGTGTGAGTTGTGAAACTATTCCACATTGTTTTAAATGAAGGCCAAAATTGTAATTCAAATATTCGCCTCCGTGATCAGATCGTAGAAACTTTATTTTCTTGTTACGATGATTCTCAACTTCACTCTGAAATTCTTTAAACTTTTCAAACGTTTCAGACTTGTGTTTCATTAAGTAGGTATACTCATATCTGCTCAAATCATCTGTGAAGGTCAGAAAATAACGATACCCGCCGCGTGCCTCAACACTCATCGGACCGCATACATCGGTATGTATTTTTTCCAATAGGTCATTTGCTCGCTCCATTGTTCCGGAGAATGGAATTTTAGTCATCTTGCCCATGAGGCATGGTTCGCAAGTATCAAATGATTCATAATCAAGTGATTCCAAAAATCCATCCGTATGGAGTTTCTTCATGTGCTTTACACCAATATGACCGAAACGGCAGTGCCATAAATATGTTGCACTATCATTATCAACTTTGCATCTTTTGGCATCAATATTATGAATATGTGTATCACCACAATCGAGATTCAACAAAAATAGACCACTCTTCAAGGGTGCATGACCATAAAAGATATTACTCATATAAATAGAACAACCATTATTCTCTGATTTAAATGAATAACCGTCTCGCATCAAACAAGATCGAGGCTTAATGCTCATGCTCAACGCTGGCACCAAATAACAATTATTCACGTCTAAAACTAATCCGAAGGTAGATGTAGAGGTAGCGTGCCGACGTCGATCATATCGACCTTGGAACCATTCTCGACGCGCATCGTCACCTCGTCCTTAGCCAATCTTCCTTTAATCCGTAGCCCCTGTTTCGAGTTGGAAATATGAGCAACAAAGCCAGTATCAAATACCCAGGTGCTACTACGAGAATTAGTAAGGTACACATCAATACCATGTATATCAAATATACCTTTGTTCATTTTGCCATCCTTCTTATCCGCCAAATACTTGGGGCAAATCCGCTTCCAGTGATCAGTCCCTTTGCACTAGAAGCACTCAGTTTCAGGCTTGGGTCCAGACTTGGGATTCTTCCCAGGAGTGACAACTTGCTTGACATTCTTCTTGTAGTTCCCCTTCTTTCCCTTGCCCTTTTTCTTTAAACTAGTGGTCTTGTTAACCATCAACACTTGATGCTCTTTCTTGATTTCTACCTCCGCAACTTTCAGCATGGCGAAGAGCTCGGGAATTGTCTTATCCATCCCTTGCATATTATAGTTCATCACAAAGCATTTGTAGCTTGGTGGCAGTGATTGAAGAACCCTGTCAATAACACTATCATGTGTAAGATTAACTCCCAACTGAGTCAAGTGGTTATGGTACCCAGACATTCTGAGTATGTGTTCACTGACAGAACTGTTCTCCTCCATCTTGTAGCTATAGAACTTGTTGGAGACTTCATATCTCTCAACTCGGGCATTTGCTCAAAATATTAACTTCAACTCCTGGAACATCTCATATGGTCCATGACATTCAAAACATCTTTGAAGTCCCGATTCTAAGCCGTAGAGCATGGCACACTGAACTATAGAGTAGTCATCAGACCCGTCTGCCAGACGTTCAAAGCGTCTACATTAGCGGGAGGGGGCTTGTCAACTAGCGGTGCATCAAGGACATAATTCTTCTATGCATCAATGAGGATAATCCTCAAGTTACGGACCCAGTCCATGTAGTTGCTACCATCATCTTTCAACTTAGCTTTCTCTAGGAACGCGTTAAAATTCAAGGGAACGGTAGCACGGGCCATTGATCTACAACATAGATATGCAAAAACTATCATGACTAAATTCATGATAAATTAAGTTCAATTAATCATATTACTTAAGAACTCCCACTTAGATAGACATCCCTCGAGTCATCTAAATGATCACGTGATCCATATCAACTAAACCATGTCCGATCATCACGTGAGATGGAGTAGTTTTGAACGGTGAACATCTCTATGTTGATCATATCTACTATAGGATTCACGTTTTACCTTTCAGTCTCCAGTGTTTCGAGGCCATGTATGTACATGCTAGGCTCGTCAAGTTTAACCCGAGTATTCTGCACGTGCAAAATTGTCTTGCACCCATTGTATGTGAGCGTAAAGCTTATCACACCCGATCATCACGTGGTGTCTCGGCACGACGAACTGTCGCAACGGTGCATACTCAGGGAGAACACTTATACCTTAAAATTTTTAGTGAGGGATCATCTTATAATGCTACTGCCGTACTAAGCAAAATAAGCTGCATAAAAGATAAACATCACATGCAATAAAAATATGTGACATGATATGGCCATCATCATCTTGTGCCTTTGATCTCCATCTCCAAAGCATCGTCATGATATCCATCGTCACCGGCTTGACACCTTGATCTCCATCGTAGCGTCGTTGTCGTCTCGCCAACTATTGTTTCTACAACTATCGCTAACGCATAGTGATAAAGTAAAGCAATTACATGGCGATTGCATTTCATACAATAAAGCGACAACCTTAAGGCTCCTGCCAGTTGTTGATAACTTTTACAAAACATGATCATCTCATACAACAACGTATATCACATCATGTCTTCACAATATCACATCACAACATGCCCTGCAAAAACAAGTTAGACGTCCTCTACTTTGTTGTTACAAGTTTTACGTGGCTGCTACGGGCTTCTAGTAAGAACCGTTCTTACCTACGCATCAAAACCACAACGCTGATTTATCAAGTTTGCTGTTTTAACCTTCAACAAGGATCGGCCACCGTCAAATATGATTCAACTAAAGTTGGAGAAACAGACACCCGCCAGCCACCTTTATGTAAAACTAGTTGCATGTCTGTCGGTGGAACCGGTCTCATGAACATGGTCATGTAAGACTGGTCCGGGCCGCTTCATCCAACAATACATTCGAATCAAAATAAGACATTGGTGGTAAGCAGTATGACTATCACTGCCCACAACTCTTTGTGTTCTACTCGTGCATATCATCTACGCATAGACTGGCTCGGATGCCACTGTTGGGGAACGTAGCATGCAATTTCAAAAAAAAAATCTACGCTGACGCAAGATCTATCTAGGAGATGCATAGCAATGAGAAGGGGAGAGTGTGTCCATGTACCCTCGTAGACCGAAAGCGGAAGCGTTTGCTTAACACAGTTGATGTAGTCGAACGTCTTCTCGATCCAACCGATCAAGCACTGAACGTACGGCACCTCTGAGTTCTGCACACGTTCAGCTCGATGACGTCCCTCGAACTCTTGATCCAGCAAAGTGTCGAGGGAGAGTTCCATCAGCACGACGGCGTGGTGATGGTGATGGTGAAGTGATCCACACAGGGCTATCGCCTGAGCACTACGTGAATATGACCGGAGGCTTAAACTGTGGAGGGGGGCGCCGCACACGGCTTGGAACAATTGATGTGTGTTCTAGGTGCCCCCTAACCACGTATATAAAGGAGGGAGGGGGAGGAGGCCGGCCCTATGCACGCCCCAAGTAGGCGGAGTCCTACTTGGGCTCCTAGTAGGATTCGCCCCCCCCCCCCTTTCCTTTTACCGGAGGGGGAAAGGAGGAAGGAGAGAGAGGGGGAGAAGGAAAGGGGGGTGCCGCCCCCTCTCCTAGCCCTATTCGGCCTCCTTCCCTGTGGGGGGCGCGCCACCCCTTTGTGGGCTAGTGTGCCTCGCTCCTACGGCCCATATGGCCCATATCTTCCCCTGGGGGGTTCCGGTAACCCCCGAGTACTCCGATATGTACCCAATACAATCCGAAACACTTTCGGTGTCCGAATACTATCATCCAATATATCAATCTTTACCTTTAGACCATTTCGAGACTCCTCATCATGTCCGTGATCTCATCCGGGACTCCGAACAACATTCGGTTACCAAATCACATAACTCATATAATACAAATCGTCATCGAACGTTAAGCCCGTGGACCCTACGGCTTCGAGAACTATGTAGACATGACCGAGACACCTCTCCGGTCAATAACCAACAGCGGAACTTGGATGCTCATATTGGTTCCTACATATTCTACGAAGATATTTATCGGTCAAACCGTAATGACTACATACGTCATTCCCTTTGTCATCGGTATGTTACTTGCCCGAGATTCGATTGTTGGTATCTTCATACCTAGCTCAATCTCGTTACCGGCAACTCTCTTTACTTGTTCCGTAATTCATCATCCCGCAACTAACTCATTAGTCACATTGTTTGCAAGGCTTATCATGATGTGCATTACCGAGAGGGCCCAGAGATACCTCTCCAATACTCGGAGTGACAAATCCTAATCTCGATCTATGCCAACACAACAAACACCTTCGGAGATACCTGTAGAGCATCTTTATAAATACCCAGTTACGTTGCAATGTTTGATAGCACATAAGGTATTCCTCCGGTATCCGGGAGTTGCATAATCTCATAGTCAAAGGAATATGTATAAGTCATGAAGAAACCAATAGCAATAAAACTTAACGATCCTTATGCTAAGCTAACGGCTGGGTCTTGTCCATCACATCATTCTTCTAATGATGTGACCCCGTTCATCAAATGACAACTCATGTCTATGGTTAGGAAACTTAACCATCTTTGATTAACGCGCTAGTCTAGTAGAGGCTTACTAGGGACACTGTGTTTTGTCTATGTATCCACACATGTATCAAGTTTCCGGTTAATACAATTCTAGCATGAATAATCAACATTTATCATGATATAAGGATATATAAATAACAACTTTATTATTGCCTCTAGGGCATATTTCCTTCACCAATTTCTTGGTTAACATCGGGGTAGTTGATACATCTCCAACTTATCTAAATGAAGTATTCATGTTGTTATATTGTCATTCTTGGATGTTTCTGCAATCATTTTATAGCAACTTTATATCATTTTTTGGGACTAATCTATTGACCCAAAGCCCAGTGCCAGTTGTTGTTTTTTGCTTGTTTTTTACATCGCAGGGAATCAATATCAAACGGAGTCCAAACACCGCGAAACTTTTTGGAGAATTTCTATGGAACAGAACACCCTGGACGGGCTAGAGAAGTACCAGAGGGGTGCCCCTAGGGGGGCACAACCCACCTGGGCATGCCTAGGGGCCCAGGCGCGCCCTGGTGGGTTGTGCCCACCTCGGTGGCCTCCCGCACCGCCTCTTCGCCTTATAAATTGTCAAATATTCCAAAAACCCTCGGGGTAACCATAGATCAGAAGTTCCGCCGCCACAGGCCTCTATAGCCACCAAAAACCAATCTAGACCCCGTTCTGGCACCCTACCGGAGGGGAGAATCATCTCCGGTGGCCATCTTCATCATCCCGGCGGCCACCACGATGAGGAGGGAGTAGTCCACCCTCGGGGCTGATGGTTTGTACCAGTAGCTATGTGTTTAATATCTCTCTCTCTCTCTCTCTTGTGTTCTTGATGTCACGATCTTGATGTATCGGGGCTTTGTTAATATAGTCAGATCATATGGTGTTTTCCCCTCTCTATCTTGTTGTGAATTGAGTTTTCCCTTTGAGATTTCGTTTTATCGGATTGGATACTTTCATGGATTTGAGAGCACTTGATATATGTCTTGCATATGGATACCCGTGGTGACAATGGGGTATTTTATTGATTAACTTGATATATGTTTCGACACCCAACTTGCGGATTCCCGAGGTGACATTGGGGTAATCTACACATAGGGGTTGATGCACGTTCTTGTCTTTGTTTCTCCGGTAGAAATCTTGGGGCACTCTTTGAAGTTATGTGTGTTGGATTGAGTATTATGAATATGAAATTATTTGGTGTTATTTTAGTACAAACTCTTGGATAGATCTATCGGAAAGAATAGCTTCGAGGTGGTTTTGTACCCTACAAACGATTTCCTCTGATGTTCTCCGCTAGATAGGAACTTTGGAGTGATTCCTCATCGCACGTTGAGGGATGGTTATATGATCCAATTATATTAGTATTGCTGGGAGACTGCACTAGCGAAAGTACAGACCCTAGGCCTCATTTTCAAGCATTGCAATACCATTTGTGCTCCGTTTTATCAATTGCTACCTTGCTGTTTTTTATTGTTCCTATTACAAAAATCAATATCTACTACCATTATTACACTTGTATCACCATCTCTTCGCCGAAATAGTGCACCTATACAAATTACCATTGTATTTAGTGTGTTGGGGACACAAGAGACTTTTTATTATTTGGTTGCAGGGTTGTTTGAGAGAGACCATCTTCATCCTACGCCTCCCACGGATTGAAAAACCTTAGGTCATCCACTTGAGGGAAAATTGCTACTGTCCTACAAAACTCGGCGCTTGGAGGCCCAACACAAGTCTACAAGAACAAGTTGTGTAGTAGACATCAAGCTCTTTTCTGGCGCCGTTGCCGGGGAGGTGAGTGCTTGAAGGTATATCTTTAGATCTTGCAATCGAATCTTTTAGTTTCTTCTTTATCACTAGTTTGGTTTATAAAAGAAAACTACAAAAAAATGGAGAATGGGTTACCTCAAGTTGTTCTTTATCTTTATAATGTTTATCTTGAGAATAAGGATTCCGATAATTGTGCTCAATTGCTAGAAAAAGAATTCAACAAAATTTATGGCATAAAAATGTCGGATGATGGGCATGATTGCAATATTGCTAGTATGAAGTCTTTGAATATCCATGATGTTAATGATGATTGCATTAGTCTTGATAATGATGTCTCCTCTAAGAATGTCAATTTTTGCGGAGTGAATTGGGAGTGCAATTGCACACCAAAAAGGGAAGATAGATTTTGTAAGAAGCATAAATATTTAGAAACGTAAAAGTTGCAAGAGATGTTAGATGATTGTGCTGAAAGATTTAAAAAAATTCGCCATCCTTGTGAACTTTGCAATGAACATGGTCATTTAAATCTCCAATGCTGATTATTTCATGATCAAATCATGTGCAAAAATTGTGATAACTTGATTACCCTTGAGCATCATAAAGAGCTTAGTCTTCTTTTGGGGTATGAAGAAATGAAACATATAACTAAGGGTATTCCAAAATTTAATCTCGAGAGATTTCTTGATTTTGATCTAGAGGAAATTTATATGTTTTGTGCGGTAAATTGCATTGAGAATCCTTATATTGCCAACTATCCAAAGATAAGAAAATAAATAGAATATGAAGAGAGTACTAATGAAAGGGAAAATATTTCCCAATGCCCTCCTAGTGTTTATTATGATGAATCAGGTAACCAGATGCAGCTTCCTATCCAATCAATCTCTTCAACAAGAAGCTTGAAAACACTAATTAAACCCACACATGATGTGATGAAGAAGAAGAATAAAAGAAGAAAGAATAGAGGTAAAAAGGTATCTCTCCCAAATAATGTTGCTCCTATTATTGTTGTGCCTCATGAAAATGAATCAAAAATAATTGTGGAAGATGATGCACTTGATGATGATTTTGTCATGCCTATTGCTTGTCGTGATAATTATGATTGGGAAGATAATGATACTTCTTATAATCTTGGAAATCATTTTGGCACCAACTTGGGAAATTATGATGATAGCAAATGTTATACCGTTGGTGCTATTCATACTATTAATGATGAGAGTGATTATGCTTATGATATGACAAGCCACAAGCTTGGGGATGCTATATTTGATGAGAATGACATGTTTGAGGATTTATTTGCTGCAATTAATGTTTGTCCCAAGCTTGGGGATGCTATGTTTAATGAAGATGATCTTTTTAGTCCCCCTACTTTGAATGATCAAATTTGCTATGATGATTGCATGCCTCCTATCTATGATGAGAACAAAGTTGCTACTTATGATGATTATTGTGATGATACTTATGCTACAAAAAGTAGTGATGATTATATTTATAAAACTTGTCATAGTAATGATTACCCTTTTTCTGAACATTACTCTTTTAATGTGGAAACAATTTATAGCATTCGAGTTTCATATGATACTCCCACCATTGTGAATGAGAAGAAATTTTCTTATGTGGAGAGTAATACAATTTCTATGATTGCGGATCATGAAAAGAATGTTTTATGTGATGGTTATATTGATGAATCTATTCATGATGCTACTGAAAATTATTATGAGAGAGGAACTTATGATTCATGATGCACTTGTTATGTTTCAATCATTATATTTTATGCGAGCATCATTGAACTCATCATGTCTAGCTAAAAGGCATTAAAAAGCGCTTGTTGGGAGACAACCCAACACTTTTACCTACTGTTTTTTTCTTCACATGATTATGCTACTGTAGTTATCATGTTTTATAGCTTTTTTATCAATAAAGTGCCAAGTAAGACCTTTGGAATGGTCTATGGTGATAGTTGATTTGATCTTGCTGAAAAAACAGAAACTTTTGCGCTCAGAAAAATAATTCTAATTTTTAACAGAAGCGTGATAAAATACTTATTCTCTTTGCAGAAGATTAATAGAAAAATTGCCCAGGTTGTCCTAATTTTTCAAAAAAATTGGAGTAGCAGAAGTATGGTTGGATACAGATTACTACAGACTGTTCTGTTTTTGACACATTCTGTTTTCAGTGCATAGTTTGCTTCTTTTCTAGTTTCTATGGCTTATATTGCTCAATAAAATTGTGGAAATGATATACTACAGTAAGCATTGTGTGGAAACAATTATGAATCTTGTCTTAGACAGTACCAAGGTGAAAAGGTTTGCTCTTTATGATACTAACCTATCTCACGAAGTTCCATTCAGTTTTGTGTGATTGAAGTTTTCAAGTTTTGGGTGAGATAGCGATATGAGGAGAATAAGGAGTGAAAATACCCTAAGCTTGGGGATGCCCAAGGCACCCCAAGTTAATATCCAAGGAAGGTCCAAGCAACTAAGCTTGGGGATGCCCCGGAAGGCATCCCCTCTTTCGCCTCCAACATTATCGGTAACCTCACTTGGAGTTACATTTTTATTCGTCACATGATATGTGTTTTGCTTGGAGCAACATTTTATTTTGTTAGAATTTGCTTTCTGTTATTTAGAATAATATTTTGCATCTTTTATTTCAATAAATGTCAAGTATAGCCTTTGCCATGCTTATCTTGCAAGTATATGAGTTGCTGTTTCAAAACAGAAAGTTTATCGATGTTGCAAAAATTCCCTACAAAATTCAGAATGTGATAAAATGTTAAAACTTCTTGCAAAATAAGCTATGATGAATTTTCTACAGCGTGGTAAATTTACATAATTTTTGGAGTTTAAGAAGTATTGATACTCTTGCATTCTTTACAGACTATACTGGTTTGGTAGATTACTATTATGTTTGCATTGTTTGCATATTTTTGCTTGTTTAATGATTCTATTTGAGGATAGGAGTATTAAATATGCAGAGGCATTTAGTATGCAATGTTGAATAATAATTTTAGTGATTTTATACAGCAGAGAATGATAAGGTTTTTGTACTGGTTTATACTAACTTATCTCACGAGTTCTTGTTGAGTTTTGTGTGGATGAAGCTTTTAAGATTTAGGGAAACCGTGACATAAAAGGAATTAAGGAGACAAAAAAGCTCAAGCCTGGGTATGCCCAAGGCATCCCAATATAATATTTCAAGAAGTCCCAAGCATCTAAGCTTGGGGATGCCCCGGTAGGAATCCCACCTTTCTTCATCAACAATTATCGGTTGATCCTAAGTTTTTGCTTCTTCACATGATGTGTGATATTCTTAGAATGTCATTTTGTTTTGTTTTGTTTTGCTTTCTGTTTTAATAAAATACTTAGATCTTAAAGTTTTTAAATAAGAGAGAGTCCACAATTAGCTACCTATTTACTTAACTACTAGCTTGATCTTCACTTATATATTTTTGGAGTAGCTTGTCATTTACTCTTGTGCTTCACTTATATCCTATGAGTAAATTGTTGAATGAATTGTATATAATGAAGTTGAAATTATATGTCCATATCATGCCTAGTAGTAGCTTCACATTGGGTTTAGAAAGTGAAATTTTTTAAGCTTGACAACCACAGTATTGGTCATACAAGCAATTCACGAATGATTAGTAGGAGGAAGAGAACTTTCACGTGCAAATACACTATCTTGGAAATATTTTGTGATTGTGAGCCCCTTGATGACCCACAAGTATAGGGGATCTATCGTAGTCCTTTCGATAAGTAAGAGTGTCGAACCCAACGAGGAGCAGAAGGAAATGATAAGCGGTTTTCAGCAAGGTATTCTCTGCAAGTACTGAAATAAGTGGTAACAGATAGTTTTGTGATAAGATAATTAGTAACGAGCAACAAGTAACAAAAGTAAACAAAGTGCAGCAAGGTGGCCCAATCCTTTTTGTAGCAAAGGACAAGCCTGGACAAACTCTTATATAAGGAAAAGCGCTCCCGAGGACACATGGGAATATCGTCAAGCTAGTTTTCATCACGTTCATATGATTCGCGTTCGGTACTTTGATAATTTGATATGTGGGTGGACCGGTGCTTGGGTGCTGTTCTTACTTGAACAAGCATCCCACTTATGATTAACCTCTATTGCAAGCATCCACAACTACAACAAAAGTATTAAGGTAAACCTAACCATAGCATGAAACATATGGATCCAAATCAGCCCTTACGAAGCAACGCATAAACTAGGGTTTAAGCTTCATCACTCTAGCAACCCATCATCTACTTATTACTTCCCAATGCCTTCCTCTAGGCCCAAATAATGGTGAAGTGTTATGTAGTCGACGTTCACATAACACCACTAGAGGCTAGACAACATACATCTCATCAAAATATCGAACGAATACCAAATACACATGACTACTAATAGCAAGACTTCTCCCATGTCCTCAGGAACAAACGTAACTACTCACAAATCATATTCATGTTCATAATCATAGGGGTAATAATATGCATAAAGGATCTGAACATATGATCTTCCACCAAGTAAACCAACTAGCATCAACTACAAGGAGTAATCAACACTACTAGCAACCTACTAGTACCAATCCCGGACTTGGAGACAAGAATTGGATACAAGAGATGAACTAGGGTTTTGAGAGGAGATGGTGCTGGTGAAGATGTTGATGGAGATTTCCCTCTCCCGATGAGAGGAGCGTTGGTGATGACGATGGCGATGATTTCGCCCTCCCAGAGGGAAGTGTCCCCGGCAGAATAGCTCCGTCGGAGCTCTAGATTGGTTCCTCCTTGTGGCGGCGGAGTTTCGTCCAGAAAGGTTGCTTATGATTTTTTCCTCGACGAAAGACCTCATATAGCAGAAGATGGCCATCGGAGAGCCAATGGGGGGCCCACGAGGTAGGGGCGCGCCCTAGGGGTAGGGGCGCCCCGACCCTCGTGGTGTGTGGGTCCCTCTGGTGAACTTCTTCCACTCAATATTTTTTATTATTTCCAAAAATTACTTTCGTGGAGTTTCAGGACTTTTGGAGTTGTGCGAATAGGTCTCTAATATTTGCTCCTTTTCCGGCCGAATTCCAGTGCTGGCATTCTCCTCCTTATGTAAACCTTGTAAAATAAGAGAGAATAGGCATAAGTATTGTGACATAACGTGTAATAACAGCCCATAATGCAATAAATATCGATATAAAATCATGATGCAAAATGGACGTATCAACTCCCCCAAGCCTAGACCTCGCTTGTCCTGAAGCGAAAGCCGATAACGATAAATATGTCCCCATGTTTAGAGGTAGAGGTGTCGATAAAAATAAAATACGGACATGAGGGCATCATGATTATTCTCATAACAACAACATATATAGATATTGTCATATGATTTCTTATGCTCAAGTAATAATCCATTCACAATGCAAAGGCATGAATCATAAACTTTATTGAGAACTAACAAACTATAATCTCAGTCATTGAAGCAATTGCAATTTATCATAACATTAGAAAGAGTCTATGTCAGAGCATAATAGCAAGTCCACATACTCAACTATCATTTAGTCTTTCATAATTGCTAACACTCACGCGATACTTGTGGTTACGGAGTTTTAGTCGGACACAGAGAAAGATAGGGGCTTATAGTTTCGCCTCCCAACCTTTTACCTCAAGGGTAATGTCAACAATAATAACTCATGCTCCCCTACATCCAATTAGATATATCTATCAGGATCTTTCCAACACACTGTGCTTGCCAAAGGATAAAATGAAAAAAGGAAAGGTGAAGATCACCATGACTCTTGCATAAGATAGAAGATAATAGTTGTTGGGGAACGTTGCAGAAAATTAAAATTTTTCCTACGGTTTCACCAAGATCCATCTATGAGTTCTACTAAGCAACGAGTCACGAGAGAGAGTTTGCATCTACATACCACTTGTAGATCGAGTACGGAAGCGTTCGAGGGAGTGGTGATGATGAAGACGTTCCCAACGTGATTCCGATCACCGATGACCAAAGTGCTGAAAGGACAGCACCTCCGTGTTCAACACACGACGGGACGATGGCGTCTCCTCCGTCTTGATCCAGCAAGAATGAAGGAGAGGTTGAGGAAGACAACTCAATGGCAGCACGACGGCGTGGTGCGGTTGGTCTGGCAGTTCTCCGGCAGGGCTTCGCCAAGCTCGCGTGGAGAAAGAGAGGTGTTGGGAGGGAGGGCTGCGCCTTCAATGGTGTTGGCAGCCTCCCCCACCCTCTATTTATAGGAGGAGAGGGCAGGGGCCGGCCATCTAGGGAAACCCTAGATGGGGCGGTGCCCAAGGGGAGGAGGGAGGGTGGCTTGCCCCCAAGCTAGGGGCGCCCCTTTAGGTTCCCCTCCCAAACCCTAGCCGCATGGGCCTAGGGGGGAGGCGCCCAGCCCACCAGGGGCTGGCTCCCTCCCACTTAGCCCATGTGGCCCCCGAGGGGTGGCCCTCCAGTGGACCTCCGGAACCCTCCCGGTGGCCCGGTACATTACAGTATACCCCGAAACTTTCGAGTCCGTTTAACCACTTTCCATATATAAATCTTTACCTCCGGACCATTCCGAACTCCTCGTGACGTCCGGGATCTCATCCGGGACTCCGAACAACATTCGGTAATCACATACTTGTCTTCCTATTAACCCTAGCGTCACCGAACCTTAAGTGTGTAGACCCTACGGGTTCGGGAGACATGCAGACATGACCGAGACTACCTCAAGTCAATAATCAACAGCGGGATCTGGATACCCATGTTGGCTCCCACATGCTCCTCGATGTTGTCATCGGATGAACCACGATGTCAAGGGTTCAAGCAACCCCGTATTCTATTCCCTTTGTCAGACGGTATGTTACTTGCCCGAGACTCGATCGTCGGTATCCCAATACCTCGTTTAGTCTCGTTACCGGCAAGTCACTTTACTCGTACCGCAATGCATGATCCCGTGACCAGACACTTGATCACTTTGAGCTCATTATGATGATGCATTACCGAGTGGGCCCAGTGATACCTCTCCGTAACACGGAGTGACAAATCCGATCTCGATCCGTGTCAACCCAATGGTCACTTTCGGAGATACCTGTAGTGCACCTTTATAGTCACCCGATTACGTTGTGACGTTTGATACACCCAAAGCACTCCTACGGTATCCGGAATTGCACGATCTCATGGTCTAAGGAAGAGATACTTGACATTGGAAAAGCTCTAGCAAAGCGAACTACGATCTTTGTGCTATGCTTAGGATTGGGTCTTGTCCATCACGTCATTCTCCTAATGGCGTGATCCCGTTATCAATGACATCGATGTCCATAGTCGAAACCATGACTATCTGTTGACCAACGAGCTAGTCAACTAGAGGCTTACTAGGGACATATTGTAGTCTATGTATTCACACGTGTATTACGATTTCCGGATAATACAGCTTATAGCATGAATAAAGACAATTATCATGAACAAGGAAATATAATAATAATGCTTTTATTATTGCCTCTAGGGCATATTTCCAACAGTCTCCCACTTGCACTAGAGTCAATAATCTAGTTTACATTGTGATGAATCGAACACCCATAGAGTTCGGTGTTGATCATGTTTTGCCCATGGAAGAGGTTTAGTCAGCGGATCTGCGACATTCAGATCCGTATGCACTTTACAAATTTCTATGTCTCCATCTTGAACATTTTCACGGATGGAGTTGAGCGACGTTTGATGTGCTCGGTCTTCTTGTGAAACCTGGGCTCCTTGGCAAGTGCAATAGCTCCGGTGTTGTCACAGAAGAGTTTGATCGGCCCCGACGCATTGGGTATGACTCCTAGGTCGGTGATGAACTCCTTCACCCAAATTGCTTCATGTGCTGCCTCCGAGGCTGCCATGTACTCCGCTTCACATGTAGATCCCGCCACGACGCTACGCTTGCAGCTGCACCAGCTTCATGCTCCACCATTCAACATATACACGTATCCGGTTTGTGACTTAGAGTCATCAGATCTGTGTCGAAGCTAGCGTCGGCGTAACCTGTTCTGACGAGCTCTTCGTCACCTCCATAAACGAAACATGTCCTTTGTCCTTTTCGGTACTTCAGGATATTCTTGACCGCTGTCCGGTGTTCCTTGCCGGGATTACTTTGGTACCTTCCTACCAAACTTACGGCAAGGTTTACATCAGTCCAGTACACAGCATGGCATACATAATAGATCCTATGGCTGAAGCATAGGGATGACACTCATCTCTTCTTTATCTTTTGCCGTGGTCGGGCATTGAGCGAGCTCAATTTCACACCTTGCAATACAGGCAAGAACCCTTTCTTGGACTGATCCATTTTGAACTTCTTCAAAATCTTATCAAGGTATGTGCTTTGTGAAAGACCTATGAGGCGTCTCGATCTATCTCTATAGATCTTGATGCCTAATATATAAGCAGCTTCTCCAAGGTCCTTCATTGAAAACACTTATTCAAGTAGGCCTTAATGCTGTCCAAGAATTCTATATCATTTCCCATCGAAGTATGTCATCTACATATAATATGAGAAATGCTCTGAGCTCCCACTCACTTTCTTGTAAACGCAGGCTTCTCCATAAGTCGCATAAACAAACGCTTTGATCATCTCATCAAAGCGAATGTTCCAACTCGAGATGCTTGCACCAGCCCATAAATGGATCATTGGAGCTTGCATAATTTGTCAACATTCTTAGGATCGACAAAACCTTCCGGCTGTATCATATACAGCTCTTCCTTAAGATAGCCGTTAAGGAACGCTGTTTTGGCGTCCATCGCCATATCTCATAATCATAGTATGCGGCAATTGCTAACATGATTCAGACGGACTTAAGCTTCGCCACGGAGAGAAAGTCTCATCATAGTCAATCCCTTGAACTTGCCGATAACCCTTAGCGACAAGTCGAGCTTTATAGATGGTGACATTACCATCGGCGTCCGTCTTCTTCTTAAAGATCCATTTGTTTTCTATCGCTCGCCGATCATCGGGCAAGTCAGTCAAAGTCCACACTTTGTTTTCATACATGGATTCTATCTCGGACTTCATGGCTTCTAGCCATTTGTTGGAATCTGGGCCCGCCATTGCTTCTTCATAGTTCGAAGGTTCACCGTTGTCTAACAACATGATTTCCGGGACAGGGTTGCGTACCACTGCAGTGCGGGCGTGTCCTAGTGGACCTCTGAAGTTCAAGAGCAACTTGATCCAAGTACCATGATCATCATCATGAATTTCCTCTTCAGTTGGTGTAGGCATCACGGAACATTTTCTGAGCTGCACTACTTTCTGTTCAAGAGGTAGTACTTCATCGAGTTCTACTTTCCTCCCACTTACTTCTTTCGAGAGAAACTCTTTTTCCAGAAAGGTTCCGTTCCTGGCAACAAAGATCTTGCCTTCGGATCTAAGGTAGAAGGTATACCCAAAGGTTTCCTTAGGGTATCCTATGAAGACGCATTTTCCGACTTGGGTTCGAGCTTTTCAGGTTGAAGTTTCTTGACATAAGCATCGCATCCCCAAACTTTTAGAAACGACAGCTTAGGTTTCTTCCCAAACCATAATTCATACGGTGTCGTCTCAACGGATTTAGACGGTGCCCTATTTAAAGTGAATGTAGCTGTCTCTAGGCGTATCCCCAAAATGATAGCGGTAAATCGGTAAGAGACATCATAGATCGCACCATATCCAATAGAGTGCGATTACGACGTTCGGACACACCGTTCTGTTGAGGTGTTCGGCGGCGTTAGTTGTGAAACGATTCCACATTTTCTTAAGTGTGTACCAAATTCGTGACTTAAATATTCTCCTCCACGATCGATCGTAAGAATTTTATCTTTCGGTCACGTTGATTCTCTACTTCATTCTGAAATTCCTTGAACTTTTCAAAGGTCTCGGACTTGTGTTTCATCAAGTAGACATACCCATATCTACTCAAGTCATCGTGAGAGTGAGAACATAACGATATCCTCCATGAGCCTCAACGCTCATTGGACCACACATCGGTATGTATGATTTCCAACAAGTTGGTTGCTCGCTCCATTGTTCCAGAGAATGGAGTCTTGGTCATCTTGCCCATGAGGCATGGTTCGCATGTGTCAAATGATTCATAATCAAGAGACTCCAAAGTCCATCGACATGGAGCTTCTTCATGCGCTTGACACCAATGTGACCAAGGCGGCGAGTGCCACAAGTATGTGGGACTATCGTTATCAACTTTACATCTTTTGGTATTCACGCTATGAACATGTGTAATACTACGCCGAGATTCATTAAGAATAAACCATTGACCATCGGAGCATGACCATAAAACATATCTCTCATATAAATAGAACAACCATTATTCTCGGTTTAAATGAGTAGCCATCTCGCATTAAACGAGATCCAGATACAATATTCATGCTCAAACTTGGCACCAAATAACAATTATTAAGGTTCATAACTAATCCCGTGGGTAAATGAAGAGGTAGCGTGTCGACGGCGATCACATCGACTCTGGAACCATTCCCGACGCAAGATCGTCACCTCGTCCTTCGCCAGTCTCCGCTTATTCCGCAGCTCCTGCTGTGAGTTACAAATATGAGCAACGGCACCGTATCAAATACCCAGGAGTTACTACGATTCTGGTAAGGTACACATCAATTACATGTATATCAAATATACCTTTGGTGTTGCGGCCTTCTTATCCGCTAAGTACTTGGGGCAGTTCCGCTTCGGTGACCCTTCCCTTGCAATAAAAGCACTCGGTCTCGGGCTTGGGTCCATTCTTTGACTTCTTCCGGCAACTTGCTTTGCGGGCGCGGCAATCTCCTTGCCGTCCTTCTTGAAGTTTTTCTTACCCTTGCCCTTCTTGAACTTAGTGGTCTTATTGACCATCAACACTTGATGTTCTTTCTTGATTTCAACCTCGGCTGACTTCAGCATAGAGAACACTTCAGAATGGTCTTTACCATCCCCGCATGTTGTAGTTCATCACAAAGCTCTTGTAGCTTGGTGGGAGCGGCTGGAGGATTCTGTCAATGACCGCCTCATCGGGGAGGTTAATATTCATTGGGTCATACGGTTGTGCAACCCGGACATCTTCGTAATGTGCTCCTTGTGAACTGTTTTCCTCCATCTTACAACTATAGAACTTGTCGGAGATGTCATATCTCTCGACCCGGCGTGAGCTTGGAAAACAAGTTTCAGCTCCTCGAACATCTCATATGCTCCGTGGTGCTCAAAACGCTTTTGGAGCCCGGTTCTAAGTCGTAAAGCATGCCGCCTTGAACGAGGGAGTAATCATCAAGACGAGACTGCCAAGCATTCATAATGTCTTGGTTCTGCTCGACGGAGCGTCACCTAGCGGTCCTTCTAGGACGTATTGTTTCTGGCAGCTATGAGGATGATCCTCGGGTTCGGACCCGATCCGTATAGTTGCTGCCGTCATCTTTCAGCTTGGTTTTCTCTAGGAGCGTTGAAGTTCCGATTGACATGAGAGTTGGCCATTTGATCTACAAGACATATCATTCAAAAGTTTTAGACTAAGTTCATGATAATTAAGTTCATCTAATCAAATTATTACAATGAACTCCCACTCAGATTAGACATCCCTCTAGTCATCTAAGTGTTACGATCCGAGTCGACTAGGCCGTGTCCGATCAACACGTGAGACGGACTAGTCTGCGTCGGTGAACATTCTCATGTTGATCGTATCTTCCATACGATTCGTGTTCGACCTTTCGGTCTCCGTGTTCCGAGGCCATGTCTTTACATGCTAGGCTCGTCAAGTTAACCCTAAGTGTTTCTGCGTGTGTAAATCTTGCTTACACCGTTGTATGTGAACGTAAGAATCCATCACACCCGATTAACACGTGGTGCTTAGAAGCGACGAACTGTAGCAGCGGTGCACGATTAGGGAGAACACTTCTTGAAATTGTTCTAAGGGATCATCTTATTTACTACCGTCGTTCTAAGTAAACAAGATGTATAATCATAATAAACATCACATGCAATTATAAAGTAGTGACATGATATGGCCAATATCATATAGCTCCTTGATCTTCATCTTCGGGCTCCATGATCATCCTGTCACCGCATGACACCATGATCTCCATCATCATGATCTCCATCATCGTGTCTTCATGGCGTTGTCACGCCAACGACTACTTCTACTTCTATGACTAACGCGTTTAGCAATAAAGTAAAGTAGATTACATGGCGTTCTTCAATGACACGCAGGTCATACAAAAATAAAGACAACTCCTATGGCTCCTGCCGGTTGTCATACTCATCGACATGCAAGTCGTGATTCCTATTACAATATATCATCATTCATCACAACTTGGCCATATCACGTCACATGACAATTGCTGCAAAAACAAGTTAGACGTCCTCTAATTGTTGTTGCATCTTTTACGTGGCTGCAATTGGGTTCTAGCAAGAACGTTTTCTTACCTACGAATAACCTGGCGTGATCTTGTCAACTTCTATTTACCCTTCATAAGGACCCTGTTCATCGAATCCGCTCCAACTAAAGTAGGAGAGACAGACACCGCCAGCCACCTTATGCAACTAGTGCATGTTAGTCGGTGGAACCGGTCTCACGAAATGCGTGTAAGGTTGGTCCGGGCCGCTTCATCCCACAATACCGCGGAAGCAAGAAACAACTAGTAACGGCAAGTAAATTGACAAGATCCACGCCCACAACAAAATTGTGTTCTACTCGTGCAAAGAGAACTACGCATAGACCTAGCTCATGATGCCTTTGTTGGGGAGCGTTGCAGAAAATTAAAATTTTTCCTACGGTTTCACCAAGATCCATCTATGAGTTCTACTAAGCAACGAGTCACGAGAGAGTTTGCATCTACATACCACTTGTAGATCGAGTATGGAAGCGTTCGAGGGAGTGGTGATGATGAAGACGTTCCCAACGTGATTCCGATCACCGATGACCAAAGTGCTGAAAGGACAGCACCTCCATGTTCAACACACGTACGGGACGATGGCGTCTCCTCCGTCTTGATCCAGCAAGAATGAAGGAGAGGTTGAGGAAGACAACTCAATGGCAGCACGACGGCGTGGTGCGGTTGGTACTGGCAGTTCTCGGGCTTCGCCAAGCTCGCGTGGAGAAAGAGAGGTGTTGGGAGGGAGGGCTGCGCCTTCAATGGTGTTGGCAGCCCTCCCCCACCCTCTATTTATAGGAGGAGAGGGCAGGGGCCGGCCATCTAGGGAAACCCTAGATGGGGCGGCGGCCCAAGGGAGGAGGGAGGGTGGCTTGCCCCCAAGCTGAGGCGCCCCTAGGGTTCCCCTCCCAAACCCTAGCCGATGGGCCTAGGTGGGGGCGCGCCCAGCCACCAGGGGCTGGCTCCCTCTCCACTTAGCCCATGTGGCCCCGGAGAGGTGGCCCCTCCGGTGGACCTCCGGAACCCTCCGGTGGCCCCGGTACATTACCAGTATACCCCAAACTTTCCTGAGTCCGTTTAACCACTTTCCATATATAAATCTTTACCTCCGGACCATTCCGAACTCCTCGTGACGTCCGGGATCGCATCCGGGACTCGAACAACATTCGGTAATCACATACTTGTCTTCCTATTAACCCTAAGCGTCACCGAACCTTAAGTGTGTAGACCCTACGGGTTCGGGAGACATCTTGAGACATGACCGAGACTACCTCAAGTCAATAATCAACAGCGGGATCTGGATACCCATGTTGGCTCCCACATGCTCCTCGATGTTGTCATCGGATGAACCACGATGTCAAGGGTTCAAGCAACCCCGTATTCTATTCCCTTTGTCTGACGGTATGTTACTTGCCCGAGACTCGATCGTCGGTATCCCAATACCTCGTTTAGTCTCGTTACGGCAAGTCACTTTACTCGTACCGCAATGCATGATCCGTGACCGGACACTTGATCACTTTGAGCTCATTATGATGATGCATTACCGAGTGGGCCCAGTGATACCTCTCCGTAACACGGAGTGACAAATCCAGTCTCGATCCGTGTCAACCCAATGGTCACTTTCGGAGATACCTGTAGTGCACCTTTATAGTCACCCGATTACGTTGTGACGTTTGATACACCAAAGCACTCCTACGGTATCCGGAATTGCGATCTCATGGTCTAAGGAAGAGATACTTGACATTGGAAAAGCTCTAGCAAAACGAACTACGATCTTTGTGCTATGCTTAGGATTGGGTCTTGTCCATCACGTCATTCTCCTAATGGCGTGATCCGTTATCAATGACATCGATGTCCATAGTCGAAACCATGACTATCTGTTGACCAACGAGCTAGTCAACTAGAGGCTTACTAGGGACATATTGTAGTCTATGTATTCACACGTGTATTACGATTTCCGGATAATACAGTTATAGCATGAATAAAGACAATTATCATGAACAAGGAAATATAATAATAATGCTTTTATTATTGCCTCTAGGGCATATTTCCAACAATAGTAACAGATAGGCCCTTCGCAGAGGGAAGCAGAGGTTGCCATGCGCTTTTATGGTTGGATCCACAAAATCTTAATGCGAAAGAACGTCACTTTATATTGCCCCTTGTGATATGAAACTTTATTATGCAGTCTGTCGCTTTTATTTCTTCCACATCACAAGATCATATAAAGCTTATTTCCTCCACACTAATCAATCATACATATTTAGAGAGCAATTTTTATTGCTTTGCACCGATGACAACTTACTTGAAGGATCTTACTCAATCCATAGGTAGGTATAGTGGACTCTCATGGCAAAACTGGTTTAAGGGTTTTTGGAAGTACAAGTAGTATCTCTACTTGGTGCTGAGAATTTGGCTAGCATGAGGGGGAAAGGCAAGCTCAACATGTTGGATGATCCATGACAACATACTTTATCTCAGATATAAGAAAACATAACCCATTACGTTGTCTTCCTTGTCCAACATCAACTCTTTAGCATGTCATATTTTAATGAGTGCTCCAATCATAAAAGATGTCAATAATAATATATTTGTATGTGAGACCTCTCTTTCCTTATTACTTCCTATTAATTGCAACGATGAACAAAGCTATGTTTGCCAACTCCCAACAACTTTTAATCACCATACTCTTTCTATGTGAAGTCATTACTCTCAATAAGATCAATATGAACTCTTTATTTCTTTATTCTTTTTATCTTTTGTTTTATTCACTCAAGATCATGGCAAAATAATCAAGCCCTTGACTCAACACTAATATTTATTATATATAACTCACGGACTCAATTACATAGAGAGATCATAAAGCGAAACTCAAAACTATATCATGCCATAAACTTTATTCTACTAGATCAAGATACTACTAATAGGATCGAACTAAGAAAAACTGTAAAGATAGGAGATGTGATTGTGATACGATACCGGGGCACCTCCCCCAAGCTTGGCAGTTGTCAAGGGGAGTGCCCATACCCATGTGATTATGTCTCCTTTGTTGTTGGTGAAGAAGGTGGAGGTGATGGATAGTCACACATCGAGCGTAAGAGGTCCTCCAGCTTGCGGATAATGCCCTTGAGTGCAACAATATGCTCCTTCAACAAAATATTTTCACGTGTGAGATACTTGTTCTGTATACGAGCTAACTCAATCATCTTGAAAGCTTCGATCTCAGTTGGGGTAAGGAGATTGTGATCAAGTTGAAGGATGTCTTCTGCTGCCGGAGCTTGTTCCTCTGTGGCCTTCTTGATCCCTTCATCCTTGTTGATCTCCATGGGTTCTTCCCTCTTAAGCTCTATCTTCATTAGCCAAGCATCGTTGTCACCATTGTTGGAGGAGGGGGACGACATGATGCCTGGCCTTGACAACCCTGGCAGAAAACAGCTCAAAACAAGAACAGAGGACAATTGCGTGATACTGGAGTCAAAACCTTCGGGAGAATATATAATGAATTTTTACCGACCAAAATACGTATCATGCAAGAAAACGGAGTCCGGAAGGCACACGAGGTGTCCACGAGGTAGGGGGCACGCCTAGGGGGATAGGGCGCGCCCTCCACCCTCATGGGGCCCACGTGTCCTTCCCGGACTGCTACTTATTTTTCTATTTTTCTAAATATTCCAAAATGGAGAAATATTGCCTTAAAAACTGTTTTGGAGTCGGTTTACTTATCGTACCACATACCTATTCCTTTTCGGAGTCTGAAACATTCTGGAAAGTGTCCCTTATGTATTCCTCCGGGGTTACGGTTTCAATAACATTGGTTTCAACATTTATAGGATTACCTGAGATATAATGTTTAATTCTTTGACCGTTCACCACCTTCGGATTTGTGCCTTCGAAGTTGTTGATTTTTATGGCACCGGAACGATAGACCTCCTCGATAACGTAGGGGCCTTCCCATTTAGAGAGAAGTTTTCCTGCAAAAAATCTTAAACGAGAGTTGTATAGCAATACACAATCACCTACATTAAACTCACGCTTTTGTATCCTTTTGTCATGCCATCTTTTAACTTTTTCTTTAAACAACTTGGCATTTTCATAAGATTGGGTTATCCATTCATCAAGTGAGCTAATATCAAATAACCTATTCTCACCGGCAAGTTTGAAATCGTAGTTGAGCTCTTTAATAGCCCAATATGCCTTATGTTCTAGTTCGAGAGGTAAGTGACATGCTTTCCCGTAAACCATTTTATATGGAGACATACCCATAGGATTTTTATATGCAGTTCTATAGGCCCATAATGCATCATCAAGTTTCTTGGACCAATTCTTTCTAGACCTATTGACAGTCTTTTGCAAAATTAATTTGAGCTCTCTGTTACTCAATTCTACTTGACCACTAGACTGTGGGTGATTAGAAGATGCAATTCTATGATTAACGTCAGCAAGCATTTTACGGAAAGCACCATGAATAAAATGTGAACCACCATCAGTCATTAAATATCTAGGGACTCCAAACCTCGAAAATATAACTTCTTTAAGCATTTTAATAGAAGTGTTATGATCAGCACTACTAGTTGGGATAGCTTCTACCCACTTAGTAACGTAATCAACAGCAACTAAAATATGTGTATATCCATTAGAGGCAGGAAAAGGTCCCATATAATCAAAGCTCCAAACATCACATGGTTCAATAACAAGTGAATAGTTCATAGGCATTTCTTGACGTCTACTAATATTACCAATTCTTTGACATTCATCACAAGATAAGACAAACTTACGGGCATCCTTGAAGAGAGTAGGCCAATAAAAATCGTATTGCAATACCTTATGTGAAGTTCTATCTCCAGCGTGGTGTCCTCCATAAGCTTCGGAGTGACACTTGCGTAGGATCTATTCATGTTCATGCTCAGGTACACAATGTCTAATAACACCATCTACTCCTTATTTACAAAGATGTGGGTCATCCCAAAAGTAATGTCTCAAATCATAGAAAAACTTTTTCCATTGCTCCTATGTGAAACTAGGTGGTATAAATTTAGCAACAATGTAATTAGCATAACCAACATACCATGGAGTGCTACGAGAAGTATTTATGACATTTAATTGCTCATCAGAAAAGCTATCATCAATAGGTAGTGGGTCATCAAGAACATTTTCTAACCTAGACAAGTTGTCTGCAACGGGGTTCTCAGCCCCTTTTCTTTCAACAATATGCAAATCAAATTCTTGTAGCGAGAGAACCCATCTAATAAGTCTAGGTTTAGCATCCTTCTTCTCCATAAGGTATTTAATAGCAGCATGGTCAGTGTGAATAGTTACTTTAGAATCAACAATGTAAGCTCTAAACTTATCACAAGCAAATACAACTGCTAACAGTTCTTTTTCAGTAGTAGCATAATTTCTTTGAGCATTGTCTAGAGTTTTACTAGCATACTGGATAACATTTAATTTCTTATCAACTCTTTGCCCTAGCACAGTACCTACAGCATAATCACTAGCATCACACATAATTTCAAAGGGTAAATTCCAATTAGGTGGCTGAACAATAGGTGCAGAGATCAATGCTTTCTTAAGTATTTCAAATGCTTCTACACAATAATCATCAAAGACAAATGGTATATCTTTTTGTAATAAATTGGTCAGAGGCCGGGAAATTTTGGAGAAGTCCTTAATGAACCTCCTATAAAAACCGGCGTGACCAAGGAAACTTCTTATACCTTTGATGTCCTTGGGACATGGCATCTTTTCGATAGCATCAACCTTGGCTTTATCAACTTCAATACCTCTTGCAGAAACTTTATGCCCCAACACAATACCCTCATTAACCATAAAGTGGCACTTTTCCCAATTCAATACAAGATTAGTTTGTTCACATCTCTGCAAAACTCGACCAAGGTTGCTCAAGCAATCATCAAAAGAGGATCCATAGACGGAGAAATCATCCATGTAAACCTCACAAATCTTTTCACAAAAGTCGAGAATATAGCCATCATGCGTCTTTGAAAGGTAGCAGTGCATTACATAAACCAAAAGGCATCGTCTATAAGCAAAAGTACCAAAAGGGCAAGGAAAAGTGGTCTTTGATTGATCTTTAGCTGACACAGGTATTTGAGAGAAACCAGAATAACCATCTAGAAAGCAATAATGTGTATGTTTGCATAATCTTTCTAGCATTTAATCGATAAAGGTAAGGGGTAATGATCCTTCTTAGTAGCTTTATTTAATTTACGAAAATCAATTAGCATCCTATAACCTGTAATAATTATTTGCGGAATCAATTCATCTTTATCATTAGGAACAACAGTAACACCTCCCTTCTTAGGGACACAATGGACATGACTTACCCACTGACTATCAGCAACGGGATAAATTATTCCTGCCTCCAGAAGCTTTAGTATTTCTTTTCTTACCACTTCTTTCATCTTGGGATTAAGCCTTCCTTGATGATCACGGACTGGTTTGGCATCTTCTTCCAAATTTATTTTATGTTGACATAGAGTGGGACTAATGCCCTTCAGATCATCAAGAGTATATCCAATAGCAGCACGGTGTTTCTTCAGAGTTTTCAATAATCTTCCTTCTTCATGCTCTGAAAGGTTAGCACTAATAATAACAGGATATATCTTCTTTTCATCAAGATAAGCATATTTAAGATTATCAGGCAACGGTTTAAACTCAGACACGGGATCACCCTTGGGTGGAGGAGGATCCCCTAGGATTTCAACAGGCAAATTGTGTTTCAGAATAGGTTCCTGTTTAAAGAATACTTCATCTATTTCCCTTCTTTCATTCATGAACATATCATTTTCATGGTCTAGCAAATATTGTTCTAAAGGATCACTAGGAGGTACGGCAATAGAAGCAAGACCAATAATTTCATCCTTACTAGGCAATTCTTCTTCACGGTGTTGTCTACTAAATTTAGAGAAATTAAACTCATGAATAATATCATCCAAGCCAATAGTAACAACATTCTTTTCACAGTCTATCTTAGCATTAACGGTGTTCAAGAAGGGTCTACCAAAAATAATGGGATAAAAGCTATCTTGTGGGGAACCAAGAACAAGAAAATCAGCAGGGTATTTAGTTTTCCCACACAAGACTTCAACATTTCTAACAATTCCTATTGCTGATATAGTATCTCTATTGGCAAGTTTAATTGTAACATCAATACCTTCTAACTCAGCAGGTGCAATTTCATGCTTAATTTCGTTGTATAAGGCAATAGGTATAACACTAGCACTAGCACCCATATCACATAAGCCATGATAACAATGATCTCCTATTTTAACAGAAATAACAGGCACGCCTACCACAGGTCTATGTTTATCTTTAGCACAAGGTTTGGCAATTCTAGCGGTTTCACCGCAGAAATGAATAACATGCCCATCAATATTATCAGCTAAGAGATCTTTAACAATAGCAATATTAGGTTCAACTTTAACTTGCTCAGGAGGTGTATAAGTTCTAATATTGCTTTTATGAACCACAGTTGAAGCTTTAGCATGATCCTTTATTCTAACAGGAAAAGGTGGTTTCTCAACATAAGAAGTAGGAACAATAGGATCATTATAAGTGACAGTCTTTTCTTCAACTTTAGTAGGTGCAACTACTTTTACTTCTATGGGAGGATGATATTTAAACCACTCCTCCTTGGGGAGATCAACATAAGTAGCAAAAGATTCACAGAAAGAAGCTACTATCTCAGAGTCAAGTCCATATTTAGTGCTAAATTTACGGAAAACATCGGTATCCATAAAAGACTTAACACAATCAAACTTAGGTGTCATACCTGACTCCTTACCTTCGTCAAGATCCCAATCTTCAGAGTTGCGTTTAATTCTATCCAATAAATTCCATTTGAATTCAATATTCTTAATCATAAAAGAGCCAGCACAAGAAGTATCGAGCATGGATTGATTATTATGAGAAAGCCGAGCATAAATTTTTTGAAGAATTATTTCTCTTGAGAGCTCATGATTGGGGCATGAATATAACATTGATTTAAGCCTCCCCCAAGCTTGAGCGATGCTTTCTCCTTCGCGAGGCGAAAAATTATATATATAATTGCGATCACGATGAACAAGATGCATAGGATAATACTTCTGATGAAATTCCAACTTCATTCGTTTATAGTTCCATGATCCTGTGTCATCACATAGCCTATACCATGTCGATGCATCTCCCTTCAAAGATAAAGGGAAGACCTTCTTCTTAACAACATCATCGGGTATACCTGCACGCTTAAATAATCCACAAACTTCACCCACATATATTAGGTGCTCATCAGGATGCTTTGTTCCATCTCCTGTAAAAGGATTATCTAGCAGTTTTTCTAACATACCCGAAGGAACTTCAAAGGGAATAATTTCATTTTCAGTAGGTTCAGTAGGTTGAGGAGCAACTCTTTGCTCTACTGGTCGGGGTGAAGATACCCTGAACAAGCCCCTCAGAGGATTACTTTCCATAGTAACAAGTGAAAGTAAATTTCAGCACACTATATAAATTTTTCCTTACCAAATTCCACCTACCAAAGGCGCTTCACTCCCGACAGCGGTGCGGAAAAGAGTCTTGATGACCCACAAGTATAGGAGATCTATCATAGTCCTTTCGATAAGTAAGAGTGTCGAACCCAACGAGGAGCGAAGGAAATGATAAGCGGTTTTCAGCAAGGTATTCTCTGCAAATCTTGAAATAAGTGGTAACAGATAGTTTTGTGATAAGATAATTTGTAACAAGCAACAAGTAACAAAAGTAAATAAAGTGCAGCAAGGTGGCCAAATCTTTTTGTAGCAAAGGACAAGCCTGGACAAACTCTTATATAAGGAAAAGCGCCCGAAGACACATGGGAATATCGTCAAGCTAGTTTTCATCACGTTCATATGATTAGCGTTCGGTACTTTGATAATTTGATATGTGGGTGGACGGTGCTTGGGTGCTGTTCTTACTTGAACAAGCATCCCACTTATGATTAACCTCTATTGCAAGCATACATAACTACAACAAAAGTATTAAGGTAAACCTAACCATAGCATGAAACATATGGATCCAAATCAGCCCTTACGAAGCAACGCATAAACTAGGGTTTAAGCTTTCATCACTCTAGCAACCCATCATCTACTTATTACTTCCCAATGCCTTACTCTAGGCCCAAATAATGGTGAAGTGTCATGTAGTCGACGTTCACATAACACCACTAGAGGCTAGACAACATACATCTCATCAAAATATCGAACGAATACCAAATACACATGACTACTAATAGCAAGACTTCTCCCATGTCCTCAGGAACAAACGTAACTACTCACGAATCATATTCATGTTCATAATCAGAGGGGGAGATTGTAAGTGCATCTAGTGCCCCTTAGTGATTTTGGTGTATTGAAGACTTATAGGTTAAGGAACTAATGCGTTTGTGAGTGTACACAGGTCTATAAGTCTATGAGGAGCTTGATATTTAGAGAAATCGACCCTAAAATGAAGTTCTTCGATGAAGACTTTGATATTTCGAAGACTTTAGAAGACTTTGAAAGTGAAGAAATTGGTGTGACCTTGAAGACTTGGTATTCATTTGAGGAACATGAAGCGTGAAGACTTTTGTTTTCGTAGTTTCATTTTCTCTTTCTTGAGTCATAGGAAACACCGTCTTTGTTAAAGGGGGTCGAGGAAATACTAAGGAAAAATTTCCATGTGATGCTCAACTCAAAATCCTACACCTACCAATTCCTTGAGTGAAGCCTTTGGAAATCTCATACAGTTCAGTCAATTTCTTGATGTGATGAGACGAAGTTCTTACAGTCGCTAAGGAATTTGTTACGGCGAGGAGTTAGGAATTCATGATCTTGGATTGCCTACGATGAGGAACATGATAGCCCCGAGGAATTTGATATTCAAATTTCCTACCGTTCTTGTCTTCTTGGCCACCTGTCCCAAAATATCTTATCCACCTAACGGTCATATCATTGAAGGGCATTTATGTCTTATCATGTCGGGTTGCTCCCTAGGCTATAAATAGCCGCCCCCTACAACCACTAGCTGGTTGGCTGCTCCGAGAGAACTTGACACTTCTCATTTGAGAGCAACCCATCCTCTGAAGACTTTGAGCGAAAATCATCGAGTGAGGAAAAACCCAAAAACCAAACCCCTACAAACCCAAAGTGATTGAGCATCACTGAAGAAATTGATCCTGCGTGGATCCGACGCTTGTTACCTTTGAAGACTGTGCTTCTTCCAGACGGTTAGGCGTCATGGTCTAGAGCATCCAAGAGGAATTGTGGATCGCCGAGTGACCAAGTCTGTGAAGGTTTGGAAGTCGCCTGAAGACTTACCACAGTGATTGGACGAGTGCATGTGACCTTAGTTCAAGGAGAATACGGTGAGGACTTGGTGTCTGAGATGCGTGCTCAGCGGCGGGTGTCCGGACTGTGTGTCCTCGAGTTTAAATACTCAGCCGCTCCAACCAGACGCACAAGCCGAGACAGCAGTTGGAACTGGTCTACCAAATCATTGTCTTCACCAACCTAACTGGTTCTATTTCCTCAACCCTTTCATTTCCTCGTTACTGTGTTGAGTGTTTGTTCATATCTGTGTTTGAAGACTTTGAATGAAGACTTTCTCAATTTCCTCAGTTCAATTTCTTCAGTCTGTTTGTCTTCATCTTGTGTTATCCTGTGATTACGCTTTCTGTACTCTGTGCTAGTCTTCATTTCATCATGATGACCATGCGTGTATTCTGTTATGCTTACTTCGAGTACTTATTCGCTGCAAGTAGTTCTTAGCTAAGGAATTTCCTCACCGCAAATTCCTCGTTGAAGAATTCATAAAATCGCCTATTCACCCCCTCTAGTCGATATAGCACTTTCAATTGGTATCGAGCAAGGTACTCCCTTGTTACGTGTGATTTTAGTTTAACCACCGGAGTTTTAGTTATGTGGACCGCAGGTATGATCAAGGTCTCAGCAGGTGTCCTACCTTTGATGGGACGGACTACCCTCTTGGAAGAACAAGATGCGAATGCATCTTGAGGCAATTGACAACGATCTACGGTATGTTGTGGAAAATGGTGTTCCCTCGGTCACACCTTCTCTAAATGCTCTGATGTGAAGAGATTCAAGCAACTCGATTCTCAGCGAAGAATATCATATGTGGCCATCGAGCAAAGGTCAATATGGAAGAGTGAGTGCTTTGGAATCGCCAAGCTCATCCGGGACAAGCTGTCCAAAGTGAATGAAGGAGTCTCAACTCAGCGTGACTCTCGAGTTGATGTTCTTGGAATCTCTTCAACCGCTTCAAAAGACTCGACAACGAAAATGTTCAACAAACCTTGATCGCCTCATCGACATCTCAAATGAGCTTCAAGCTCTTGGCGCCATTGACATCACCGACCATGAGGTGGTGAAGAAATTATTAAGATCGCTGATTCCTCATTAGATACTCGCACCGATGATACAAGAGCGTCTTGACTACAAGTCACTTGATCCTGCTGATATCCTCGAGAGACTAAATACTCATGAGTTCGACTTCTGAAAAAGAGACCTCTATGGTTCTAGCTATGGAAAACACGTGCCACGAAGGCCAAGGCTGTGTCTGAATCTGAGTGTGAAGACTCTGGTAGTAGCCTTGGAGATCCTGAAGAATTAGGCCAGGAGCTAGCTGTGCTCGTGAAGAAATTCCAGAAGTTCTCAAGACGAGGTCGATTTGGAAAATCCTCAAGTAGCAGTGATTCCTCATCCAGTGACTATAAGAGAAGACTTTGTCACAAATGCAAGAAACCTGGTCACTACATCCAAGATTTTCCTCAGTGGGAAAAGGAATTAAAGAAGAAGAAACACAAGGATTACAGTTACGATGGCCAAGAAGAAGAAGAAATCATCGAAATCTTCATCATCAAAACCCTCAAAGCCTTCTTCTCACAAGAAGAGCAGCTCCAAAAAGGCTCGGGCATTCATTGGCAAGGAAATGGACTCTGAAGCTGAATCGAGGAACATGAGGAAGAGGAGGCATCGAAGAATCTGAGTGCGGTGTGGCGAGTCTAGCTCTCGCATCGCTTTCATCGCAAGTCCATCTTCAACTCAAGAAAATGACCTCACCAACAATGCCGTGAAGATAGTGATGACTACACTCCCACCTATTGCTTCATGGCAAAGGGTGCCAAGGTACTCAAATATACCTCCTCCGAATCTAGTGAAAATGAATCGATGAAGATCTAAAGCCCGATTACTCAAAACTTGCTAAAATTGCCGTAAAACAACATAGGGCTTTGGAAAAGGTTCAAAACATGCTAGATAAGAGTGATGATATGTTAGGTGAAGAAATGGATCGCAATAAAATACGATCGAAAATCTTCAGAGACTTGATCTAAGCTTGACAACCTTCAAGGTCATCATAACACTCTCTTATCGATCATGAGAAACTTTCTTATGAATTTCTTCAAAGAAAGCAAGATCTTGAGAAGCTAAGAGTGAGTTATGAAGATCTTGAAGGGCGCGATTCATTACTTGCTCAACAAATCAGCGCTTCTCAAGAAGAATTTGTTCCTCCATGCTTAAGGTGCATTGAACGTGAATCTGCTAATTCTTCACCTGAATGTTCAAATGCTTCAACTGTTACAAATTCTTCACCTGCCTCTGCTATCACTAATTCCTCATCTGAGGACATTGCTAGTATCACTGACGATGCAGGGCTGAAGGAATTGTATAGGACAGGCATGTACAAAAGTCTCAAAGGGCATCAGACTCTTTGTGATGTGCTTAAAAAGCAGATCCTCAACAGGAACCCTAGGAAAGAGGGTATTGCCTTTGAGAGGAAACTCAATGCTGATGGAACATATTGGAAGCCTGAGCAGTATCCCAAAACCTCATGGGTTGCTGCAAAGGGACCTCCAGTTGATCCATCTAACTTATCTGCTTTTCATGCGAATCTCCTCATTCTTACGATGAGTCATTTGACTCAACTATAAACTGTTCAAAAATCAGAATGGTGAAGTATTTGCTAGATATGTTGGCACTAATCGCAGAGCGGTTCCCTATGAAGAAAATCTGGGTTCCCAAGAAATGCCTTGAAAGTCTTTAGGTGAATGTCCTCATGACACCACCTGTGAAGAATAGGAACCCCAGATCAAATTCTTCATATGGATCCAAGTCCTCATACGGACCAAATTCCTCACATGGATCAAATTCCTCAAAAGGATCAAAGTCCTCATATGATTATCATCGTGCTAACAACTCTGTTTCGCAGGGTAGAGCTAAGGGCTATGAATATGTGCATTATTCTTCAAACCAATATGCTCATAAGTCCTCGAAGAATTTCTCTGCTTATTCATATGCTTACCCTAACCCCTCTTATGTGAAACGAAATGGATTGGCCTCTATGCCACCATTCTCGTATGGTGCTCGCAGAGTGATGAACTCTTTGCCACCCCTTCAGATGTGGGTGGTGAAGAAAAGAACTAACCTCTTCTCGAGGGTCAGGTCTCCGGGCGTGCATTAAACGTCTGAAGAATTTCTTTGGGGACGACAAAATGCTCGAAAGGACTTGAGCTAATCATGATGAAATGAACCTTCATTTTACACGTCCTCATCTTGCTTATCTGTTAATCTTGATCGATGAAATTCATCGATGAACTTGATATCATATTCTTCATCGATGAAGTATATGAGATCGTAAGTTGTACTAATTCATCTGCAGGATGATCAACCCAAAGCCACCGAGTGGGTTCTCGATAGTGGATGTACAAATCACATATTGGTGACAAGAATCTATTGATGGATGCTCCTTATCACCGTCACATCTGAAGCATATCATCTTTGCCGACAAAGGCAAAAGTAAGGTATTGGGTCTTGGTAAGGTTGCGATCTCTAAGGACATACACATGGACAAAGTCATGCTTGTTGAGTCCTTAGGATACAACCTCATGTCGATCTCAATGCTTTGTGATCTTGATATGGTTGTTATCTTTGGCAAGTATCGTTGTGTTGTGATTATGGAAGTCGACAATTCCAAAGTCTTGAAGGCTTTAGGAGAGGAGACTTGTATATTGTTGACTTCTCTACAGGACCACAACCAGCCGTGTGTCTACTTGCAAAAGCCTCAGAAGGCTGGCTATGGCATCAGCGACTTGGTCACGCAGGCATGAGGAATTTGCACACGCTTGCGAACAAGAAGCATGTCATTGGCATTGAGAATGTCAAATTCCTCAAGGATCACTTATGCGGAGCCTGTGAAGCTGGAAAAATGACCAAGGCCAAGCATCCAGCGAAGACTATCATGACCACTACTCGTCCCTTCGAATTGCTTCACATGGACCTCTTTGGTCCCAATCATTACTCAGTTGTCGTTAATGATGCATCCCTATATGGCTTTGTTATTGTTGATGATTACTCTCGTTACACATGGTGCACATTGTTACTTACAAAAATCAAGTGCAGGAAGTCTTCAAACGATTTTCCTCGAGGGCTTCAACCAACTTTGGTGTGAAGATCAAGCACATCAGGAGTGACAATGGAACTGAGTTCAAGAATTCCGGTCTTGATGACTATCTTGATGAACTTGGTATTACTCATGAGTTATCTGCTCCTTATACTCCTCAGCAAAATGGCGTCGTGGAGCGCAAGAACAGAACTCTTGTTGAGATGGCTCGCACTATGCTTGATGAATACAAAACGCCTAGTCGCTTTTGGATTGATGCAATTGATACTGCATGCCACATTATCAACAGAGCATATCTTCACAAATTCTTCAAAAAGACTGCCTATGAACTCTTCACTGACAAGAAACCCATTGTAAGTTATTTCAAAGTCTTCGGTGCAAAATGCTGGATTAGAGATCCTCATCACAACTCTAAATTTGCACTGAAAGCACATGAAGGTTTTATGCTTGGTTACGGAAAGGACTCGCACACCTACAGAGTCTTCAACATCACTCTTCACAAGATTGTTGACACTGTAGATGTGCGGTTTGATGAAACTAATGGCTCGCAAAGAAAGCACCTACCCTCTGTGTTAGATGAACCAGCACCTGAGGATTCTATCAAGTTCAAGGCAACTGAGGATGTCATTCCTACTAAAGAATTCATTCCTGTACGCGAAGATCGTCGAGCTGATGCACCTGAAGATAATGCTGAAGACAATGGTGCTGAGGAAAATGATCAAATTCCTCGACGACAACCAGCTCATCCTCGCGTTGCAAAAGAAGTGCAAGTGGAGAAGATCATCGATGACATTAAAGCGCCATGTCCTCTCACACGCTCAAAAGCTTCACATTTATCTAACTTTTGTGGGCACTATGCTTTTGTCTCTATCACAGAGCCCACTAAGGTAGATGAAGCATTTCTGGAGCCGGAGTGGATTCAGGGCTATGCAAGAAGAATTACATCGATTCGAGCTCAACAATGTCGGGAACTGGTCAAACGTCCAGATCCTCGCAAGCATAATATCATTGGCACAAAGTGGATCTACCGCAACAAGCAAGATGAAAATGGTCTTGTGGTGAGGAATAAGGCACGACTAGTAGCTCAAGGCTACACACAGGTTGAAGGAATTGATTTCGATGAAACTTTTGCACTTGTCGCTAGACTTGAGTCTATTCGCATATTACTCGCCTATGCTAACCATCACAATATCACTTTATATCAAATGGATGTGAAAAGTGCATTCCTCAATGGTAAGCTTGAGGAAGAAGTATATGTTGCTCAACCTCCAGGTTTTGAAGATCCAAAGAATCCTGAAAAAGTCTTTAGACTTAATAAGGCCCTCTATGGTCTCAAACAAGCGCCACGAGCGTGGTATGATACATTGAAGGAATTCTTCGTGAAGAATGGCTTCACACCCGGTTCACTCGACCCTACTCTCTTTACTAAATCTTATGATGGTGAACTGTTTGTGTGCCAAATATATGTTGATGATATTATCTTTGGCTGTCTTGACCAACGTTATAGTGATGAATTTGCCTATATGATGAGTGAAGAATATCAAATGTCTATGATGGGAGAGTTGAAATTCTTCTTAGGTCTTCAAATTAAATCAACAACACAATGGCATATTCATATCTCGGAGAAATACCTCAAAGATGTCCTGAAGAAATTGGCATGCAAGATTGCAAAGGCGTCAAAATTCCTATGCCCACAAATGGCCATCTATGCAATCGATGAAAATGGTATTGACTTGATCACAAGGTATACCGCTCCATGATTGGTTCTTTATTGTACTTATATGCATCTAGGCCAGATATAATGCTTAGTGTTTGCATGTGTGCCCGATTTCAAGCTACAGAAGGAATCACACCATAAGGCTGTGGAGCATATTCTTGATATCTAGCTCACACACCAACACTAGGATTATGGTACCCCAAGGGCTCTTCTTTTGATCTCATTGGATATTCGACTCGACTATCTTTGGTGATCGTGTGGACCGCAAGTCAACATCTGGTACTTGTCATTTCCTCGGACGATCTTTGGTGCATTGGTCCTCGAAGAAAGCGAACTGCGTATCACCGTCTCTGCGGAAGCTGAATACATTCTTCTGGCTCGTGTTGTGCTCAATTGTCTGTGGATGAAGCAAACTCTAAAGGACTACGGCATCAACGTGAAGAATGTGCCTCTCTCTGTGACAATGAGAGTGCCATCAAGATTGCTCACAACCCAGTTCAGCACTTTCGAAGACAAAGCACATTCAAATTCGTCATCATTTTCTTCGTGATCATGTGTTGAAGGCGACATCTCCATCGAGCACGTGAAGGCGAAGAACAGCTAGCTGATATCTTCACTAAGCCCTTGGATGAGAAGAGATTTAGCAAGTTGCGGTGTGAGCTAAATATCTTAGAATCTTGAATGTTCTTTGAAAAGGACACACATCCTAACACTTATGCAAAATTGATGACTTAGATGTGCAACACATGAAGAAACGTTTTCTTCAATCAATGAAGAATAACACTCTTAGTGTGAAGAAATTAATGAAGAATTTGATTCTCGAGAACCCTCGACAATTGTACGCGGTGTCTGAAATCATCATTCTTATCTGGTGGGTCACGCCACCACCAAAGTTGAAAATCTTCAATTTGAGTTTTTCCTCGCTTTTGAAATTCTTGCTTTTTCAAATTCTTCAACTTTGCAAAATCTTCACTGTTTTAAATCGTCTTTCTTCATTGGCTATATATATATATATATATATATATATATATATATATATATATATATATATATATATATATATATATATGGGTTTATGTCCTCTCTGACATTCACTTATGGCTATTTCTTCAAGTCGCTTTTTTCGCTAAGTGAATGTGATCGGACCCTTCCCCCTCTATGTTATACTCAACCCAATCTATTCACAAATTCTTCATGTGCGTTCTATTTTGAAACTCGTTCAAAATCTTCATTGTGTGACAGCTGAAGAAATTGCGAACGGAACATTAAAACTGATCTTATCCAAACTTTCGGTTTTGCCGCTCAAACCATTCCGCATCCCACGATGCATTATCTTACTCATCCACAATCGTACACGATCTCCACTACACAGTACGTGGATGACACATGTCGTGAGAAGGGAAATGGTCAGGGGCACGTTCGTCCTAAATCTTCGGGCGATCCGTTTTTCACCGTATATAAATACCCTCTCCCTTCCTCACTTCTTTTACTCGCTCGACCTCTCCCCGCCGAGCTCCTCAAACCCTAGCGCCGCTTCTCCATCGTCGCGGTGAGGAAGAGCTTCTTCGCCTCGACCTCGTCGCCGACGTATTTCGCGCCGATCATGAAATCCTCACTCCGCCCGCCGCCGTAGCTGTCTTCCTCCACCAAGTTAGGGCGTGGAAGATCTGGCTGACGAACTTCCCAACTGTTCTTCTTAGTTCGTCGTGTTCTTCACTTCGGTAATTAAAAGTTACTTTTATTACTCGCTTTGATTCTCAAAACCTTCCTGAAAATCTTCAAAGGTGTTTATTCTTCAAATCTTCACACATATGAACACCTCAAACAAATATGCTCTTGATTCGTTTCTCTAAGAAATGATTTTCTTCAAGATTCCTCAATTGTGTGGGTCCTCGATCTGTACAACTCTGGAACCTAAGACAAAGAACGCTTAGTGAAATTCTTCAAGGCTCATCTGGTCAAAATCCTCAAAACTTGTTCTTTTTGGAAAACCTTACGAGAACGATATGACCTCTCCAAATTCCTCGCAACTATACTCTATTCACGGTACACATGTCCATTCTGCTGAATCACTAGGTTCTCATCAACTTAACTCATTTGCAGCGTTCCTCAAAGAAAAACTGCATACTTCTTGAGAGAACTCAATTGTTCAAATTCTTCAATGAAGAACATGGCATAAAGATGAAGCCACGAGAAAGGAGGAAAGAAACACGAGGTTATGACTGCGTTTGAAATCCACGAGGAAATTTATGCCGACTATTGCACACGATGAAGAAAACAAAAATCAACGCAAGGTGCGATTCGTAAGATTGAACAGAGATGGGCACGGGAATGGAGGGAATACAGATATGTGACTCCAAAGTACATGAAGAAATTCGCTCTCAATCCTCCATGCCCAAGAGCTCCATTGGCACTGGCCAAGTAGCTGATCCCACAAGCATCAAGCGTGGTGAGGACTTTCACGATGAATGGGCTAAGCGCCAAGCTAAATTGGCAAAACAAGCCAAGGAGGCGGTGAAGAAATTCAATGAGGATTCGCCACTGCTATCTCATCGAGGCCTCGGTCAAACCGAGGAAATCCATGCCAAAGAAGCCTGCTCATAAGCCAAGTGCTTCACCATCGGCGCCCTCACGGCCAAGTTCCTCGGCAGCACCCTCAAGGCAAATTCCTCACACTGCTACAGCTCCACCAAAGTCCTCAACAGCTCCGTCAAAATCCTCGGCCTGTGCATCCGGCTACATGTCAAAGGACTGCTTGTTTCTCAATTGCCTCTAGAGTTTCAAACAAGTTCTCTCGCAGCACCAATTTCATCATCCGCCCGACTCGGTGAAGACCAAAGCAACAATTTGGGACGAGGTCCTCGGGCAAGTCCAAAGAAGAAACAGGTTGCATTCCATGTGCCTTCGATGATGAAGCTTCGATGATGAACTTGCGGAAATCATCGAGACCGTCAAGAAAAGGCCGCTAGAGCCAAAGGTGCGTTTGTGCCCATCGTTGTTGGATCCAAGAAAGTCCTCGATTATATTGATCTACGCACAAGGATCCCAATACCCTATGCGACTTTCATCGACACTGGACAAAGTCATATGTTGACTCACTTCATCGCTGAAGAAAAATGGAAGTTTGAGAAGGCAAGAGAAATCAAAAGGCTCAATACCAGAAAGGAGAAGTTCCTGAAGAAAAACGTTGTCAAAATGACACCTAAGGAACTTCTCAAGGTCCAGACCGAAATTCAAGACCTCAAAGCAAAACTTGATTCCTATTATCTTTGATTGGCAAGGAGCCAAGGTCAGATTCGTCAACCTATCGAAGAAATTCACAAATGTTGCTGCCCCAACGCAACATGCAATTCCTCAGGCTGAAGCCTTAGCTCAGCAGACTGAAGAACATGCCAAGACACCGATGACGTTCAGCTCTTGATGAAAATGCTAGTTCCGGGCTGATGATCCCATTCCGGCCGGCTGAAGAAATTGCCGGGGCATCCACTAGTGGTGCGCTGAAGAAACGAAGAAGTCAGCCGCTGATGAACTAGGGTTTTGAGAGAAGATGGTGCTGGTGAAGATGTTGATGGAGATTGCCCTCTCCCGATGAGAGGAGCGTTGGTGATGACGATGGCGATGATTTCCTCCCGAGGGAAGTGTCCTGGCGAGAACAGCTCTGCGGAGCCCTAGATTAGTTCCGCTAAGGTTCCGCCTCGTGGCGCGGAGTTTTAATCCCAAAAGGTTGCTTATGATTTTTTCCTCGACGAAAGACCTCATATAGCGTAAGATGGCCATCGGAGAGCCAGCAGGGGCCCACGAGGTAGGCGCGCACAGGGGTAGGGCGCGCCCCACCCTCGTGGGCAGTGGGTCCCCTCCGGTGAACTTCTTCCGCTCAATATTTTTATTATTTTCAAAATGACTTTCGTCGAGTTTCGGGACTTTTGAGTTGTGCGAGAATAGGTCTCTAATATTTGCTCCTTTTCCAGCCCGAATTCCAGTTGCGGCATTCTCCTCCTTATGTAAACCTTGTAAAATAAGAGAGAATAGGCATAAGTATTGTGACATAACGTGTAATAACAGCCCATAATGCAATAAATATCGATATAAAAGCATGATGCAAAATGGACGTATCACCCCCATCAAAATATTATAAGCCAAAATTGTTGACGTTGGACAAGGAAGACAACGTAATGATTTATGTTTGTTCATATTCACATAGAAGTTATATTGTCATAGATCCTTCAACATGTGGTGCTTGCCCCCCATCTTTGCTAGCCAAAAATTCCGCACCAAGTAGAGATACTACTTGTGCATCCAAAAACCCTTAAACCCAAATATTATTTTCAAGAGTCCACCATACCTACCTAAGGATTGAGCAAGATCCTTCAAGTAAGTTTTCATCGGTGCAATAAGGCAATAAAAATTGCTTCTAAAAGTGTTAGATCATTTAGTGTAAGAGAAAATTAAGCGTTGTACGAACTTGCGATGGCAAGGAATAAAAGCGAGAGACTGCACAATAAAGGTTGCTATCATAAGGGGCAATATAACGTGACGTTATTTTGCAGTAAGGGGTTGAGCATACAAAAAAAAGCGCATGGCAACCTCTACTTCCCTCTGCGAAGGGCCTACCTTTTACTTTTATGTATTTACTTTCATGCGAAAAACGTATCGAAATAATGACCAGGTGGTGATGTGGTGTCACAAAAGTTGTCAGTGGATTGGACTCGCGAAATATTATACTCTCTGCGATTGCGTGTGGTACTTGTTTTGCAGAGCCGGACACATTCTTTGTGTTCGAGGGCTGTTTTGGAGTATTCGGAGGAGGAACCCGCCTTGCAATGCCGAAGACAATCTGCGCGCCGGACACCTCGTCATTGAAGCCTGGTTCAGGTGCTACTGAGGGAGTCCTGGATTAAGGGGTCCTCGGACGTCCAGCCTGTTGGATATGGTTCGGACTGATGGGCTGTGAAGACACAAGACCGAAGACTTTCACCCGTGTCCGGATGGGACTCTCCTTGGCGTGGATGGCAAGCTTGGCGTTTGGATATGAAGATTCCTTTCTCTATAACCAACTTTGTACAACCCTAGTCCCCTCTGGTATCTATATAAACCGAAGGCTTTAGTCCATAGGGACGATGATAATCATATAGGCTAGACTTTTAGGGTTTTAGCCATTACGATCTCGTGGTAGATCAACTCTTGTAATAATCATATTCATCAAGATCAATCAAGAAGGAAGTAGGGTATTACCTCCATAGAGAGGGCCTGAACCTGGGTAAACATCGTGTCCCCTGTCTCCTGTTACCATCGACCTTAGAAACAAAGTTTGGGACCCCCTACCCGAGATCCACCGGTTTTGACACCGACATTGGTGCTTTCATTGAGAGTTCCGCTGCGTCGTCTTCAAGAGGTTCGATGGCTCCGTCAATCATCTACAACAAAGCTGTCCAGGGGGAAGTTTTTCTCCCCAGCCAGATCTTCGTGTTAGGTGGCTTCGCACTGCGGGCCAACTCGCTTGGCCATCTAGAGCAGATCGACGGCTATGCCCCAGGCCATCGGATTAGTTTTGGAAACCTAGATTATGCCACTGACATCCGGGGAGACTTGATCTTCCAAGGATTCGCGACCCCAACTCCCGCTCTGGCCTTAGATCCAGGGTGGGTCGCCATGTCCGAAGACGGACTTCTCGAGCCCGCCGGACTTTTTGCGGCCACCAAACCCAGTACGGGAGAGCCGGTTGAAGTGGCGTCGCTGGCAACCATCACGAAGCCAGACCCTTCTCCGGACACTGGCTCCGGACCCTCGGAGTCAGCATCGTGTGAGTCCGGCAGGGGAGTATCCCTCCCGCCGTACTCCGCGGACTCTCTTCTCTCTGGACAAACTCGCCTTTAAGCGAGGCTCTGGACTTAATGCGATCCCTTGTCATTGCGGAGGAGCAACTTCCGAACTATGCCCAGCCCGGACTAGGGGCTGAGAGCAGAGAATTTTTCCTCCCAACCACCACCCACCTTATAGCCACTGTCGAGGACTTAACCGACATGCTTGATTACGACTCTGAAGACATCGACGGTATGGACAACGACGACGGAGAGGAGCAGGCCCAAAGCCCACCGCATACCAGATGCTGGGCGGCCACCTCCACATACGATATATATATGGTGGATACATCCAAAGACGATGGCGAGGATGGCGGTAGGGATCCGCTTAAGGACAATAATGCTGATAAACCACTGAAGCAGCGGCATCAGCAGCGCCGTTCAAAATCACACCGTGACAAAGAAAGCAATACCGGCACCAGAGAAAATAATACTCCAGAGAACGCCGAAGACCCAGACGCCCTCATTGAACCAGCTTCCGAATAGGAAGGTAGGGAGTTAGGGCAGAGGAACCCCGACGAGCCAGTTGGGAACAACGACTCGGAGGACAACAGCTATATGCCACCCTCCGAAGACGAAATAAGTCTCGGTAACGAAGACTTCATCGTGCCAGAAGAACCCCTCGAGCAAGAACGCTTTAAGCAACAACTCATCGCAACCGCGAGGAGCCTGAAAAGGAAGTAGCAACGGCTTCAAGCCGAATAGGATACACTCAACGATAGATGGACTCATGTCCTAGCAGCCGAGGAATACAGCCTTGAGTGCCCGACCAAAAGTTATCCGAAGTGCAAATTGTTACCTCAATTTGACGACGAGGCGCTGGAGCCTGTACCGTCAGCGTGTAATGCGGCTAATCGACCACCACGTGGCCGGGACAAAGCGGCACCTCAAGCCGAACACCAGCTCGTACTACCTCGCCGAAAAGGCAGAGATAAAACATCATGGGGTTGTACATATGGCCTACGGCAGGACCTCGAAAGTAGAGTAGGTCAGACCATATCGATCTATGGATCACGGGGGCGTGCGCCGACGCGCGACGACGACCATCTAGCCGGATGCGACAAACATAACCACGCCCGAGCCAAAAACCGCAGACGAACTCCATCCGAGCTACGTCGTGAATTGGCCTGATATAGAGGCACCGCACACCCCCTTTGCTTCACCGATGAAGTAATGGAACACGAATTCCCACAAGGGTTTAAACCCATGAATATCAAATCATATGATGGAACAACAGATCCCGCGGTATGGATTGAGGATTTCTTCTCCATATCCACATGGCCCGCGGTGATGATCTCCATGCCATCAAATACCTCCCACTAAAACTAAAGGGACCAGCGCGGCACTGGCTAAACAGCCTTCCAGAGAACTCCATTGGCAGCTGGGAGGACCTGGAAGACGCCTTCCGCGATAACTTCCAAGGTACATATGTCTGGCCACCAGATGCCATGACCTAAGTCACATCATCCAGCAGCCCGGAGAGTCGGCCAGGAAGCTCTGGACTAGGTTCTCAATTAAAAAGAACCAAATTGTCGATTGTCCGGACGCCGAAGCCCTCGTGGCCTTCAAACACAGCATCCAGAGTGGCTCGCCCGCCACCTCGATCAAGAAAAACCAAAATCCATGGCAGCCCTTACCGCTCTCATGACCCACTTTTGCACGGGAGAAGACAGCTGGCTCGCTCGTAGAAGCAACCGGGCACTTCCGAAGTCCGAGACGGCAACGGCAAGCCACGACGCAATAAACACAAGCGTCGCAATAATAATGAAGGAACGCAAGACACGGCGGTCAACGCCGGATTCAGCGGCTCCAAATCCGGTCAATGGAAAAATACATTCAAGGCAAACAAAGACGGACCATCCAATTTAGACAAGATACTGGATCGGCCCTGCCAGATTCATGGCACCCCCGATAAACTAGACAATCATACCAACAGAAGTTTTTGGGTCTTCAAACAAGCCGGCAAGCTTAATGCTGAACACAAGGGGAAGGGCCGCCCAGTGATAGCGATGACGAAGAGACTCGCCAACTGAACACCGGGGATCAGAAGCAATTTCCCCCCGAAGTAAAAACAGTAAACATGGTATACGTGACGCACACCCCAATAGGGGAGCGCAAGTGCGCACTACAGGACGCCTACGCCACTGGAGCTCCCGAGGATAAGAAGACCGGTTGGAGCCACGAGAAGCTCGCGAGCCCCTGCCTTGTCCCCGTCTGGCTCAGGCTGAAGAGGCTAAAAGATCATGGCGTGACTGCGCCTATGGTGGTGAAGGAGTTTGTCCGACACCGAGTTGCTCCGCTTCAGCGCCATTCTCGGCCGATGTGGGCCTTTCTCAACAGCAAGGACCATATGAGGCTTCAGGAGTCCGGGCTCCCTCTTGAGGCGCGGTAGACGGTGCTTGGGGTCCTGGCGGGAGTTCCATTGCCGGACGACATGCCTGGGAAGAGTTGCCTGTTGTACCGATGCTCGAACAAGGAGGAATTCGTGGAGCACGTGCCTTCCTTTGACGAGTGGAGGTTGCGCCCAGACGGCCTGGTGGGGCCCTGCGAGAATCCCGTCAACGTGGTTCCACTCTTCGTTGCAGGCGCCGAGCTCACCTCGAGTGTGGATGCATGGAGGCGAGCATCGTCCGAGGCCGGTGGCCCTAGTGCCGAGGTACTGATGCCGCCTGGGGCTCCCGAGGCGTCGTCCTCGGGAGTCCATGATTCTTGTCCTGGGGCGGCAGTTGCGAGGGTGACGCAGCGTGCGACTCCTGAGGCCGAAGCTCCTGAGGCCTCGGCAGGTCGCAGCAAAACGGCGCCCGACGGCTCTCCTCAGCTTGGCGCCCCTCAGGTTGTTCCTTCAAGCGCTTCTCCTACTGCACCTCGTGCTGGCCGCCATGTCCAACGCTTTGGTCGGCTCTGTATGGACTTCAAGGAGCTCCGGAAGAGGTCCCCGAGTGGCAGCGGTGGCATCTTCGGGCCGTTGAAGCGGAGGAAATACATCGCCATTGATGAGTAAGTACTGTATCTTTGTGGCTTCTTGAGTGTTGATTTCCTTCCTGACGTTGGTTCTTCAGGGTCCCTTCTGCCACAGCCGCTGAGTCCCCCGAGAAGCGGTCTCCTCTCTCCTCGTATCCCTCACTGACCTTGAGCGTCCCGAGCCTGCATGCCGCCTTCGGTGCGGGGTCGGTTGCAGAGGCGCGCTCGCCTCCATGGCGCCTTGAGCTTTCGCCCTCGTCGTCCCTCCTTCACGGCCTTGCCTGGAGCTCAGCGAGCATGCCGAGGGCTCCTCCTCTGATCGTGGTCGGCAGCTGGATGGCTACGGTCCTGGGCGCCTCCTCGAGCAGCGAGCCCCGACTCGCCAGGGCCCCTTGCGAGGCCTGGCTGGCCTCCGGGCACGCGCCCAGCCCATTGACCCCTGTTGGGAGGCGTGCCGCTCAGGCCCTGCACGCACACCACAAAAAATACACTTCCGTGATGATCGTGTTTGCCACAAGAGGTCGCGTTTTTGTCATGCATGTACATCCATGACAAATTTATGGCGAAACAAGATAGTCATACGTGTTGTCGTAAGTGTTCCATGACATGACCAAAATTATCATCACGGAAGTGTCCACTTCCATGACGATAAATCGCTGGCCCCCGAAGTGCTTTTCGTCAAGAGTGACCGACACGTGGCATCCACCGTAACGAACGCCGTTAAGCTATCGGGTCGGGTTTTGATCCGATAACACATTAACAGCCCGACCAATGGGAAATTTCCACGTGTAAAATTCTTATTGGCGGATAAAACATGTGTCACCGGTCAAGGTCGATAGGCGCCTATGATACATCGACATGTGGCACATTAGCAGAGGCCCATTCCTATGAAAAGGCCGACCCATTTGACTTGGTCAAAAGGTGGCGAGCCGCCCATGGAAAGCATGTTAACGGCACGTTAGCATATAGCCCATTTACAACCCGCTAACCCAAGGCACATTCGCCCTATCCGAATTAGGCCCGAGAGTGTCATCCGGGCCATCCAATATGATTCCACCCGTTTTCGCACGGTCCATGTATGGCCCATGACGTCTTCGGCCCATATGAGGCCCTATGTAACTCTTGGCCTATTAACGGCCCGTGGTGAAATGGCCGTAATGAGCGGTGTATCACTTTACACCCATTAACGCCCGTGGTGGCGGCCCGTAATGAACAAATGTATCACTTTATACCCATTAACGGCCCGTTATTCCGTTGGGCGTTTCTATATGTTATCTTTGGCCTTCTCGAGCCCATTTATTCTTGGGCTCATTTCGGCGATTCGTTTACTTATGGCCCGTTCTTGTCATTTTTACGCTTGTGGGCCAAATTCATCCGTGGTTCTGATCGGCCCGTTTGTGGTCCGTTGTCGTTGGGCCATTTTCATAGCGTCATCAAATATGGCCTATTAACTATGGCTCGTTAAGGTCGGCCCATGAACGGACGATTCCAACTCTAGCCCGTTTACGGCCATAATGCGGCCTGTTACTGGCCCATGTTTGGCCAATCGATCATACGACCCGTAGAAGGCCCACTGTTTCTACGGCCCGTAGGAGGCCCAGTGTCACTACAGTAAATATTAGCCCATGGTTATTGTGGCCTAGTTTTAAAAAATAGGTTATTGCAGCCACTAGCTAACCGCGGAAAAAGAACTGCAATGACTACAAGCAAAAAAATAAACAAGATAACAAGGAAATAAATAAGCAAGCAACTAATGCTAGGCTATCACGGCTATTATACATATTACATCCACTGGGCATCAAAGTTCGCCACTAGTGCAAATATAGGGAACAAAGCGACATATCATATACTTTGGCCGTCAAAATTGGCCACCGAAGCAAAAAAACGCTGACAAAACAAAACATAGCTGAAACAACTTCGGAAGAGCTCAAGAAACGTTATCACGGTATCCACCATGCGGCAATAAGCTTAGCGGCTGATTAGCTTTGTCTGTTTGGCGCTAAAATCCTCAACGCTTCTTTGTTGCACGAAAGTATGCATCCGAATGCTCCGGGGACTTCCGCGATCCTTCCGCTTCTTGTCGCAACACGGTGATCGATGTCTTTCACTTGTAGTTGAGACTCAAGTTACCGAACTGATTCGGACAATGAGTTTGAATAGCTTGTGCAAGCGGTAGTGGCGATAACTCAACACTAAACAAAGACAGGATGTGTCACTATCACGAACCTTATCTGCATTACTTCCTTTACCGTTTGCTTAATAAGGCACTCTTCCCCAATATTACATCAACATTCTAAAAGAAGAAACAAGCAGACACATAACAAGTTTAGCATGTACTAGTATATGAAACTCATTTCGTGAACCAGTTCATTAGTAAGGTGGACAGGATTAAACTACCAAGTCTTCTATTGCCAAGTACTAGTACATAATAAAAGCATCAAACAAACATATATCTATGTCCTATGGTAGCAATGGAATCTTAAATTAGAACAGTTGTTCTTGAGGTTTAGGCACTTGTTCTACATGAGCAGTACAAGAAGATGCAAGAATATAATACTTAAAAATAGAAAATGAGCTCATAGACCTTACCACATTCTTGGTTGGGACCGATCTGAACAAAGCGTTCCTAGTCATCATCGAGTAAATGTGTCTCGGAGAAGCGTAAGGGAATTTGATGAGTTTCTTTGCGGTGAAATACGTTTTCTTGAGTAATTCGATATCGCCACCAAGCATTCTTGAAGATAGCAGAGGTATTAGCACAGGTTACCTCATCCCGAGTTTTCAAATCGGTCCTTCTCTATAGAGAAAATGGGAAAATTTGTGTATTATAACCATCATGGAGGTAGGATGTATGGGATGAAGCAAAGTAATTGCCATGAATAACATTACTTACACATAACTCTGGACAAACACGCGCAATCGGCATTTTCCTTCATCTTCAATATAATATTTCCAAGATGGGAAGATACACACATACGATTTAACAACATCAAATCGATAGATGCTAAACTACGACTAGCTGGTTGTGCTTCCTCCACGGGAATAGGCGTACTAAGCGGTGGAGTTGGGGTTCGCCGTGATAGTCTTGGCCCTTTGGGCCGGAGCTACCTTACTAGCTGCTCTTGTTTGGGAGCTCTGTGGTGGAGATGGTGTTGTGTCAACAGGAACTGGGTTACTATCGGCTGGGGTTGGGGTTAGATTGGGTGAAGCTGGTTCTCTGTCCATCGCAGTAGGGGTACAATCTGCGAGAGTTTGGGTTATGTGTGGTAGGGTTGGTTCTTGTGCATGGCACTGTTTTATTTGAAGACAGTGTTTTTAGTCCGCTAGATACTGGCATCACCCGCTCCAATTCAAATGGCTGATAAAAAGGAAACATACTTGAATGTACAGACATTGTATGAGAGACAGATGCAATAGATAGTGTGGAAAAAAGAGGGCATGAAATAGTTGACATGTATATTGTTTAACTAAAACGGATAGCATGACATAATTTCACATATATGATGTCTATCTAAACTGGATAGCATAGCATAACATAATTCAAAGATATGATGAATAACTAAACAGGATCGCATGACATAATTCACCTACATGTTATTTAAGTAATCAGGATCGCATCATTTAATTCACATATGTGATTTATATGCTAAACAGAGGGCATTCGATATGATGTCTGAACTAAGAACATGGTGTTGAATATTGTGTATATGATGTCTAAACTATGCAATGCAAGACACCGTATGCATGATATGAGCATATAACCATGCCAAGTTAGAGCATACACCTCGGTGGGGGAATAGGACTGGTCATCTGTCTCGAATCCATCTACGAGGAGCTATCGGGACCCAACAAGAGATCTGCTTGACGGTGTAGCACCGCTCGCTCAAGGCCTTGTTTTCACTCCAGATTTTTCCATCTCCCACCCAAATGGCTGATTCACGGGAAGAGTAGTTTAATGTACAAACATTGTCGACAAATGGAAATGTAATGAGGAAAAGGATGGGCAAGATATCATTCAAATATATGATGCCTGGTTAAACAGGATGGCATTGCACATTTCACATATATTATGGCTAGCTAAAAGACATGAGTCTGCATAATTCCCATATATGATATAGAAACTAAACAGGTGGCATTTGAACATGTCTAAACTAAGCAGATGACATATATGATGTCAAAAGTAGGCCTTTGCAAGGCAACATATGCATGATATGACTAACATCATCATGCAAAGGTAGAGCAAACACCTTGGGGGTAAATAGGAGTGGTCGTGGCGTCGAATCCGCCTCAGAACAGATATCTTCCTCTGGATTACAATCTGGAGAGGGGTGGGGAGGGTTTCCCATTGAACCCACCATGGAGCGATGTCTGCATGACAATCTATTGCCGTGCAAAACCCTTCTCTTTTTAGCTACATGTTCAGCATGATTGTGTACAATATCTGAAATGCATACGAAAAAATATGGTGAGATTATGTAAGGAGAGCATGCAGAAATTTAGAGTGATGGTAACAACTAGTGGATCGATGTTTTTTCGTTGAACCAAAATAGCCCTAATGGATCGACATGAATGTATAGTAATAAGTGATGCAACAAGTGTACAACCTCTTTGTCAGTAGCTGTGTCGACCTCAACATCATTGGGTTGGTCATTTGAAGCTTGAGGCAGAGGTGGCTGTCGGAGGTGTGGAGGAAGATCTCGAGGAATCATGAGACGGCGCCCGTGGCATTGCTCTGTTGTGATGGATCATTCGTCGTTGGAGCAGCTCCGTGAGTCAGAAGACGTCAAGGCTGAAGCAGCACAAGACACACATCGTCAATCTCAAGTGGGATTCTAATAGCATCTCCAATAGATGATGTAAAATGGATGTAAAATTAACATCACAAAAACCACCGACTACAACAGATGAGGTAAAAACTGTTGACTCTGAACTTAAGCTGTCAAACTGAAATTTATGTGGAATCTGAATACTCTTCGTCGAAACTGAGCGCAATGGTAGCAGAGAGGCACTTGACATGTAGTTTAGGGAGGGCTGCAGTTCATCTTCAACTGCACCCCTAAGCCGCATGACCACCACCGGCCGAACCGCCGGCCCAGCGCGCCCGCCGCCCCGAAACAACTCGCCACCGCCGCCTGCCAGCCCTCTAGGGCCCCCACCCTGAACCCTAAGATAGATAGTGGGGTACCTCTCCGTGAGCCCCGTCCTCGCTGCGGGTGGTTCTTCCTTAACTCCATGAGCCCCCCAACCCCTGAAAATTGATCGCCCAAAAGTCGATTCACGATCAAGTGTGGCTTAATCGAGCAGAGCAGAACCGAGCGAGGGGAGAGCAGATAGCAGCAGCTGGGCGGAAGCGAGCGGCGAAGCGAGAGCGAGCAGCAGAAGAAGCAAGCGAAGCGAAGCGAGATCGTAGCAGCAGCAGCAGCAGATCCGGCTGGTATGGACGCCGCCGCTGAAGGGGCCTCGCACTGGGGGAGAGCCGCCATGGAGATGTCGCCCGCGGCGCCGGCTTCAAGGTAGCCGCTTCATGGGGGTGCGGGATGGAGCACCGTCGGCGCCGGGAGGTCGAGTTAAGGAGAAGGTGCGATGTGATGAGTGTACAACCTCTTTGGTGGCGCCGAGTAGGCCTCGACTTCGTCCGAGGAGTCGGTGAGGATGTTGCGGTTCCGGTGGAGCAGGTTAAGGTGGCGCTGTGGGGATGGAGCAGCCGCGATAGACGAGGCGATCGTCGGAGCATCTCCTTGGAGATGGAGGACGGGGCGGCTGAACCGGCGGGACGACGAGATGGACGACGGATCCTCATCCGGGGAGGTGGACGAGGGACGTCGAGCTGTTGCGGTGGACGACGTCGTCGGGGAAGAGGCTCGGCCGGGCAGCGTGACGTGGCGGACGGAGGAGGGTGGGGTTTCGTGGTGGAGCGGAGAGGTTATGGCGGCTGGGATTTGAATGGTGAAAAGGGGCGATGGGAGGGTGAAGCATGACTTAGGAACGCGCTTGTCCAAAATGTAGGGTGTGTTACAAAAGTACCCCCACCGATTTGAACTAGCGGCCCTTTCGCTCAGGGTTAGAAGGGGATTTCGCGTGTCGGGATTTGGCAGTGGAGGGAGTTTTCGCGTTGTAATTTCGGGATAGCAAAGCGCGGGTTGTGAAGGCGCCAGTTTTGGGAGCACGATATCTGAATTTTCGGGATATAACAAGACGCTGGTTGAATCTTAGGGACAAGCCTAACGTGTAGTAATATTGTACTTGTGCGTACCAAATCAATTCACACTTCCTCAACCAAAAAGAAAACGAAAAAATAAAACTATTCACACCACACAAAGAGAGAGTCTTGCCCGTTTTACTATACAAATGTTATTCAAAGCTACTCCCTCCTTCCATCTATATAGGGCCTAATCGTTTTCGATGCTAACTTTGACCAAATATTAGAGCAATGATATATGACATGCAACTTACACAAAGCACACCGTTAAATTAAATGCATGAAAGGTTCTTTCAATGATATAATTTTCACATTGTGCATGTCATGTACTATTAATCTTGTCAATAGTCAAAGGCGATCTTAAAAATCTCATTACGCCCTATATAGATGGAAGGAGGGAGTATGAATCCATGTTATGTCCGATTAAATTTTTTCGCTTGATGTATAATGCATGTAACCTACTCATACCAACATTTTAGTGCATTCCAATGTCTATACTACCGCTGCAATTTGAACTAAATTTGAATTCATTTCTCTATTTCAATAAGAATCTACAATCATGATTGTTGCCAACTTCAACCATCATAGTTTCCTTGCTATCCGCCAGATATAAATCAGACGGCCTATAATGCAGGATGGCAGGCACACCATCATCAACAACTCCATTTTTTTATAAGAGTAGAGATAAAATATATTAAATGTAGTATACCATGTTCATAACCACACCATGTGTATCACCGTTATATGTATTCACACGTGCGTCGGTTTGAAACACTATGATAAATTCTTCAAATATCCAAATTCGCTTTTTATAATGAAGTATATATGATCTCTATTCGTCTTTTACACCCACACAACCCTCTTATTTTTGTAGCTAGCGCTAACTTTCTCTTGTGCATGCACACGCCCGCATCCCTCTCACCCTCCCTCAGCATTCTCTAGCTCCATCGCGCAAATTTGTCTTTTCACTTTAGGTCGTTCACCCACGTGTGTGTAGGCCCCAGCTCCTTCTTTACGGCACACATCGATCGATATGCCTCTCTAGCCAGGTGTGCCTAGCACAAACACAAGCTTCCCTCTTCTCTTGTCACCGCCCATGCCTCACTCCCACCACTCTTTCATCGCTCTCGTACTCACACACTCCTCCCCCTCGATATAGTATGCCTCTGCACCACCTCCTACATGCATCCCTCTCTCTATCCTTCTCCTCGTGCCTCATTTGCTTCTAACACACACATGCATGTATACCGATCGATCTCCCAACATATACCTAGATCGACTTTAACTACCCCCCCATCGATCGACGTGCCTCACAAGTTATGTCTCCCTTTCTCTTACAAAGGGCGATTGATCTTCCTATGTAGTTATGTCTTCTTACCACAGCCACATCGTCCCCCCTCATCATTCGTGCATGCCTCCTGACCCATCTCTCACACGCACGTGCACGGACAACAAGCAGCCATCTCCTCTCTTATTGATATTGCGGGTGTGCCCTCCGTTTGTCTAGCAAGCCTATCCCACCATTTGTTAGAAGCAACTCCACTACCACCCCCTCCAACACTCTAGCTCTGTCACTCTCCCAACCTTATTCATCTCCTGCACATATGCATGGATGCCGATCGATCTCCCTTAATACATGAGGCAGATCAATCTCCTTAATACATGAGGTAGGCCTCAATCCTCCTCCACACATATACCAGCCATTGTACCTCTATAGTTAATTGGGCCTCCCTCTTCCCCCACCACACACCGATAGTCTAGCGCTGCAGGTAGGTATCCATGCCACAGAGACAAATTGCACATGTCCCATCGCACGTTCCAGTAGGCCAGCCACTCTATATCTTTGACGTGGGCACGCACACACACACACACACACACATCATCCCTCTCTTCGATTCTATGGACACCTTAAGCCGATGATACCTCCACTCTCTTCTCGTGGATCGCCCCATCTATATATATGTTATGTCCAGGACTCTATTTCACACACATTGCATATGTTACATTTTTTTATTGACTCCCCCCCTTCCAAAAAAAACTCTCAAGAACCCACACACTATATCTCTCTAGGTTTGTATCTCTCTCACACAACCCCACGTAGGTGGTGTACGTATACAAAAAGAGAATAGGTGCACCGTGCACGTACTCACGCTTCGTGCCCAGCCACACCCGCGCGGGTACACGCTGGAGCTCATTTCATTACGAAATGGCAGCCCACGTGCTAATTTGAACGCATGTAGCGGTTGTTTACCTAGGGAGGTATGTACCACGCGTGCACGAAACAAAGTTCGACTTGACGTTGCATCGCGTTATTTTTAAATAAAGTTATAGCGCCAATGGCACGTATACGTAATATAAAACGATTTTATGGAGAAAAGGTAGTCCGCTCACTATATACAATGGAGCCTGCCTCGCTGGTTGGTCGCTTCTTGAGTATCTCACACAAGGCCCGGTGGCCTCTCTCTCTCACCGTTGGTCACCGATCCACCGCATCCCGTCCGCCGGGGAAAGGGAGGCGGTGGCCTCTCTCTCTCACCATTGGTCACCGATCCGGCCGCATCCCGTCCACGGGGAAAGGGAGGAAGTGCATCGTTTCTCCGCTCGACGGTGCCGAGGCAGCACGCCCCGATCTGTGGTACACGCGTTCTCTCGACCAAGCTCCGCGCGGCAGGCCTACGCCACCTGCTCACAGATTCCGCCGCCGCCGCCACCTAGTTACATCCCGACGACCTCCAAGTATCCCTCCGCCTTGCTCCACCGCCTGCTTTCCCACGTCGCTGCATGTGGATCTTCCATAGTTCTTTGCCCAAAACGTAGCTCGTCTGGCATACTTTCCATATTGCATTCTCGTCCTCACACCGTTTTAGACAAACACAACCGTGTTGTTATCTTCCCTTAGGACAAGGAATATGCTTCTTTTTGTCGTCGCCTGTGTCATCAACTGTTATTGGCCAGTAATTGTTTCCTTTCTACCACTTTTTTGCAAACAGGGCTATCCATTTCACCTCGTTGCTATTGCGACCTTTTGGTGAACTGCACAAATCACTTTTTTCTTAAGAGTGTTTTGTGCAGTTGTACTAAAATGTCACACGGGCAACATCTCTACATTTCAAAGGCGATCGCACAAAGGGAGATTGGTTTTGCTCTATCCTCCTCATCCAATTCCGAGCCTAATCTTCTCCAACTAGTTAGTCTTAAGAGAGACTGCAAAGGTGATCAGCTTCTATTTGTGTGTTTATTGTTTCATCAGTAGTCCTCTATTATCGTAATCACACTTGATATCTTTGGAACAGGGACGCTTAGCTCTATTTTAGTGGAACTGCACAAAATGATCGGAATGTTGCATGCTCCAGACAGCTACTTTTTTTCCCAACATGCCTTGTTGATTTAGACAGAGCTGGGGGGACATTGCTGCCAATGAAAGCATGGATCAATTTTAATTTAACACCTTCTCACAACTTTGTCTTCAGTTGTGATGTAATTATTAGCTCTGATCTGCTAATAATTGACATGCATTAGCAAGGAAGTTAGTTTTTTATTGTTTCCAAAAGAGCATCGATGGCAAGACACACGAAACAAAAGCTGAAAGCTCACACCATTGTACAATTTCATGTTGTTGGAAAATTATTTGTATAGTACGTCAATTATGTAAACAAATGATGGAAGCTTGATAGCATTGCCAGAAGCCTCTTCATCATCCGGGTCCATGTGCCATGCACAAAATTATACTCCTTCGTTCCTAAATATTTGTCTTTTTACAAATTTCAAACGGGCATATTTTAGAGTGTAGATTCACTCATTTTGCTTCTTATGTGTACTCCCTCCGTTCCTAAATATTCTATTCGTCTTTCTAGAGATTTCAACAAGTGACTAAATACGGAGCAAAATGAGTGAATCTACACTTTAAAATATGTCTATATACATCCGTATGTGCAGTCCATTTGAAATCTCTAAAAGATAAATATTTGAGTAGTCACTGTTGAAATCTCTAGAAAGACAAATACTCCGGAGTATATTTAAGAACCGAGGGGTAGTGCACAACCGCATGGGAGACTCAGCCCGGTCGCTATGCGCGCATTAATAGTGAGTAATGAGCAGTCAAATCATAAGCCCCACCTTTTCCTAATCGTAAGTTGCTCAAGAAGCAACCATCAATACGCTTCTTTGAATCCGCCATACTACTCCATCCCGTCACTTTGTTTATACAGCGCTTCGAAAAAAAAGAAAAAAATATGTGGGACCAAGGCGACTAGCGATCGGCCTGAAAAATAGCATTGGTAGTTATAGCATGGCGTCTATTACTAGAGGGAATAATGCGTACACACATGCATGCAGTGCTTCCACCCCGGGTACACACATGCATGCACTTACTCCACTCTGTAGTAGTATAGTACATGGAGAGAAAATTGTGGACTAGATTGCGGTTACCACGTACTAATTAATTGAGCATTAAACCAAACGCGTCTAAAGTATCTCTGGTGGTGGAAATGCTTTGAGAGAAATGCATCATAATGAAGCGCGCCCTATAAACTGTGACGGAGGGGGGAGTAGTATGAAGGTGCAAAACCAAACGCAGCGTATCAAGGCTTTTGGCTCTTCGCCTCTTCGTGAAGTCGAACAATGATGGTACTCCGCATGTTGGGTACTACGATGTATGCCTCGATAACTCGACACCGAATGAACTGATGCATGTCCACCGAGGGTAGGTTGCATTAGTCAAAAGGCATGAAGCGAGCTTCACCTTGTCCTGCAAGCTTCTCCTCGTTCTGCGAGTTGACGGGACACACCAAAAAGTAGTGCTAGTCCATACTCCCTCCTTTCCGGTTAATATGGCTTAATCTTTTTTGCGGGTAAATGAGAAAGCTTTATTCATATATAAGCATGCTTAGGACGATCAGCCAAGACATTGGTCACTAGGAAGCGAGGTACCCCACAAAAAAAGAAGTAGGAAGCGAGGTGTTTCATCAAGCCAGCTCTCGGCCACATTCAAAGTGCAGCAAGCACGGTTCGCACGAAGATGCGCCGCAAGGTTTGCTGACCTGTTTACATGTTGAATAACAAAAAAATAGGAAATATTATTGAGCGCTATTATTTGTAACAGGATATGAGCCAGAATTAAGCGAGAATTGCGGCGAGTGTTCCATGCAATCAACTTCCATTATCACATGCGAGAACCCTCGAAGAGAACCAAATGTGTTGAAGAATGCTTTATCACATTTTAAAATTATAATAAGAGTGCAGACGCTCCTCCATCCGGTTCCTAGTACTACTCCCTCCGTCTAGGTGAGTAAGTCATCTTAGGTTGTGCACCGCGACCAAGGCGGAGGAGAAAACGAGAGAACTTAATGTCTTTTTGCTAATTAATAGCATTGCATGCAATAAACTAACCAATGCATGTCATGTTTGGTAGTCTCAAGTCATTTAAAGTATGCACGGCCCACATCTCTTATTGGTTGATATGTTACAAAATAAGAAACGAGAACTGAGTTAATGTACCGTGCCTAAGTGTTTTGGGATTATTTGGTTTTCATAAGGTGACTTACACACCTAGACGGAGGGAGTAGTATAGTACATACCTTTATGGACTATAGTAGTAGTACTAGTAAACTATGTGCTTGGCTGTTCGGGAAGTCGAACAATAATAGCACTAGTAGTATAGTGTATGCTTCTGGCAATCTGACACCGAATTAACTGTTGCACGTCCACCACCTGAGCAAGGGAGAGCTTGCATTAGTCAAAAGTTTCTCCTTGTCCTGCGAGCCACTGCGCGCAAGCTTCTCCCGTCCTGCAACCTTCTCCTCGTTCGGCAAGTTGACGGGACACAACAAAGTAATGCTAGTCCATACTGCCTCCTCTCCGATTAATATGGCTTAATTTAAAACGAGATAAATATACTGTCTGTCACTGTATATTTGTAAAAATACGGTCAGTGGACTTCATAATACGCTCATTGCGCTCAATATATATATTTTCCGGTGTTCATACGGTCACTAACTCACCCTGACTGAGTATGTGTGTGCATGCATGTGTAGGTTGAGCACTTGAGTGTGACCGTGTGTGTTCCGTCGTGTGCTCGAACATGCATGCATTAGGGCGCTTGGACATGCATGCATTAGGGTGTCGCGCGCGTTTTTGCGTCCATGTGTACGTGTGACTGTTGCATACACGTAGGGGGAGTACGTGTAGGGGCCACTAAGGAGCAGTCAAATCACACAGTAAGTTAGTCGGAAGAAGCAACCATCATTTCACTCTTGAATGACACGTACGCAATATAAAATGGTTGATATGAAGTGTGACCAGGACACATGGGCGTGGATCGTTAGTTCATTGGAAGTAGTACTAGTTTTATTCACTGTACATTAAATAAAGAGTTTCGTTTCGTACTTGCACAATTTAAAACGATTGTTATGGAGAGAATAAGAAAACCACTCCACTATATATTAGTCGTATACACGAGAGTACTATATGGACGCAGCTTCATTGACTTAGTGCACATGCCTTTGGATTTATGACAGGTGGGCCCAAAATGTGGCTGGCTCACCATCATACAGCCAAAAGCAAAAAAAGAAGGCACCGGAGCTCAATCCGCACTACTGAGTAGTATATATATAAGCGGGAGCCTCAGCGCTTGTTCGCTAGGGTTTGCACTCTCCACACGCCGCCAAGACTACATATATGTTACACGCTGGAGGCTCGGCGCTCATTTGCTAGGGTTTGCTATATTCACGGTCTCTCACCTCTCTTCACCAGATCTAAACAAGACTGCGTTGGCCTCTTGTCTCTCTCTCCCCTCACAACTGGTGAAGGAGGCGTCCGTATCCCGTCAAGACCGGAAGGGAGGAGGTGCAGCGTTCACTCTATCGCCTCGGCGAGGGAGGCAATCCACTGCGGGCTGCGTGCGTAAGGGAGGGCCACCGACCCCTTCTTCCTCGCTGCCGACGTAGTGTGGGCAGATCCGCCTCCCGCAAGACGCCTTGCCACATCCCGACGACCCTAAGGTATAAGTTTCTTTGAAACCGTCGTTGCTCTAGCTGCATGTGGATCTTTTTCAATCTGTAGTCGAATCTAGGTCTTGGTTCAAAGAGGAAAGAAGGGTGCGGTGGGCTGGAGCAAGAATCTAGGACGTGGTTCAATGAGGAAAGGAGGGGCAGAAAGTAGTATAGACTGGCTATCCAGCCGCTCTTTAGGTCGAAAAGGGAAAAAGGGGGTAACCCAGTACACACATCTATAAGGAACCGATCTCTTTGTTGAAAAGGGAAAGAAACTGGGGGGTCGGGTAGTTTGTGCACGACTAGATTTGTTGCCCTCACATAGGAAGAAGGTTCAAAGAGAACAAATATGGGACTAGCGCATATATGTTGCTTGGCTACATACTCTGCATCACCCATTTATACGTGTGGGATTACATGGTGCTGGCATGTCCCATGCAGCTATTTTGTCGTTGTTAATCTCGCATTAACTACTGATCTGTTTTAAGAGAATTTATCTGTTAATATGAAGCAATGCAACCGTTTTAGAAATGCTACTGTCCTATACTTTGTTTTCCATCAAGATAAGGTAGATGCTTCTTTTTGTGGCCGCATGTTTCATCCTCCTTTATTGGCCAGTAATTGTTTTCTTTTTGCCTCTTAAAACAGGGATATCTATTCAACTTGTTGCTATAGAAAACTTAGATGTCACACCGGCAACTTTGCTTGATTTCAGTGCAACTGCACAAAACTTGATTGGATTTCCTATTCGTGTTGGTAGATTCATATTTTATGTTGGTCGTCTCATGAAAGGTCAGTACAGGCCTTCATCCACATGATTGTGCAGTGTGCTTTGAGATGTTGTGCTACTTGTATTGGTACTGTTTTAAATAAATGATGAATTGAAGCTATTGTATTGCTGTCTTTTCCCATTAAGTAGTGAACAAAAATGGGACCAACCTGCATATGATACTTGTTGCTTTGTTACAACAAATTCAGCATCACGCCCTTTATAAGCCGAGAATTGATGCCACTTAATTAATTAACTCGAATCTTATTTCAAACTGCAACACTTGTTAGGGATTGGCGGGATTACCATTTTGTACGCATGTTTCATCCTCCTTTATTAGCCAGTAATTGATTCCTTTTTCGCCTCTGTTTATACAGGGATATCTATTCAACTTGTTGCTATTGCGACATTTTGCTTCGCTACGTGAAACACTTTGCTTGATTTCAGTGCAACTGCACAAAACGAGATTGGATTTTCCTATTCGTGTTGGCAGATTCGTATTTTATCGTTGTCGGTCTCATGAAAGGTCGGTATAGGCCTTCATCCACATGATTGTGCAGTGTGCTTTGAGATGTTGTGCTACTTGTATTGGTACTGTTTTCAATAAATGTTGAATTGAAGCTATTGTATTGCTGTCTTTTCCCATTAAGTAGTGAACAAAATGGGACCAACCTGCACATGATGCTTGTTGCTTTGTTACAACAAACTCTGCATCACCCCTTTATAAGTAGATGGAAGCACATATCTTGTTGTTGCGCCCACTCTCCCTCGAACTGTTTATGCTTTTCGTTAATCTAATGTCGCTGGTAAAATTAAGCAATGCCACTCTCAGAATTAATTAACTATTGCATCTTAGTTCAAAACTGCAGCACTTGTTAGGGATTGGCGGGATTACCATTTTTGTGGCCACATGTTTCATCCTCCTTTATTGGCCAGTAATTGATTCCTTTTTTTCCTCTGTTAAAACAGGGATATCTATTCTACTTGTTGCTATTGCGACATTTTGCTTCGCTTAATTTTGGTGAAACTGCACAAAATGAGACCGGATTTCCATATATGTGTTGAGATCTCTTTGAGATCTTCCTCACGAGTTGTTTCAAATCTTGGTCTTGAATGGTCAGTACCGACCTTCCTCGGAATTAACTACTGAATCTTAGTTCAAAACTGCAAACACTTGTTAGGGATCGACAGGAGTACCATTTCTGTTAGGGATCGACCGGAGTACATGTTTAAGAAATGTACTGTTCAGATAATGTCTCTGTTATTATATATCAGTTACAGAGTTACAGTGTTTTACAAATGGTACTATCCTGCTTTGTAGTTATTTCTACATATTTAACCAAGGTATTGTTAAGATAATGTCTCTGTTAAAATGAATCAGTCGCATTGTTTTAGGAATGATACTTTTCGCTTTTTTCGTTTTATACATGTTGAAACAAGGCATTGTTAACATAATGTCTCGATTAATATGAATGAATCACATTGATTGAGAATTGCTACTCTCCTACTTTGTTTCCCATTAAGATAAGGTAGATCAAGAGATGTTTTTCTTCAGGAGTACAAGTCATCAACCCTTATTTCTCAAGAATTGTTTCCTTATACCTTTTGTTGCTTACAGGATATCAAAATTAAAGCTCGGTTTTATTCGACTTCAATTTTAGTTCAACTGCACAAAAGGAGCCAATGTGTCCAAGGCAACTATCTGCATTATTGGGTCTAGTTGGTCGCTCCACTTTGCGTAAAGAAGTAGTCGCTTTGCGCTACATTACGTAAGAAATGACCGAGAAGCTTTACGTAGTATTAGGCCTTCCACTATGTAGGCCAAAAGAGGTGCCAATTTCACCTTTTCTTAGTTTGGCACCAATCCTCCATTACACACCGGTGCCATAAATATTAGACACCGGTGACATGACTAGTCTGCAAAGACCATTGGCAATTTAACAACACGTGGAGTGCCCCAGGCAAAAGTGCCCAAACAAGTACAAGAAGCGACAGGACTCCACGATCATAGGCATTACATATTTTGAATGGGAAAAGCTTGTCAAAGTTTAATCATTGATGTTAGCAAGAAGCTTATGTGACTCCACGATCATAGGCATTACGTATTTTGAATGGGAAAAGCTTGTCAAAGTTTAATCATTGATGTTAGCAAGAAGACGTTAGTTTAATATATTGGAATTGGAAAACCTTGTCAAAATTTGCTCATTGATGTTAGCCGTAAGACATGCATTTGATATTTTGAGTGGGACGCCCTTGCTGTGAGCAGCGCCGAGTGTTTTTTCCCATTCCGTGTTCAGCTTTAGAAGTAAATAGTTACTCGCTGAGATATTCTCGTGTTAAGAGTTTGTTCAATATTGTCTATGTAATGCCGTGCCTTGTGTTTGATTGCAAAGTTGAGCTCGAATGTTGTGGCATGCGGCATCACGAGCTGTTCACCGTGCCTCCCGAGAAAAATGCTTCGTATTGTTTTGCATGTCGATCTAATGCCGTTGATTTGCTTCTTAAGAAGATCATCCTCTTCGTTGTTTCCGCTTAAGAAGTTCATCGCCCGATGTTTCATTCATAGCCTATACGACAAGTCGGGTAGGTTAGACGTGAAACCATATGATCTTCCGACCAACTCATGATATTAGGTCGTGATTGGATCGTCGTTCTTCCAACCAAAACCGCTTGTAAACCGACGCTTGTAAATTAAAGCAGATGGTCTCGGGCGAAGGCGCTTGGTTGGTCGATTTCGACTAGTAAAATATCGGAAGTACTTGACACACGATAAAAACGCTGAACGACACTCGGACGATTACTAATCCAGCCGTTAGTTGATGTTTCAGCCTTTCCCATGGATGGCATGATACGCACGCCGTGCATGTATCGCCCGTAATGTCGCCCATATAGCAGTGCTCATCGGTCTCTCAAATTACACGCAGAATCCGCCGGTTTTACTTTACGAGCTCGGGCCTCGGTTTCATTACGCCTGTATTTTACGCGTTTTTCGATGACGAGTAAATTACACTTGTATGTTAATACAGGTTTGAAATAAACTAGAGCTCCCAAGCCGCCTTACCGCTTCATGCCGCCTTAGTTTCTCAAGGTGCTCATAGGTGTCCGGATGATCCTGGCTTCTGAATGAGCAGCGGCGCCAGATCGACCATCCATAGGGCTCATGAGGCCCTCTCCGTTGTCCTTCGAAAGTTGTTGCGTCATTGTGTGCGCCGAGCATTCTTAACATCGCAAACTAACATGAGGACAGGAGATGACTTTATTTTGTTGGATGACACTAGGGACCCACTAGGGCCATAGCCGCACGCACGCAAGTGCCTCCTTATTATGTACAACTATATATTTTTTTTTCGTTTCTCGACATCACGTCCCACACCATTGTCAACCTATGTAGTCAATATAAACGAGAGAATTCCACAAGGTGCGGCCGACAACCGGGACCAAGCAGCTCAAGTAGTATTTGTGTTTTTGAGGCGTGAGCACGCAGAGTTTTTCTTGGTGATGATTTCATTGTTGTTCAGAGGAGAGCAGGGTATTAATCATGGCGGGGTCTGGCCTCTGCCCAGCCAGATATCCAGCCCGATACTAATTTTTTAAGTAAAATGGCTAGCCCAGCTATACGTCTTTTTGAGGAATACCCAGAAAGGTCAACTTATTATTCTCCTCACTGGCTGCAAATCTTTCCTAGGAGGGATGCATTGCTTAACAGAAAATGGGCTTTAAAAATAATAAATGGGATGTAATTATAAAATCTGGGAAACTATAAAAAAATGCACCAAACACGAAATTAGTTTATAAAATATTATTTATGGATTTTGAAACTCTTAAATTTTCATTGTTGCACGCACAATGTTTCGCTGGATTTTACGTAATACAAATTTATATTTAATCTGACTAGAAATTTCGGGATAAAAATATTTTGAGCCCATCAAAATGTGGGAAATTTTATTGAATTCTGTCTTCAACGGTTGGTTGAAATTATTAATCATTGTCCTAGCTAGAAAATGGGCTGTACTTTTAACAAACTGTAAATGGGCTGTTGTAAATTCCATTAGAATTCCAAAATGGGTTGTACATTCTTACAAAACGCAAATGGGCTATAAGTTCTCTGCCACACACTTGTGGGCCTACTAAGTGACGCATCCCCTAAAAAAATAAGTTGACGCGTATGCAAAGCTTTGCCAACTTATTATAGTGAACACACGGTTCTAGCAGCAGTGGCCCTTGGATGCCTATCCAACGGATGTCGTGCTTCTTCTTCAATCTCGGATATTCTTAGCTTCGGCCGCCCAAAAAATGATTCCTCCCCGACATCGAGGGCGCACTGCTTCGGAGGCTGACTCAGGCCTACTAAGTTGGAGCGTACTAAGGGCTTTGTCAACTTAGTCAATATAAATGATTCTAGCTTCAAAGGACTGACGATGTCCATCCAACGGCCGAGTGCTTCTTCAACCTCTCGTCTTCTTGGTCCAGCCGCCCAAGCAAAGGCCGGTCGTGCCTCCTGCTCCTGCCTCCGTGGGCTTTGTCTTGCCTGGAGGCCTCACCGCCCCATACTACTCCCACCGCTGGCCGTGCCATCCTCCACTCACCCACACCCCCTCGTTATTCATGGCGATGGCAGCCTCACACCGCAGCCAACCAATGAACCTCAGATTCTCTTCGCTGGCTTCCACTGCCACGTCTTCCCCGCTCGCGTCGTCCCCTTCCTAGGCCTCGCTGTCGTCTGCACCACCACACGGTGCTCTTGCATGGCGTGGTCAATATGGTCAACGACCGACTTCCATCGAAGAGTATCAGACGTGGAGAGGTCGATACTAGGTCCAAAGCGGCCGCAAGGAAGTGCCTCCTTATTACGCAAAATAATTATTCCTCCACTGACAAATAGGACCCACCGACGGGCCACCTTATTTCATGAAAAAATGAATACTCCCCGCTAGCTGGGACCCACCATGGTGGGAGGCTGACTTAGGGCCTACTAAGTTGACTAGGACGGGGCCTTTGTCAACTTTATTCAATATGAACGATTTCTAGCTCCAAAGGATCGTGACGATGTCCATCCAACGCCGTAGTGCTTCTTCAACCTCTAGTCTTCTTGCTCCACCGCCCAAAGCAGCGCCGGCCGTGCCGCACACACTCGCCTCCCGTGGCGGCGGCAAGTTGCCATGAGGCCTCATCGCCTCTACTATTCCCACCGTTGGCACAGCCTCGGGCGACGGCAGCCTCACACCGCAGCCGAACCAAAGGAACCTCATACTCCTCTCGCTGGCTTCCATCGCCAAGATCTTCCCGGCCCCATCGCCCCTTCCTAGGCTCGCTGCCGCCCACCGCCTCGGTGTTTCTGGGGCGTGGTCAACGTGGTCAAGGAACGACTTCCATCGGACATGGACATGACGCGGAGAGGCTGACACCGGGTCCACGGCCGCAGCAAGGAAGTGCCTCCTTATTACGTGCAAAATAATTATTCCTCCACCGACGGCGGGGACCCACCGGACGGGCCACCGATTTCATGAAAAATGTTTCCCGATCGCTCGCACCAACCAGTTACACCTTCGCACGCAAGGAAGTGCGTCCGGAAAAACAAAACAAAACGATTCGCCGACCGGCGGGGCCCACCACCTACATCTTCGCACGCAAGGAAGTGCGCGGATACGGGACCCACCTAGTCGAAGCGTCGCGAGGTTGTCATTCGTCGCGAATGTGTACGCATATATACCGTGGATGTAGAGGCGCCGCACGTGTCATAGTAGAGGTGGCCAGGTGCAAGAAAGAAAATACGCCACGTATGTGTACATACGGGCAGGGTCTCGAACGCCTACTCGGCGACACGACGGCGAGGGCTCGCTGACATGGCTGGGTCGAACGGAGAAACAGCGCCGTCCTCATGTTCATGGGGAGGCAACGGAATGCGCCGTGTTCATGGGGAGGCAACGGAATGCGCCGTGTTCATCGGAGGCAACGGAACACGGGAGCCAACCGCCAGGGTCGGAACGGAATGGTGGTCGTGTTCATTGGGAGGGCTTGGGACGAACAGCGATGGAACGAGGCTCTGGCGCATCGCGAGAATCGGAGGAAACAGACCTCCTACGGTCGAAACGGGGTCCTGTTGATCGGGAGGGTGTGGGCATCGCGAACGGATTTAAACGGACCTCCTACGGCCAAACGGGGTCCTGTTGATCTCGAGGGTGTGGCGCATCGCAAAACGGATTTAAACGGACCTCCTACGGTCGAACGGGGTCCTGCTTATCGGGAGGGTGTGGCGCATCGCAAAACGGACTCCACGAGATAATGCTCATCTCCACCGTCGAATTCTCCGGCCTCCACAAGCTACTTTTCATCCACCGCCGACCTCCTCCACCTCCACCCACGATCGCTCATCCACGGGCTCCTGTTCATCCAGCCTCCACCGCCGCTACTCCACAGCCATCGCTCAACCAGCCCTCTCCACAGCCTCCAGCTCAACCCACCCTCCACGGGCCATCGCTCATCCAGCCTCCACCGCTCCATCGCTCATCCCGCCTCCACGGGTGGTCCTGCTCATCTAGCCTCCACGGGTCCTGCTCATCCAGCCCCAACCGCCCGACCGATCGGGGTCCCGTTCATCCAGAGGCAACACCACGTGGTCCTGTTTCATCCACCCCACCGAACCGCCCATCCAACCCCCTCCCCGCAACACTCACTGCTCATCCAGAGATGATCGATCGGCTTCAGCTTAGCGCAGAGCGGCGAATCGCCGATCGGGTTCGCTTAACAGCCATCGATCGATCGCCGGGTTCAATAACGCCAGAGTTCGCAGCAGTAATCGCCAGTTCGCTTAGAGCCAACGCCGCACACACACGCCAGACGTGTACGAGAGAAACGCTGATCGCTTCGGCCCCGACCTCCCACCGTAATCGGAACTCCCGAAATTTACCCCCCCTCGCTTCTACCACGTTTTTTTCCGTCATGGACGCCCAAAGAATTACATGCAATCGCGTCTCTAGCCCGCCAGACGAAAAGCCCATTTTTGTCATGATTTGTTTTCATAGAAGTAGGAGCCCACCACATCTATGATGATACCGGGTTTTGTCATAATTATCGTCATAGAAGTGTCATATGTATGACAGAAAAAAATTCGTTCGGCCCAAAATGTCACGGATGTGTTTTTTTTTGTAGTGGCAGCCCCCGCGGTGGAGGATGAGATGGGCCATGCGCTCGAGTTCGAGCGCGGACGGAGCATTGTTCTTCATGAGCTCTTCCAAGAGGCGATGGGCGCGATGAACCGGCTTGGTGAAGAACTCGCGGGTGTCGATGCGCGCCTCGTGGCCGAGAGTCTTCGGTTGGCGGAGGAGCGGCACAAGTTAAAGGTGTCCATCAACCTCGGGTGTCACGAGCTCGAGCTTGATAACGCGAAGGCTGAAGCTTCTCTTGCGACCTCGCGTGAAGCCTGCTCCCGAGCCCTGGAAGAGGCCCAAGAAGCCGACCGCCGCCGCGAGGCCATAGAGAAGCGCGCGTGGGAGCTCCAAGCCTGGAGTGCTTCCTTGGAGCGGCAAGTGGAGGCGCGCAGAGCCACCCTTGCGTCGCTGAGGGGGTCGCCCGCCGAAGAAGAAGAGATCCGGAGGCGCGAGGAGGCTTTGGCACTAGAAGCCGTGGAGCGTAGCCTCGAGCTTGAGCGGTTGGAGTCGAGGGAGCGTCAAGTTGCCCAAGCGGAAGATGTCGTTGGTGCACGCGAGGCCAAGGCTCAGGAGGAGGTCGATCGCCGGGTGGCCGAGGTTTGCGCGGGTCTTGAGGGTAGGCATGACCTGAAGCTGCAGCTTGCGGAGACGGAGGCTGCAGGTAGGGCCGCTGCCCTTAGGCCGAGGCTAGCTGAGGTAGAGAGGCGCGAGGAGGCCACGGCAGCCGCCCTGGTCACGGCGTGCTACCTCTTGAGCACTACATTTGATTTCCCTGAAGAGGAGAGGATGATGCAGCAAAGTAGCGTAAGTATTTCCCTCAGTTTTTGAGAACCAAGGTATCAATCCAAGAGGAGGCCACGACAAGTCCCTCGCACTGCACAAAACAATAGCTCCTCGCAACCAACACGATTAGGGGTTGTCA